>CM076584.1:1474403381-1474666532 GCA_034641835.2 Pinus albicaulis
AATTCACCTGAGGAATTTCTTGCGAAAGACAAATTCAATTACAGCAACGATAACCCTGTAGCAATTACTCACTGGTGCTAAGTTCAAGCTTGGGAAATCATCCTTAAAAGATCGATTTCAAGGGTGGGAATGTTCATCAAAGAAGCCGCAAATTACAAAGGAAGAAACCATAAACAATATAAGGAACGAACAGAGCTAAGTAGGAAGAAATTTCCCTTTGAAATTCATGAAATAAAAATTTAATATCTACACAAATATGGAACCAGAACTAAAACAGTGGATAAATTGTAAATTGTTGGAAACGAATTTATGCAAATAGAAAACTTCGACTTAGTGAGATGGCAGAGCCATTCTTGTCGATAAATGAATAAGAAAATGAAAAATTTCTACAAGCCCAAAACGATAGATTCATTATCTGAGACAACACAAATTCGTATAAAGATGAAGCTTCGTGGAAAGAAATATGGAAATGATAACTCGAAAGAGGAACAGAACTAAGGCAATATCATTTTATGGTAAATTGAAACCATAATCATCGTATAGATCCCAACGTCCATGTGTAAGAATCTGGAAAGATAGGTGTGGATCGAGGCTACGACCTCTGGTGTGGATAACATGTTAAACAACCATACCGATGAACAACCATATGAATCGCATGGAGCAGATTTAAAAATTTATTATACAGTACTCGTTCACATGGGAGAGTGACATAAAAACAATAAAATATTACCATTTCAACCGTTCACTCTTATCCAATAATTGAAACAAGAATGGCATGCAGGAAAGAATAGTTTAAAATCTGAGATTCTAGTTGAGTAACTAGCATTTGAAAAGCTAACAGAGTATAGAACTAAATTACTTGATTTTTGAAAAGAATCTATATTGTCTATTGCAAGTGAAGTAGGTTAAGATAAACCAGAGATATAAGAAAGTTAAATAAAATTTAACGATGATAGAATGGTAAATTATATTGTGAGTTAATGTATATTCTTACTACAAGAATATTATTAAAAGAATAAAATACATCTTTGGGTATTTTAAAAATAATTTGACGGAAGCTAAAATCTCTATTATGCGTCAACAAAAATTCAGAAATTACATAGGATCCAAGAGTACATGCATTTTTCACAATCGGTAATGCAAGGGGCATACTGTATTTCACGAATAATCATATTAGTACAATTTCAGAAATATGAAATGTTATTCTATATGGTGAAAAAGGGAATACATCCACTGATTTAAATAAACAAACAACCATTGTAGAAATTTATTTCTTATACTAAACCGCAGTATGAAATTATTACTGGTTACAAGAAATAAAATTTCAATAAACAATTACAAAGAAACTGAAGTGATCTATTTCCTTAAATCAACTTCTGTTATATAAAAGAAGGCATGATTTAGAATAATTAAACTAGGTAGTAAAATGCTCTGATTTTATGAGAATAAATATGAATTTCATCCTGTAAATATAAATATACTTAAATTAAAAGCTCAGTTGAATATATTCATAGAATTATCCCAGTTGGATATAAGAAAAAAATTATTCAGAACATTAAAAATGATATTAAATTAAAAGATTTCTGAATAATTATATGAAAGCCCGAATAAGTTTGGCAGATAATTATTTCATACTTTTGGAAATAATAAAAAATAGAAAATAAATTACTGGAATAATATCAGTAAATAAAATTAGTGCCGAGATTCATTTTAAACGAATCTCCAAATTGTTGCTCATATAAATTACAAATTAAACTGTGTAAAATTCCCAGAGTTAATTAGGGTTATTGTTACCTAGAAACTATTAATATACACTCGGGAAATATTATTCCAAACACAAAATTAGAAAGAGTCCCGCAGACGGACCTGTGAAAAACGAGAGAAGTATTGTTATCAGTTGTTCCATGTAAAATTTTACATGAGTTTTTCAACGAAGAAAAAAATCACCACAATTGAGGAACTTATCTGCAAGAAAACAAAGGAAAATAAGTATTCTTGAATATAAATACAAGTACATAAACGAAATTTGATAATAACAAAATCTAATAGAGATTAACAAAATCCGAATGGGAGTATATGTACCCCATTAAAAATAGTTGAAGAGCTAAATGTCTCTGTGAGAGAACGAAAGGAGCTAGACAGATAAAACGACTACCATATTTTTACAATAGAAGTAAAACTATGAATATGTATACTCTTCGAATTTAATTCACCTGAGGAATTTTTTGCGAAAGACAAATTCAATTAGAGCAACGATAACCCTGTAGCAATTACTCACTGGTGCTAAGTTCAAGCTTAGGAAATCGTCCTTAAAGGATCGATTTCAGGGGCGGGAATGTTCATCAAAGAAGCCGCAAATTACAAAGGAAGAAACCATCAACAATAGAAGGAACGAACAGAGCTAAGTAGGAAGAAATTTCCCTTTGAAATTCATGAAATAAAAATTTAATATCTATGCATATATGGAACCAGAACTAAAATAGTGGATAAATTCTAAATTGTCGGAAATGAATTTATACAAATAGAAAACTTCAACTTAGAGAGATGGCAGAGCCATTCTTGTCGATAAATGAATAAGAAAATGAAAAATTTCTACAAGCCCAAAACGATAGATTCATTATCTGAGACAACACAAATTCGTATAAAGATGAAGCTTTGTGGAAAGAAATATGGAAATGATAACTCGAAAGAGGAACAGAACTAAGGCAATAGCATTTTATGGTAAATTGAAACCCTAATCATCGTATAGATCCCACTGTCCATGTGTAAGAATCTCGGAAGATAGGTCTGGATCGAGGCTACGACCTCTAGTGTGGATAACGTGTTAAACAACCATACCGATGAACAACCATGTGAATCGCATGGAGCATATTTAAAAATTTATTATACAGTACTCGTTCACATGGGAGAGTGACATAAAAACAATAAAATATTACCATTTCAACCATTCACTCTTGTCCAATAATTGAAACAAGAATGACATGGTACGAGTAACATAAAATTCCTTACTGATTTCATATTCCAAGGAATACCAATAAGAAAATCTTGGTGGTTTAACATAAACCACGATAACATCACTTAAATGAAAAATCACAGACTCTACTGTACAGAGATCCTTCGCATTTAAAGTCTGACATTATGCAAATCATTTTCATATAGAGTAATTAAATTTAAAGTCATAAGGTTCGAACGAAACACTATATGGATATATGAATCAAATTCATAATGCTTCGATATATGAATTGAATTCATAATACATGTATCGAACTCGTGATATGTTTACAAAGGTAATCATTCTTATATCTGTGAAAAAAGGCAAATCAAATTATTATTCAATAATATATGTATAGCAAGATACGTAATGAAGATAAAAATATTTGCAACCTTAGAAATGCAACAAGGTTAATATTGGTTTTCAATACAATATGTTTTAGGAGTAATAAGATGTAATAGTATAACACATAATGGTAGAGTTAAAAATGAGATTGTCTAAGGGACAATTATTAGGTATAATACCTTTATTTTTCAATGAAATGAAAAAGAGGAGAAAGGTATACATTGAATACGAAAAACATTTGGAAAAAGAAGTATATTATTAATCAATAGATCTCTTTAAAAATATTAATACAGGGGTCAAGTATTAATATTGAAATATATTAAGGATGAATTTAAAAGATTAAGGGACACTCTTCTTTATTGAGAACAAATTTCATCAACTATTAAAGAACCAAGAGAAGAATAAAAATGGGGATAGGTGAGAACACTTGAAAAAAAAAAAAATATGTGCTGGTTGAGAGTCATGACAAATGGTATCAAAGCTCATGTTAGAAAAAACTGGGTTGTTGTTGTGCTCACTGTATAAATTATATATTTTTTTTTTTGGAAAAAATTTTGTTACTGATGTTGTTTTGTTTAGTGTACAAAGGTACTGAAACTGAAAAGTCAATGGCTAAAGGAGATGAAATTTATGTTGATCTGGGTGGTGGAGATAACACGCCAAATACCAATGCTCCTTTAATGGCTATGTTGCATAGGTTGCAATGGGATATGGCTGAGCTAAGAAGCCAGAATGACAGGCTATCATTAGCCAGTGAGGAGGAAGAAAAAATGATAAGAGAACTGACTTCGCGGAACATCCAAGAAGGTGAAGGTTCCAGAAGAAGGAGGAAAGGAAAGTTCTTAGATGATTCTGAGGAAGATGACACTACTATACATCAGTCTAAATAGAAGAAGGAATTACATGGTGAATTCCGAAAATTAAACCTCCCTCCTATGATGGAGAGAAGGAGGAATATGATGAGCCATGGATGTTGAATATGATTAAGTATTTTCAGGTCTACGAATATGAAAGCAATCTGAAGGCGAGATTAGCTATCTTCCAGTTGCAAGGTAAGGCTACCTTGTGGTGGGAGGAGACAAAAATGGTTCATGCCATTGATGAAAAAACAGTGACTTGGGAAGATTTCCAAGTCAAGTTTAAAAAATGTTATTTGAACGAATGGTATTATGATGATAAAGAAAAGGAATTTCACGAACTCAGATTGGGACAGCCCACCATAGATGTGTTTGTCACCAAGTTTAAAAATATGTTAAGGTATTTCCCGTATATTCGTGAAGAGAAAGCAAAGGTGCAAAGGTTTTTGAACTGTTTGCCTACTGTGTACAAGGAGAAAATAGAGTTCGATAATCCAAAAACTGTGGATGAAGTGGTGAGGAAAGCTATATTATGCTACCAGCAGTTTAAAGGAAAGAGTGAACATGGGAAAAGATGGGTAAACAAGGGTGAATTCAAAGGAAAGAAACATAAACCATCTTACTTGAAGAACTTTGGTAAGGATCATCAGCGAAAGAATTTTAAGAAACCAAAGGAAAGTCAAACTGCTCAGTCCCAAGTTGGTTCAAAAAAAATAGATGGGGATAATAAGAAGGAAGGAACAGTTAAAATGCGGGAGCCTTTGAAATGTTGGGGTTGTGGAGAACCTCATCTGTTGAGGGAATGTCCACACATAAATATTCAAATGATTCTAAGAGATAGAGAAGCTTCCATAGTGAATGATATAGCAAGGAACATACCCACTATCAGTGCAGCCTTGGAGAACCGACAAGTAGAACACCAGGCTAGTATGGTCGAGATGGAAGGTAAGATTGCTGACTAATCTATTACATTTTTAGTTGATTTGGGTGCTTCTTTGAGTTACATTAGTGCACAATTTGTAGAGAAATGCAATCTCAAAACTGAAAAATTTCAACAGTCTTGGATGGTCCAGTTAACCACTGGCACCAAACGAAAAGTAACTTATAAGTTACCTCAAACAACAATTAAATTAAATAATTTTTAGACAAAAGTAAATTTAAACATTCTGCCCTCAGGCTCATATGATTTGCTAATAGGAATGGACTGGTTAGAGAAAAGAAAGGCTATGATGAACTATTGGGATAAAACTCTGCATTGCATCGATGGGGAAGGGAGACCCTTTATACTCAAAGGAAAACCAAAACCAATCTCTGTAAGACAAATATCAGATCTGTAATTAAAAATAACAACTAGAAAAGGATATCAAGTATATGTTGTACATGTTGAAGAATTAGGACAACAACTTGAAGAAAACCTGCTAGACACTTTACCAGTGGTAAGAGAATTTAAGGAAGTTTTTCCAGATGAGATTCCTCATCTTCCCCCCAAAAGAGAAATTTATTTTTCAATCGACTTGGTTCCAGGAGCAGCACGCATTTCTAGAGCCCCTTACCGGATGAGCCCCCCCGAACTCATAGAGTTAAAAATGCAATTACAAGAATTTCTGGATAAAGGGTACATCAAACCGAGTATATCTCCTTGGGGAGCACCAGTGATGTTCATGAAAAAGAAGGATGGAACCTTCAGAATGTGCATTGAATACCGTCAATTGAATAAGTTGACAATAAAAAATAGGTACCCATTGCCTAGAATAGATGACCTTTTTGATCAGGTGAGAGGGGCTTCAGTATTTTCTAAGATTGATTTGAGGATTGGTTATCACCAACTCAGAATTAAGGAGGAAGATATTATTAAAACAACTTTTCGAACTAGGTATGGTCACTACGAATTTGTAGTCCTATCTTTTGGTTTGACAATTTCCCCTGCCACTTTTCTGTGCTTAATGAACAATGTTTTGAACAAGTACTTAGATAAATTCATACTAGTGTTCATAGATGATATTCTAGTCTATTCAAAGAGTGAGGCAGAACATAAGGAACACCTTATAATTGTGTTACAGACTCATAAGGAGAATCAATTATATGCTAAGTTTAGCAAATGTGAATTTTATAAGGATAAAATTCAATATCTGGGCCATATCATTTCTAAACAAGGATTGTCTGTTGATCCTGAAAAGATAAAAGCCATAAGAGAGTGGCCTGTGCCTACTGATGTATCAATACTAAGGTAATTTATGGGGATTGCAGGTTATTATCGAAGGTTTGTGGAAAGATTTTCCGCAATAGCATATCCCATAACTTCACTACAGAGAAAAGGCACCAAATTTGAGTGGACTGAAAAATGCCAAAATAGCTTTGAACAACTAAAATTAAAACTTACTATAGCCCCTATACTGAATATTGTAGATCCTGACAAAGAGTTTGTCATGTGTACGGATACATGTAGAGAGGGACTGGGAGGAGTTCTGTTGCAAGAGAATTCTTTTATTGCATATGAATCTAGAAAACTTAAGAAACATGAACAGAATTACAGTGTATATGATCTGGAATTGGCTGCTGTAATTCATGCCTTGAAGATGTGACGACACTATCTTCTTGGAAAAAAAATTACATTGATGACAAATCATATCAGTCTCAAGTATTTTTTTTCTCAAATAGATTTGAATGCTAGACAAGCTAGATGGCTGTCTTTTTTGAGTGAATTTGATATGGACATAAAACATATCAAAGGGAAAGAAAACAAAATTGCTGATGCTCTAAGCAGAAATGTTTGCGAAAACATAAGTAGCATTGGGAGTAGTGCTAGTTTTGACTTAGAAGAATTAGTTAAAAAGGCAGCAGGTCAAGATCCCAACTATGAAAATCTACAATTGAAAATGTTGAAAAAGGAAATGGCTAAATACAACCAAAACCAGAAATGGCTAATCTGCTATAGAAACAGATTGTACATCCCTAATGTGGATTCTTTGAAAAAACAAATCCTAGATGAATATCATAAAAAAACCATATTCAGGACATCCTGGATATTTGAATATGCTTACAGCCTTGAAAAAGAAATTTTTTTGGCCAAGAATGAAAAAATATGTAGCCAACTACTTAGCTAGATGCATGGAATGTCAACTAGTCAAAGTTGAACATCAACATCCAGCTGGTCTTTTAAATTCCTTGCCAATTGCAGAATGGAAATGGGACACTATTTCTATAGATTTTATAACCGGGTTACCTAGAATAAAGTATCATCATGACTTAGTGATGGTAGTGGTAGATACTTTAACAAAGGCTGCACATTTCAGACCTATAAAATCTACTTTTGGGATAGCCCAAATAGAAAATGTGTTCCTAAAAGAAATAGTAAGGCTACACGAGGTCCCAAAGATGATTATTTCAGATAGAGATGCTAATTTCATAGCAGCCTTCTAGAAAGGTCTGTTTGGGGGCGTGGGCACTAAATTGAATTTTAGCACTGCTTATCACCCTTAGACGGATGGTCAAACGGAGAGAACAAATCAGATTTTGGAGGATATGCTGAGAATGTATGTGATGGATAGGCCACCAAAATGGGAAGACTACTTACATTTAGTCAAATTTTCTTATAACAAAAGCTATCAATCCTCCATCAGAATGAGTCCATTTGAAGCACTGTATGGAAGAAAGTGTCGTACTCCTTTATGTTGGAGCCAACCTGAAGATAAGCTAGTATTGGGACCAGATACTCTACAGGAAATGGAAAGGATTGTCAAACAAACACAAAGAAGCATCAAGATGGCACAAGATCGGCAGAAAATCTATGCCGATAACAAGAGAGTGCACCAAGAGTTCAAAGTGGGTGATCATGTGTATCTGCATATTAAACCCAAAATGAGCACACTTTATGCAGAAGTTGTGAAAAATTGTCTCCTAGATATTGTGGGCCTTTTGAGGTGTTAGAAAGGGTGGGACCAGTGGCTTATAAGCTGGCCTTACCTCCCCATGTTAAATTTCATGATGTGTTTCATGTTTATTTATTAAAAATATATGTACATGATACTTCTCATATTGTTGATTGGAATGTGATACAGGTGGAACCAAAAGGGGAGTTCCTTCTAGAGCTGCTTCAAATATTGGAGCGAGAAGAGATTGAATTGAGAAATCGAATAGTAGCCAGAGTAAAGGTGCAGTGGAAGCACTTTACTTCTGAAGAAGCTATGTGGGAAAGAGAAGCTAATATGATGGAAAAATATCCATATTTATTTTCAAAATAAACTCTAGTAGTTAGTTGTTAAGACTGAGGATGGTGTTTGTTTTCAGAGGGGGAATTTGTAACACCCCTAGTTTTATGTTTTTTCAAGTTAGACATTTGAACTTCAGTCCAAACGAGACTGGACCCCAATGGATAATTATTGTGTGGATGTAGTTAATTATTTATTTATGAGAAATAAATAATATTTTCTGCGCACTATAACCAAATGATATTTTTGAGATCACTTGCCTAATCCATGAGGTATGGAAAGAGGCTAAGACATTCCCCACAAATCTTTCAAAAAACCTTGAAAGAATTTATTTCTAATTTAGATTTTTGAGTATAAATCTAAATTTCCCCAATGATGAGGAAAGTAGTTCAGAAGAGGTAAAAAGCTACAAAAGCAGAAAGCATCTTTAAAGTCCCTAAATAAGGGAAGCCTAGGAAAACAGGAATAAAAGCATCCTAAAATTCTGGACGTGGAATTAGAAATAGGCTTTGGGGAGAGCATAAGCTTAAATAAGCTACTCCAGAACATATTGGGGTTGGTCTATTCAAGGAGAGGATTTCAGCTCAGGGGTGAGTTCTGAAGACAGAAGAACTCTAAGGTTGGGAGGATTGGTCATAGAATAACTGTGGTATGCACACCTAATCTACCCTTTTCTAATACTGGTTTTAAGTGGACATATTTAAGTAATAGTAAGATTTAAATTATTAAGTTTCAATTCTGAATTTATGAAATTTCCTACTTTGAACAGAATGATTAGAAGATATAATCCTCTAAATTCTGTATTGTAGTAGGAATAGATACGGGGGAAATATCTATCAGAATCTTTAAATTGTAAAGAGTTTAAATCTGAAGATATATAGTATTCCCAAATATCATGTATAAATTGTAACTTTAATCTGCTTTTGTCATAATATATATATATATATATATATATATATATATATATATATATATATATATATATATATGCAGGAAATAACAGTTTAAAATCTAAGATTCTAGTTCAGTAACTAGCATTTGAAAAGATAACAGAGTATATAACTAAATTACTTGATTTTTGAAAAGAATCTATATTGTCTATTGCAAGTGAAGTAGGTTAAGATAAACCAGAGATATAAGAAAGTTAAATAAAATTTAACGATGATAGAATGGTAAATTCAATTGTGAGTTAATGGATATTCTGCCTACAAGAATATTATTGAATGAATATTATTAAAATAATAAAATACATCTCTGGGTATTTTAAAAATAAATTGAGGGAAGCTGGAATCTCTATTATGCGTCAACAAAAATTCAGAAAATACATAGGATCCAAGAGTACATGTATTTTCACAATCTGTAATGCAAGGGGCATACTGTATTTCACGAATAATCATATTAGTACAATTTCAGAAAAATTATATGTTATTCTATATGGTGAAAAAGGGAATACATCCAGTGATTTAAATAAAAAAACAACAATTGTAGAAATTTATTATTTATACTAAACCCCAGTATGAAATTATTATTGGTTACAAGAAATAAAATTTCAATAAACAGTTACAGAGAAACCAAAGTGAACTATTTCCTTAAATCTACTTCTGTTATATAAAAGAAGGCATGATTTAGAATAATTAAACTAGGTAGTAAAATGCTCTGATTTTATGAGAATACATATGAATTTCATCTTGTAAATATAAATATACTTAAATTAAAAACTCAGCTGAATATATTCATAGAATTATCCCAGTTGGATATCAAAAAAACTAATTATTCATAACATTTAAAATGATATTAAATTAAAATATTTCTGAATAATTATATAAAAGCCCAAATAAGTTTGGCAGAGAATTATTTCATACTTTTGGAAATAATAAAAATTAGAAAATGAATTACTGGAATAATATCAGTAAATAAAATTAGTGCCGAGATTCATTTTAAACGAATCTCCAAATTGTTGTTCATCTAAATTACAAATTAAACTGTGCAAACTTCCCAGAGTTAATTAGGGTTATTGTTCCCTAGAAAATATTAATATACACTCGGGAAATATTATTCCAAACATGAAATTAGAAAGAGTCGCACAGACCGACCTGTGAAAAATGAGAGAAGTATTGTTATCAGTTGTTCCATGTAAAAGTTTACATGAGTTTTTCAACGAAGAAAAAAATCACCGCAGTGGAGGAACTTACCTGCAAGAAAACAGAGGCAAATAAGTATTCATGAATATATAGACAAGTACATAAATGAAATTTCATGATAACAAAATCTAATAGAGATTAACAAAATCCGAATGGGAGTATATGTACCCCATTAACAATAGTTGAAGAATTAAATGTCTCTGTGCGAGAACGAGAGGAGTTAGACAGATAAAACAACTACCATATTTTGTCAATATAAGTAAAACTATGAATATGTATACTATTCGAATTTAATTCACCTGAGGAATTTCTTGCCGAAGACAAATGAAATTAGAGCCACGATAGCCCTGTAGCAATTACTCACTGGTGCTGAGTTCAAGCTTAGGAAATCGTCCTTAAAGGATCGATTTCAGTGGCGGGAATGTTCATCAAAGAAGTCGCAACTTGCAAAGGAAGAAACCATAAACAATATAAGGAATGAACAAAGCTAAGTAGGAAGAAATTTCCCTTTGAAATTCATGAAATAAAAATTTAATATCTACGCAGATATGGAACCAGAACTAAAACAGTGGATAAATTCTAAATTGTTGGAAACGAATTTATAGAAATAGAACACTTCGACTCAGAGAGATAGCAGAGCCATTCTTGTCGATAAATGAATAAGAAAATGAAAAAATGTCTATAAGCCCAAAACGATAGATTCATTACCTGAGACAGCACGAATTCATATAAAGATGAAGCTCTGTGGAAAAAAAAATGGAAATGATAACTGGAAAGAGGAACAGAACTAAGGAAAAAGCATTTTATGGTAAATTGAAACCCTAATCATCTTATAGATCCCACTGTCCATGTGTAAGAATTTGGGAAGATAGGTGTGGATCGAGGCTACGACCTCTAGTGTGGATAACGTGTTAAACAAACATACCGATGAATAACCATATGAATGACACGGAGCAGATTTACAAATTTATTATATAGTACTCTTTCACATGGGAGAGTGACATAAAAACAATATTACCATTTCAACCATTCACTCTTGTGACATAAATGAAACAAGAACGACATGGTATGAGTAACATAGAATTCCTTACTGATTTCATATTTCAAGGCGTACCAATAATTAAATCCTGGTGGTTTAATGTAAAACATGATAACATCACTTAAATGCAAAATCACAGACTCTGTTGTACAAAGATCCTTCGCATTGAAAGTGTGACATTATGCAAATCATTATCGTATAGAGTAATTAAATTTAAAGTCATAAGGTTCGAACGAAACACTATATAGATATATGCATCGAATTCATAATGCTTCTATATATGAATCAAATTCATAATACATGTATCGAATTCATGATATGTTTACAAAGGTAATCATTCTTATATCTATAAAAAAAGGCAAATCAAATGATTATTCAATAATATATGTATAGCAAGATACATAACGAAGATAAAAATATGTGCAACCTTAGAAATGCAACAAGGTTAATATTGGTTTTCAATACAATATGTTTTAGGAGTAATAAGATGTAATAGTGAAATAACACATAATAGTAGAGATAAAAATGAGATTGTCTAAGGGACAATTATTAGGTATAATACCTTTATTTTTCAATGAAATGAAAAAGATGAAAAGGGTATACTTTGAATATGAAAAACATTTTGAAAAAGAAGTATGTTATTAATCAATAGATATCTTTAAAAATATTAATATAGGGGTTAAGTATTAATATTGAAATCTATTAAGGATGAATTTAAAAGAGTAAGGTACACTCTTCTTTATTGAGAACAAATTTCATCAACTATTAAAGAACTAAGAGAAGAATAAAAATGGGGATAGGTGAGAACACTTGAAAAAAAAAAATCTGTGTTGGTTGAGAGTCGTGACATTCATCCTACACCATAACCATATAGCCTAAAGGGCCACCCAAGCTTGCATAACTGGCCCCTTTATTCCCCTACAATTTTTTCTCTTGTAACCCTACCAAAGTTTTCAAGCCTAGCTCTAAAGGTCCATTTTCATCGTGCATAGAAATCCAAATCAACCAAATCGTAATCTACATATCTATCCTAAAATATCCATGATCTATTAAATTCACTATGAACGCTTTTGAGAGAGCCCTCTCATCCTTGTAGGGCTAGCTACTAGGTCAAAGTGGTTTTTGGTTACCTTTTTTGTCTCCTTCTCAACCTTCAGAGACCCGGTGCACTGCTAACACAGATGAATCCTTTCAACCTTCTTATTCACATCTAGTTTGAACATTTTCCATGGTTATATTATTCTATCTCTATAGCTAAAGTATTTACCTTGATGTCTACATGTCACAATTCCTATTCATAAGCGAATTTTTTTTTTAACATCATCGGTATTATTAATCTGTCATATTTATCGTTTTCTTATATTGAAATGCATTGTAATAATGTAATTTCCAAGCTATATTATGAATATAAGATCATATAAACTTATTTACAATTTATTTTCTGTTCATGTGCCTACTATGTAGAATTCCATGTACCTTTACAAAATTTCTTATTCTCACCATACACTTAGGAAATAGGTCTAAGTTTTAAATTTGATTTAATGAAAGCATATACATGAGGGCCATACCATTTTTTCCTTATCCTAACTATGGATAAATTCCATAGGTCACAATGATATCACTCATATTGTTCATGTATTTTATGACCATATACCTTACTAGGTCGATGGTTTCACAATAGGAACTCACTTGGAGTATTATTTGTACATGACAAGGTACAACACAATCTTAATTAATGTGAAAAACCATTCTTTGTTATTTTTATTATAAACCCTTGGTCCAACATTTTTGACTTAACATGGACATAATATTGCATACACCTTATACTCTACCTTCTTTCACTCTCTATTCTAATTCTGAAAGTCATGTGAATACCAACCCATTCATACTGAGTTGTCTCGTGCTAAGGTTATTAAAAATGATTTTTTTGACATAATTCATCCATATTTAATATATTATTTTATTCTTATGAAACGAATATCATATATTAGTGGAAATTATGTTAATACCCTAAAATTTAATTAGATATCTTAACTACTTTCAGTAATGTATTTACGCTCCGAGGCATAAATCCTGGTGACACCTCGCATTAAGATTTTTGGGACAAGGCATTGATTTTTGGTTCATAAACCCTAAACCTCCATTTGAAAACTCACCTTGGTCACGTGATCCCCTCATCCTTTGAGTTATTCTCATTGAAATCAAATTACCCTGATTAAGCAAACAATGGGGATCATTTTTCTCCATTTTATTGGGAGAAAAATGATGGCAGGGAACCATTTTACAGGAGGAAATGTGGTAGAAAAATAGTGGAGTAGGAGGAAATGTGATGGAGGAAATGGTGGGGTTAGGAAATCCCGATGGCAGGATCTTCTTGGTGTAGGAAAAATGGAGTCGGCAGTCAACGTGGTATATATTTTCCGAGCGGGGGGGGGGAGGGGATGTGGTGGTGCTAATATTGGTGCTAAGTCTAGTGGTGATGCCACATTAACGTGGTAGGTCCCTCTTTTTCGGACCCGCCCCATAAATAAAGTGTGCAGGAGTTCAGGGGGGGGGGGGTGGTCGAAAATGATCCTCTGCTGTTGATTCGGGAAGGGTAGATCGAGGCCATTGAAAATGATCCTTTCTTATTAGATACCATCAACTTCATGTAAAAAATTTATTACAATTATGATAATATCCCTTTACATTTCATGATTCCCTAATATAAATCTACTTAATTATCTTCTAAACCTACTTAGTTATCCTCTAGTGCTACATTTTGATTTGCAAGCCTATTTTTTCTTTCTTGGAGATAATTTGCAGAATAAACATTATTACAATATCATCATATGAAAATAAATATTCATCAATTGATGTTATGAATCATAAGAACTTAATATAGGCTCCAATGGGGATGGCATCCTCCTTGTGAGGTGCCAAGAGCACCATAGACTAGTAGCCTTATCCATTGGGCTGATCCAAATCCCACAACATGCTCTGCATTGACACCACTCCAACTGAAAACCAATTGATTATTTTTTCTAATCCTAACACTGAATCAAATCCATTAGTCAAATTAAAATTTGAGCTGTATACTTGAAAAATGAAAACTTTGTTGCAAAGTGAAAATGAAGATGTTGAAAAAATGCTCATAGAAGTAAGCTTATTGGCACGCAACAACCTACCCTGCAATTATGAGAAGCTTCTGAATAAAATGACACAAAAATGCCAATGAAGCTAGTGAAGTAGTTAATGAAATATGTGGGCTTCTTGATTGCCCATTGACAAAATCAAAGTTGGAAAGTGTAGTAACAATGGCAACTGGGGATGGATATGGCTATTACAGTGAAAATATGGTTGAAAACATAAACTGAAAAAAAAATAAAAAACAAAAAACAATATATATATATATATATATAGTTTGCTATGGGATCAATAAAGGCATGACCAATTAGTTGATCCTCCATGTATTCAATCACCAATTTAACATGGCTTATTTTCTAGTTGTATCCTCAATTTTAAACCATGATTTAAATTGTACAATGTAAGTCTTGTGTTTAAAAACAAAATAGTCATCTATCTGAAAATCAATGGGAAGTACAATCTCCCCTCGTTTCGATGAACGAATATCTTTAATGAACTGTTTTGAATCTTGGAAACTGTAGGATTGAATCTGAGTATCTAGGAATTGAACATGTTTCTCAAGTCTTTGAGAAAATAACTCAAAAAAAAAACTTTAATTTTGAACAAAAAATTTCATGATTTCAAACAATAAAACACGAATGTTGAAAAAACTTCATCAATTTGATAATCCACAAACTCATCCCAAAAATGTTTTAAAGCTTCAATAAAAAAATTAACTTTTACATATCATGACATCGTGACTAATGCGACAACTGGTTGTGCAATTTAAGATCTAGATTCTTTCGTCAATGCAATCGCCATGAAAGCTTTGAGCTCCAAATTCTTAAACATGGAGTCGTGAGGTGAATGTTTCATCCTTCATATATTCGACAAGTGTCCAGCATGAGCAATCAGATCTGAAATTTGATAATATTTCGTGGGGAAGATGAAATCTTTCGTCTCCAGTATTGTCGCGAGGATGTTATCACTCTGTAATTTTGAGGTTGCATAGAAAATCACAGAGGTAACCTTAGAACTAGTTTGGAAACTCTGAATCCATCCCTTCCAATTTCAGAGAGGGATCTCTCTTTATAATTTATCTTTGTTTGATATAATGTATTAAGCTAGCTACTAAGTTCAGGTTTGGGTTTATTGTGTTGTTTGGTTGAAACTGTAAAGATAGGACATTAGGAAAATTGAGTCGAAAGAGTTTTGGATTGATTAAATATATAATTAATAGGATAACCTTACATGGAAGTGTTGGAAAATTCACTGGATCCTTAAATATCTGAGGTGTGGAGGAGGGGAAAATATTTAGGAATCCGATTAAAAACAGATCAATTAAGAATTATCATTTTAATCTTCAGTGGAAAACATAAAAATTGTTCTTAAGCCAGAGGCAAAGTGTAGATTTAAACATGTTTTGTTCTTTATCTACTTATAATAATTCATATTTTATAAAAACATATGGTAAGAGAGAGAAAATAAATTCACAAAGAGAGATGCACTTCACCAATGAAATTAACACAATAATCTTAGATTCATTGCATTGTATTACTAAAATATTATCAATTGTGGATTTGTGAGCTTCTTTACAATAAAATTCCTTTCCTTGAAACAAGTCCTAACATCTACTACCTCAAACTATGAAGTATTTATAAAAAAATTTCACAAAAATACTTGATTAGAAATATCAAGATTTATTACAAATATCTCGAAATTGTGTTAAGAAAATAGAACTAAAATATTAAAAAACTAAAATTATTGAAGGGTCTTTGCACTATCATTGAGGATTTTGGGTGATAAGTAACAACAATTCAAATTGGATAGCAAGTCTAATATGATGAGTTGGCATCCAAGTCACTAAATGCTCATGGGATTTTTCATCACAAAATTCTGAAAAATAGGGCTCAATGATCCCTTTGAATATCTCAATCCATGATAGCTATGTATAAACTCAAAGATTTTTTCATAGAAAATTATGTTTCCAACAAAAACTTCTTTCAGTGTTTCAAAATTCATTTCCACCTTTTCGAAAACCACATTTGAAAATAGTGTCTAAAAACAGGAAAATTATGAAAAAATATTCCTTCACATATCCACTCGTATATATCACAAACCATAATAGTTGTTAGAAAAGTAACAGAGGTTCTTTAAAATGGTTCCATTACGGAAAAAACCTCTTTAAATTTTGAGAAATTATTTCTCATTTTTTTTTAAACCATGCTCAAAACTATTGTGTTGTATGGAAGAAAAAATTAGTTTTAACTCACCATTTTTCCAACCCAGTGCTCACTTTAATTGCCAATGTTCACTATTGATTTGTCGAGAGTTGGATGAAATGGATATATGACATGGAGGTAGGAGGTTACATGGAGGCACATGGTTGGTGGAAATAATTAATGTGTGAACACATAAGGAAGGCACAACAATGGAGAGGTAAGCAAGAAAGGGTACGTGGTAGTGTGGGAGTGGATGTGATGAGGAGACATGGAGAGGGAAGAAACAAAACAAGAGATAGATGTAAAGTAACATTTAGGGTGGAGAAGATATGTATATATGCTATGGGTAGAGTAATAAACAACCATGTATTGAAAATTTAAAAGGCTAGAACCTCGCTGGACAGGTTATCCTTAAACCCTCAGAACCACCTGGGATACACTCAATTAGTCACACACACATATATAACCATACTCTATTTTTTATACCTTTAGGGTCTTTTTTTAGTATATTTTTTGGTTAACTTTGCCCCACACAGATTTATTAGAACAAGAACTTTAAGTCTTTTAGTTTATATAATCAAAGTGACCAAAAAGGTCTTTTCATGAAATGAATCCATAAAGATTGTAACCTCATGCCAAAAAAAATGGAAAAGCTATAAGAGTTTGAACAATAAGAGTTTGCTAGCTCACACACATATTACTTAATATGTAAGAATGTGAGAAGAAATTGAATGTGAATACTTCTTTTTTTCCTACATGTAAAATTGATATTAAAATATATTAATTAATATAGATATTCAAATATTTAATTTACACCTTAAATTAAAATAATTTTATTTTCAATCAATTGATATAAATTCACCATATAAATATAGATATTGAAATATTTTATTACTTATTGATATGTAAATATTATTTTAAATATCGTGTCTACTTTATATTGAGTAGTAAAAGTATTAAAGATCTTTTGATGATGGTTAAAAATCATCAAACACAAACTAAACACTTGAAATTTTTTATAAATACAATTAGAAATTTCAAATGTATGATTAGTTTACCTTTATTTACTGTAAAAGTTAAGTGTATATTTAAATATATGTATATATATTTACTATTAATATTTATAAATAATATTAAAAAAGAAACTTTATTAATAATTTTTGCTTGTTGCTTTCGTTTACCTCTTAAAACAAATCACAATATATATTTTAAAGATATGTTATTGATATACCAAATTAATTTAAATCGTTAAATGCCTTAGAAAGTGTTAAAATCTAAGATTTTACATTATCTTAATAACATAGGAATATTTTCAATTAATTGATTTAGTGGTCGAAAATAAGATTTATGAATTTTATTTAAAGAATTTTAAATAATTAATTTATTTTTATGAATTAATATATAACTCTCAAAGTTTATAATGATTTTTCTTGAGTGGTAAAAAGTTTATTATAAGTATTTTATAAAAAATTATTACATTTTGTTAATTTACAAGTGTTATGTTCGAATTTCAAAAAAAAATTAATCAATCCCTTATTTGAAATCAATCATCTTGTTCAGTAAAGAAAATTCGAACAGATTTTTCCCTTATTTGAAATTAACCTCTATTTGTTGTTTGTTTGTCTTTGGAAGTACGACATTGTGACATTCCTCGCAACTGCTCCAGCCGCAGAAGGAAACGGGCCAATCTTTTTTTTTTCAGAAGAAAAAGAACGCTGATATATTAAATATGTCAGTTCATTTTACATCAATATCGTTTTCAGTTGTGCAACAATGAGAAACATCATGACATATATGCCAAAAAACAAACCGGATCACATTCTAAGGATCACAGTATCTTGGCATCCACATTACATCAATTTCGTTCTCAGTATCACAGTAGCTTGGCATCACAAATTTCAGAGTGCATAAACCACTCATTGCATAAACTAGTCATGAGAATGTCTGCAGAGGGAGAGAAGTCTCCACCCCTGTATCATCCCATCAATAGGATCCACAAAAAAAATAGCCCCTGAGAAGAAAAAGGAGTTGCAGCAGCAAGAAAAAAGACAACAGAGGAGGGTTCACAGCATAGAGAAAAACCCCATCGCCAGTCCACCAGCGAGGCGGCCGTCTATATTCTGCGCAGAGAAGGAAAACCAGGGCACAACCGCCGCCAAATTCTGCACAGAGGAAACCCCATCCGCCACATAAAACCCCATCCTCTACGCCCAGAGGTCGCTGAAGAAGAATAGGGGGGCCGCAGCGGCGAGGCGGCCACTGGACCCCCCAGAGAAATATCCTATCCGCCACAGCCCCTGTTTTTTCCTCCCTCCTGTCTGAGGCTGAGCTTCAACTAGGTAAGTGTCGCTGGAGAACCGGGCTTGATCAAATCTACCAGCGGAGTCCAAGTCCCTCTGTGTTACCTCCTCCCTTGGCCTTCCCTCTGTCGAGTTCCGCCCGGCAGAGAAAAACCCACTGCAACTTCAGATGCAGAGGATATGCAAAGAACAGGCTTGATGTAACGCCACTATCTGCTTTCGTGAGGATTTAAAAAAACCTATATACAGAAACCCTTGCGCGTCTGCACACTCTCCAGCAAAAAGCTCTTGAAAGCCCAAACCCTGTCGTCAAGAACTCGAAGCGCAGAACCCTTAACTTCGCCAAAGAAAAACCCAAAGCCCAATCTCCTGAAAGCCCGTACCCTGCTCGTGTGAGGGGTTTCTCAAGTGCGTGCAGGGTTGAACCTATGGAAGCCGAATGTGGACATTAAATATAAAAATTCTGAAATTTGATTCGTACACAGAATTATTATGTAATAATTCGATGCGATATGATTAGTTAGCCGGGATGAAAAAAAATTCACGATTAGAGATTTGTTAATTTGCATGATTTAATAGTAATTGCAGCAGTCCTTGAACAAAAAAATATGTAAGTGCAGCGGTCGTTAAACAAAAAATAGATAGCCTCCCACGAAGAAAATGGAAAGGTTGCTTGAAAGGTGGCGGGATTGAAGGTAGGAAATGAAATTTAGTGTTAAGACGAGAAAATTTCAGAGTTTTCAATTTCATGTTGCTGCAATGGATTAAAAATGTTGAGATAATAAAGAAAGAATTCGAATTTACAAGTAAATTTTATAAAACTAAAATAATTTTTTAAATATATTTATATTAAAGAAAATTATATAAATAAGTTTTGAATATTTAATTTTTAGATATATATTAATTATAAAAGATTTTAGATAAAATTCTAAATTAAAGAAGATTTTGGAGATAAGATACTTATGGTTATGGTTTTGATAAGTAAAGTGAAGTTTTAAAATTGTTTATATTGAATAAAATAAAAATGATTGAAATTTTAAAATGAATGGGAGTAAAATGACAATGTATTTTTGTTATATAAAAAATAGCATATATATTTAGATACTTAAGATATATACTCATTAATTGTTTTCAAATTGAAATATTTTTATCGAAATTTTTATGGTATTGTATCCAAATCTAACATTCGAACTTGGTAATTATGATTTTAACTCATAGATTATGTTTATAATTAGTAATGGTATAATAATAATAATTTAAGATGAAGTTATACTTTAGTTAATTAGCAACCTGAAATGTATCATCAAATGTTTGGGTATTTATTTTATATTTATTTCAGTTTATGCATATTAGAGTTTGTCAACTATTTTAATAATATGGCTAGGCTAGTGTATTAAATTTTAGTAAATATTATCTAAATATAAATATAATATATTATTTTTAGTTACTAAATCATCTACAAATAATAGCTAACATTTACATCAATAGAGAAATCATGTAGATTTAAATGATTAAATCTCTTTTTACTCTAAATTACATTTGCATCTCAATTGAATTGATCTTTTTGAGTAATTAATAGATCAAAAGTTAAAATATATCTAAACTAGTTATTATTTAATTTATCTGACATGTAAAAATATTTCCATACTTATATTACGCTCACAAATCTCTCTAAGCTATAAAACACCTCTAACCTCAATAATCTCAATTACAATCTTCTCTCTAATCTTTTGTCATTATTTCTACTTATAAAACTTAAAAGTTTCTCTCTCCCTGCCGCTCACGTTTACAACTTTCTCATATCATAGCCATGGTGTTCACTTTTCCTTTATAAAATATTTCTTTACTGAATATTGATTATCTATGAAGCACGCTGATAGGAATCAAAAGACGAGTTCCAGAAACCAAGATTGTCCAGAGTTCGTGTTAGCTCTGTAAGACACACAACACACAAACTGGAAACAAACTTCAAAAATATATTAATGAATGTCTCAAGGAATGATTTACAATGTGTACACATATAAATATATCAAGAAACTGTTGAATCAATTCCTCGGGTTTCTTGGACTATAATAACCGATTACCTAACACAAACTAACTTAAGGATTAGTTGCATAACATTCCCCCCTTAATCTGAAGGGATATACCAAAGTCCAAGAATGAGAGCTCGAAATGTAGAAATGCATCTCAGCCAAGAGCTGAATGTCTCTCGGAAATGGTTTTCAAGGATGACCATAAACCGAAAATTGGAGAACTCAATGTCTCACCACCACTAATTCTAGAACCTACAGAACAGTTCTTAGAACATAAAATGTGGTTTTAAGATGACCACAAACTCCGAAACTATCACAACAGTTCCTCAAACAATTCCAAATATGGAATTTATTGCTGAGAAACAACTCAATCAAATGAGGTTGTGGCTCAAGATGTGGATCATTGAATCAGGTTCGCTTGACATCTTGAACTCGAACATGTAGCAGAACACCCACCAACAAATCCACCCTTATCGGATACAATGTGAGAAATATTCGTCATCACTACAAGACTCGTCACTCTCGAACAAATTCTTCGATATGATATGTAGAACTTCTTGACTGCTTTCGTCCATTCCCAAGAAGCAATCCATCCAAAACATAGCTTCCATCTTGCAGTACTCTTCCTTTTGGAACATCTATTTGACTCGTGATTTCACTTTCCACAATACTCGCATGGGTGAAGATCAAAACACCGATCTCTCATATCTCCAACTCTACACTGCTAACATTTATCAACTTTTTCTGGAACCACACCATCTAGAAATCCTGCACTTTGAAATTTTATAAGTTTAACAAACTCTAGAATGTGAAAGGATACATCACTGTTATAACCAAAACTTGTTCTATGTTTATTGTGTATCATAGCTCCTAGTGCAACTATTTATCTAGGTGCACAAATAACATCGGTGTCTACATATACTGGGAACCAACAACAGATCATTGTAAAATTTATCATAGTGAGTGACTTTTCTGATAGGGAGAAATTATAAATCTCTATTCTCATATCTTTATTTCTTATATTTAATTTTTAATATTTTCCCTTTGGTTATTTGATTTGCTAGATTTTATTATATGTATGTACAGGAGAATCCCAATACTAATGATACCAGATGGTCATTATATTTTGACAGTGAACGTTTGGGTTGGTGACCTGGTACTTTTTAAAAATCTTAGTTCTGGAGGAGTTCTAGCAGGTTTTGGAGGTTGAAGTTTCTTTTTTACAAAGAACACGAGAATCACATTAGTAAAACAGAAATGGGTAGCAGGCATTTTCCATCTGAAGGTTATGGTCGTAGTGCACACATAAGGGACATAGAAATTTTGAATTATATAGGAATGGACGCTTCTGTCAATGTGGCAGGGTTTGCACTTAGACCACTCTATTATGACGTGTCAGATGTTATTGATGATGATATTTTTGGTAAACATATCTTCTTCGGCAGGCTAGGAGGAAATAATTGTTCTTGTGTTTTCTGAGTTTGACAATTGCTTTTACGTTTTGAAAGGATGTATAATTTAGTATTATGCAAATGATTTTTTATCATTATATTTAAGTCAAACTAGCCGTTATTTTACAAACGGCTAGTGGTAGCTTTAATTTCTATTTAAAGGGGTTATTTGATCATATTTTCCATCTTGTCCTGATGATGAACCACACTGGCTCGTTCGAAACGTGTCGACCAAATCTATTCTGATGTGATTTTCACCGAAAAATTTTAATCACAATTTATGGATCACAGGAGAAAAATTCCTAATCATTATATTCGTTTATATTTTTTTAATTATTTCACTAAAAAAAAATAAAAATCTGAAATTTTTATTTATAAATTATAATAATTTAGGTTTCTATAAAATAATAAATTTCATACTTTTTTGATAAGTTAAATTAATCACACATAGCCTTAACACAATACAAAATACAATATAATATTTATAATTTCTGTTCATCTTACCACAATTTTCGTTTAGGAAGATAAGAGTGCCTTATTTTTTATAACCCATTTAAAAATCTTATAAAATTATTTTGTTGATTTTTTTAGGATTACATTTATTTAATTTTAATATTTTTATATTAAAAAGTAATTATATTTAAAAAAAAATTGGTAATAACATTGTGGACCAACCAATGTGGTTCATCATCTAAACTAGGTAAGAGATTAGAACTTTTAGGCTAGTTTGACTCTAAAAATTGAATTCAATTTGCTAGTTTGACTTTTAAAATTCAATTCAAGGAACTAGTTTTTAAATTAAAAAATTATTTAATTAATGTATTAATTTATAAATGTATCTGTATTTCTTTTATATATATACCATATTTATTTATTTATTTTATTATCATTATTTATTTATTTATATATATTTATTATATATATATATATATATTATTTATTTATTATTATTATTATTCTTATTCTTATTCTTAGTATTATTATTATTATTATTTGTTTTTTATTTATTTATTTATTTTTCTTTAGGGACAATGACAAATGAAAAATGAAAACAACCATAAAAAATTACAGACCGACCTAAAAAACTATGGTAACAAAAAAATACACAGCGCAGAACCTAGTTCTTTTACATGTGATTATTACAGAAAGAATCCTAAATATGTAGGATGGACCACAAAAGCCAAAATTCCAAATATATTTTAATTTATTAAGTTGATAGATATGCTTATTTAAAAAAATCCTGTAACCCTTTCTAGATATTGTAAATATTTCAAATTATTTTCATTTATGTTATTGTTTAAAGCTTGAAAGACTCATACAATAGAATTTATGGTTCAGTGATCTAATTTGTCTAGAATATGGCAGAAATGTATTGACATCACAAGTTTGATGGGTGGATCAAAGTGCCCTATGGGCTTTTCATAGTGCCTAATTCATATATGCAATCAAAAAACTAGTTTAAATAACACAAATCAAGATTTCACCACAAATGTTTCCACCTTATGCCCACTAAAAATGGACCTGAAACACAAAAAACTAACGCTATTCCATTTTGAATGGTACAAAGTTATTGTTATCTCAATTTTAAAATAAATAATAATTAAAAGGAAATATTGAAATACATTCAAGAGAAGGTTAAGATAAAGAAACTTTTTACTAGACAATTATGAAATAGTTACCTTTTCCTGAGAAATAAAAGTTGTTCTAGAAGGGGGATCGAGGGGAAGCCAAGAATAAAGCTAAAGGCCAGGGGAAACCAAGGAGAAAGCCAGAGGCATCATGAGGAAAAGAAGGAAATTTTGAAAACCTCACAGGACATTGTGAGGAGAATGCATGACTCTTCTTAGAAGTGTTCTTGAGGTGTTCTTGAGGTTGTAAGCCTGAAAAATGATCTAGGGGAGACCAAGGAGAAAGCTACAGGAATCATGAAGAAAAGAAGGAAATTTTGAAAACCTCACAGGACATTGTGAGGATAATGCATGACTCTTCCTAGAGGTGTTCTTGAGGTTGTTAGAAAACCCATTGGAAGAAAACCCAGTGGAAGTCTGAAAAGTGCCATGTTGAATCTAAAATATTAGGTTGCATGAGGATTGATGTTGTTAAGTGTAATATCTCTAGCATAAGCTATCCAAAAAAACTTTCCTAAAATGGATTGCTAAATAATTAATTATTATTAATTCTTATATTGATATTACATTAAGAATATTCTTCTAATTCTTAATTATAAGAATATTGGAAGAATTGTTTCTTAAATATTTTATTTAGGAGAATGTATATTCTTCTATAGAAATAAATTATATTTCCAAGCTGGTATTTTTTATGAGATTTAGAAATAAAGAGTAATAGTTTTGGAAAAAATATGGCGATGTGATATTTTCTAGGAGTTCTTATGGAGTGCTTTTGTGATTTAGGAAGCATGAGAGATTTATGTAGTGTTGTTTTGATTTAACAAAAATCAGATTTATGCGTGAGTTATGGAATGCTTTTAAGACTTAGAAAAGCTATTCCATTTTCTTAGTTCTATTTATTGTAAGCCTATGAGAAAAATAGAGGAAGGAATGAGAGAATACATGGACAACAGAGCCAATGAAAAGGAATAAGGGATTCCAAGCATGAATCAAAAGATAAGTAACTATGTTTTTTGAGAATTCTTTTGTTTTCATTTGGGACATGATGATATAATAACTGAATTTATTTGCTGTGAAAATTCCATATGATAAAGAATCAAGATTATTTCTTGAGAAAACCTTTATATAATTTCGTGCATAGGAGTATAAATATTTTTTTCATTGAATTCTTCAAATATTTGATGTGCTTTGAATTTTGAAAAAATTTTCATTGCTAAATAATTTTGTGAATTGCATGAGTGATTGGAAAATTGTGTCCATATATTCCTCCGTATCTCCAAAACTATGTATGAACTAAAATAGTTTTTTGTAAATGAGCCCGTTCCAAAAAAAGCGTCTTTCATATTTTAAAATTTTGATGTATCAAAAATTGTGTCCAAAATTGATGAAAAAAAAGAACTATTTAATATTTAAATTTGGAAGAATGGGCTGCAAATATTTGTTCGACTATTCCACACCATACCACCTGTGTAAAAACTAAGAGAGGTTATTGTTAGTGGACCAGTTACAAAAAAAAAAAAATATGTTTGCGTTTTCCAAAAATCATTTCCATTTGTTTGGAAACCGTGTCCAAAGTTGATTACAACAACATGAAATAATTGAATATTTAAATCTGGAAAAATGGGTTATAAAGATTCATTCGAATTTTGAAAATTGTGACACCTATGAAATAAATGAGCTCTTTTGTTTTTCCAAAATTCATCTGCATATGTTCGTAACCGACGTCCAAAGTGGATGACTAAAATAGGAAAAACAAAGTGTTTCTATTTGATTTTTCAATTGGGTAAAAATAATTGTTTATGTAAATATATAAATAATAATTATGTTGATAACTATTGAAAAGGAATGAAGTTATTTCATCTGAGATATTATCAAGTTTAAAGAGAAATATTGGACCCTTGAAATGAGTATGTACTTAGGTGTACATGAATAATATCTAGTTTATTTGATCTACCAGAATTGATTATGATATTTTATATGCATGCAAAAAGATATAAATTACTTTTGTGAGAAGTAGTTCACATAAAACCTTTGCATAAAAGACAATTAGTTGTGCTATTTGGGAAGGATTTTTTATTCATGTTATTTCTTCAGGAAATATTACAAATCTCTCTCATGTGTGAAGTGATAAGAAAATATTTGGTATTTCATGGGTAATATCTAGTGAGTTAGCTATATTTTGGAAAATAATAATTAGGGTGTTAAATTACTCAGAATATATATATATATATATATATATCCAATGAAGCATTTATTGTGTTAGAAATCTTTAAAAATAATAGAAGAGAAAAATATATCCTTGTATGCATTATTGGATTAGATTCTTGGTGAGGAAAACTAGTAATCACATACTTTATTATGTAATATTATTTAGAGAAACGTATACACTTGATGCATGGAAAAAATATTTTTTTTGGCATTAGATTTCTAGAAAAAAGGAATATTATTTAGTGAAATGTATAGGCTTGCATGCATGGAAAAAATATATTTTTGGGCATTAGATTTCTAGAAAAAAGGAAGATGGAATCACATAATATTGATTTTGTTAGCCTTATTTTGGGAAAAGTAATATGTATTTTATACACCTAAAGGGATTAGCTATGGTATTATCTTTATTTTGGGAGAATATTATGCATATTTATTGGGTTATATATTTTGTATAAGAGAGAAATGTCTCTTTGCATTGATGAAAGAATGAATGGTATGTGTTTGATCCCTTGGAAAATAAATTTATTTGTTTTTCCATTCAATATTTATTTAGTTTTCTTTGGAAAGAAATATATGTTTTACATGCAAGAAGAGCAAGTTATGTTATTACATGCACAAAATTAGAACTAGTATGTTAACTTTGTTTGAAATAGAGTTTCCATTTTTATACATAATAGCCATTGTGAATAGCTCTTGTGTGGAAAATATGTTTTCGGAAAAGAACATGCATTCACATTCATAAGTATAGAATCTATTGGGTTAATACATTTGGAAAAGAAAACATAAGAGTAGGCACAAATGAAATTTCTTGTTGGGGTAGTTATATTGAAATCTTGTTATGCATTTGCATGCCTAATATTAATTATATAGTATGTGAGTTTCCCTTTCGAAATAATATGAAAGTGCATGCAAGGTTTTGTTAGTGATTTTTGGAAAGATGACACTTGATAGTGATTTAGTTATTACTAATGCATATGAAATGATGTTAAAGAAGGAATTTCATGTCAATTTGTTTATGTTTTATACATGCATAAACATATTTTTTCATGTTTCACAAATAAATATTAATTATTGGTTTATTAATATTTTATTTGATCATGATATCAAGTGTGCTTACAACAACAATGGTAGGAAAGGATAGCGACTTGAGAAAAGGATTGTTCAAGTTTAACATTGTGGTAGATAAAGAGCTGCTAGTCCATGTAGGTTTAGGAGTTCCAATTGTAGGATGACTCACTGAGGAAATAGTCTGACCACAAAGACAGAGATTGAGGATCCATGGGTAAATGGTATTATGATTATTGTGATATCTTATAGCTAGTTATGTTTCCTTTAACATTATATTTATATGTAATATTTTATGACAATTTTCAAGGGATGTACTCCCTTATAACCATTGAGTGAGGGGTGAAAACCATCATGAGCATTTAATAATAAAATTAAATGTTTGGTGGGTTTTACCCTACGGGGTTTCCATAGTGTATCGGTGTATAATGATGGGATTTTTCATCATGTCATGTTTATTATGTTAATTTATTTTATGATGTGATGTTTATATTATCAATTATGTGTTTTACTAATTGAGTTAAAATGATCATGGAATTGATGCATAGTTATAGCAAGCAATTTAAGTTAATATACTATAACAAGGACAGTTAATGGTTGTGTAACTCACTATGATTTTAATAAATATTTCTCTAAGTTATAATCATGGTTATTATAATGGTTAATGAGGGGATATAGAGATTAATTTAGAAAGTTATACATTGATAAATGTTGAAATATTTTCCTAATTACATGCATTTTCATACGAGGTTACCGGGGTATTTTAAACTAAGAATATTGTTGCATAATGTATTGGTAAAAGGTGCTTGAGGGATTGATATTGTTAATAATATTGTCACATATTGTACTCTTAAAAGGTTCTTGAGGGAGATCAAATTACGTGATTTCATTTCTCATGGTAAGGTGCATTGGTCCCCTATGAATTCCTTGACTACTTGACAAGTTGGATACCTAATTTCTATGCCTCCTAATCCTAGAGTTCCAATTTAATTGAAAGGAAAATATTATTGTGATAATGATGAAATGTTTTAGTGTGTTATAGAACAATATGTTGACAGGACAATCTGCATGAATTAATTATAATTGTTCTTGTCAATAGCTAAATTCTACGATATAATTGTGACTATTTTTTCTGAGTAATAAAATTCTACAAATTATTTGTGATTTTATTGGGTTAATATATAAAATTTGTGAGTTAGTGATGATTGTTCTGTGTGAATAAGATTATTCTTGCAGAATATAAAACTATTTTTTTTCTTTGAAAGGTTGTACTTGGGAAAAGTAATCTATAAAGTTTTGCCACATAAATGAAATGAAGTTTTTCCACCTAAAATCCTTTCTATAAATAACTGTAAAGTGAACATACTGTGAAAAACATTGCTTGAGCAGAAAATAAGAACTTCTTGACAATGTTCAATTATTTTGTAACTAATAAGCAATCATATCTAGGTTTAGGTTATTCCTTTGGTTAAGCGAAATTGATTCAGTTGGCTAGGTCCACTCCTTATGGCGAGACATCTAAAAATTTACTGAATAATTCAAATATGATTTCATTAATGAATACAAAATCATAACATTGACTGCTATTCATACCAAAGAGAGATCATAATACAATAAATAACAGTAAATATCGACATATAAATATTTTTATTCTTAGGAACAAGAACCCTACCCTTTTAAGTACAAAAAAAGGAAGAGACAAGAAAATACAGAATCAATTATTGAGAAAAAACGGCATAGATGAAATATTGTGAAGAATATGTTTCATGGAACCTTATACATAGTGAAAACATCTCTCAGAAACCCAAAGGCATAAGTTAAATAGTGAAACTATCCAAATCCAAACACAAGAACCTCAAAAGAAGATACATAAGAATAATTCAATGCATGTGATGGCCATGAACAACCAAGACTTTGAAGATACCATAGCAGTACCTAATATATCAATAACTCAAGAAAAGAAAAATAGCTATATTATGATACCGATGAACCCAAGAGAATATATACATGAATATGTGAGAGATACCAGTGTAATAATATCAAGTATTCTCAACATTTTTTTCCAAGCTAATAGATGGGTTTTACCCTAATTGGGGAAGTATCCCATGCTAACCCCAAAAATGAGAAGGAAGAAAAATAAAATAAAAATTGTGCACCTCGAGAATACGAAATTTCAATGCAAAGAGAAATACATAAGCAATTTCTTCCAAGCAACTTGAACACTTCAACAACTGTTTAAAATTCAAGTGGAAACCTCAAATCCAAGAGAAAGTTGTAAGTCTAAATGAAACAATAGTTCTCAAGAAGTATTAAAATGAGAACATGTGAAGAAGGGGTTTGGAGTTACCATAACCTAACACATACAACTGGTATAAGGCTAAAAAACCCTATATGCAACCCAATAAAATAGATGGATAAATCAATGAATTTTTGATGGGTCCGAGAAAATAAATTTAGTAAGTTCCCTTGGGCTAAATTTTTTTACCCACCTATTTTGATAAACCCTAGAGTCAAGAAACCTAGGTTGGAATAGTGTCGCGGAATTATAAATATGAGAATATTAAAGAGACTTATCCAAAAAGGAAAATGTAATTGATTTTTTTTGCTGTAAGGAAATTATTCCATGGAAGTGAACAACGGTCAAAAGGATCCTAGTAAGAGAGCCTCCCAAACAACAACCTATTCACAAATGAGTGGTGATACCCCAAGGAAAATCAGGTATTTACTCAAGAAATCATAGGAAATGATCAAACTTTGCATCATCAAGAGACCCTAGCAGGATCTACAGATGAGTGTCATCTGCTTGTTCCATAGCACAAAGCTCCAAAAAATTCCTATCCCTGTGTAGGTTGTGCCAACCCACAATGGGGCACACAATGAGTGGTATGAAAATTGAGATAAGTGAAAAAATAGTTTTCATTGTACAGAAAAAGGCTACCCATTAACATATGCAGCACTAAAAATACATTAATAAACATATGAATTGAGATTAAAATAAAAGTACCTATGTTATGTAAATGAGAAATTAACTTGTAAATAAAATAAAAGTATGTAATGCTTTTAATTAATTATTCAATTGTCCACATGAACTTATATTGTAAATATTTTTTTTATAGAGGTGTGTTAGAGATGGTATGAGAGCAAAGTTCCAACACTATGACCTATTTTGGAAATTGTATGGATGATGAGTGTGTTATTGTGCACAGAGAGGAGAAAAATAGAATTAGGAGATGAGCTGGAATTTTACCCCCTCAAAGGCCAACATTGGAGTCTAATTCCATACATATCCTTGAAGTGGATCAAAAAATGTGGGTACTGTTAGGAACAAATTGAGTATACCAAATAGCTATGTTGTTATAAATTGTGAAATAGATAAATGATGAATTATTTGACTAAGAACGGAAAATGAAAGATTAATTTCTAACCTGGAGTGATTCTTAAAAAGTGTTTTGGATAGATATAACCATAGGAATTCTCATCCTAGTCCTAGCAATGAAACTTGGGATGAAGAAGAACATTGACATAAAAATGAGAATACCCCGAAAGGAAGCCAAAACCAAAGAATTGAGGAAGAGAGAGAGAATAATGAAAGGAATATAGCAATGTTTTTTATTAGAGGAGAATGAAAAATCAACAACTTGAATTGCAAGGGAAATTTTAAAAAATTGATCCCCAAAATTTGATGGGGAAGTTGAAGAAGTTGTGGAGTCATAGATCATTAACATGAAAAAATACTTTGAAATTCAAGAATATGAAAATAGCATCAAATCTAGATTCGCTATTTAACATCTTGAAGGGAAATATTCCTTATGCTGGGAGAAGGTTTAGATAATGCAGGGCATAGAGGAGAAATAGGTTACTTTGGATGAGTTTCAAAATAATTTCAAGAATATGTATTTGACATAGCGGTTTTATGATGAAAAATCCAAGGAATTTCGTGATTTGAAATTGGGGTAGTCAAATATGTATGAATTTGTGACCAAATTTACCTCTTTGTTGAGATATATTCCGTACATTCGAGAGGAAAAATATAAAGTAAAATGTTTTATTAGTAGCCTCCTCACATACTGAACGAGACAATAGAATCTGATAATCCCAATACCATGGATAAAGAAATTCAGAAGGCTTGAATTTTCTATTAGGAGATAATACAGAAAGAGGATGGAGGTAAATTGTGGTCACAAAGGAAGGGAGTACAATAGAATTACCAAAATATCAAAAATACAAGGATTGTGAATTTTAAAAATGCACAAAGATGTTAGAAAAATAAACAATTTGGAAGGAACCAAACTAAAATGAAAGGGTAAATTGAATCCAAGCATATAGAAGTCTCAAGTAGATTGGAACCTGTTCAATCATAGAAACCCCCTTTTTAGTGTTGGAGCTCTGGTTAACCTCCTTATTAAAATTTTCCTCATCACATGAGACCTCAACAAGATGTTAATTTAAAAGAAACTTCTATAGTTGGTGAAATGGTGAGAGGTATGTCGAGGATCCATGTTGCGCTAGATGATCATCAAGTGGATTTTCATCCTACCATGATAGAACTAGAGGGTGATTTTTTCATGAACCTCCTAATTCTATCTCAATTTATTTTTTTTAATACATATATTTAGTGTTATTTGTGATTTTGCATAGTTATTTATGTAACTATGATATTTATTTCCACATATGGTAATACCAACTTATGTACATTGCATTCACCCTACTCATACCTATACTATTTACTAAGTTTTATGGATTCCATCTATGCCCATGTCTACTCTTAATATCATTTTTATACATTATGATCAGATGACTACTTTTAAAATTCTTATTCACATATAGTTTGAACATTTTCCATGGATTTATTATTCTATCTCTATAGCTAAAGTATTTACCTTTCTGTCTACATGTCACAACTCCTATTCATAGGACAATTGTTTTTTTAAACATCCTCGGTACTATTACTTTCTCATATTTATGGTTTTCTTATATTGAAATGCATTCTAATAATGTAATTTCCAAGCTAACTTAGGAATATAAGTTCATATAAACTTATATGCAATTTATTTTCTATTCATGTGCTTAATTTGTATAATTCCATATGTCCCTTTACAAAATTCCTTATTCTCACCATATACTTAGAAAATAGGTCTAAGTTTTAAATTTAATTTACTCAAAGCATATAGATTAGGGTCATAGCATTTTTTCCTTAGCCTAACTACATTCCATAGGTCAGAAGGATATCAATCAAATTGCTAATGTATGTTATGACTCTATACCTTACTAGGTCGGTGATTTCAAAATAAGAACTCACTTGGAGTATTATTCATAGATGACAAGGTACAACACAATTCTATTTAATGTGAAAACCCATCCTTTGTTATTTGTATTCTAAACCCCCAGTCCGAAGTTTTTGACTTAACATGGACATAATATTGCATACACCTTATACTCTACATTTTTTCACTCACGATTCTAATTCTGAAAGTCATGTGAATACCAATGCATTCATATTGATTTGTCTCCTGCGAAGGTTATTACAGCTCATTTTGTTAAGAAAAATCATGCGTATTTATTATAGGATTTTATTATTATGAAAATAATATCATATATGAGTGGAAATTATGTTAATGCACTAAAATTTAATTATGTATTTGAGCCTCTTTCAGTAATTTATTTATGCTCCAAGGCATAAATCCTCGTGACCCCTCGTATTAAGATTTTTTGGACAGAACACTGATTTTTGGGTCATGACACCCAAACCTCCATTTGAAAAATCACCTTGTTCATGTGATCCCCTGATCCTTCAAGCTATTCAAATTGAAATTGAATTATTTTTATTAAGAGAAAAATTGGGATGGTTTTTCCTCAAATCCAATGTTTATCATGCCTAGTTGTAATCCTAATAGTCACATAGTGTTTCTTCCTCTGAAATTTTCCCGATGAAGACTTTGTATGTTCCCTTCAGCACCTATACCACTGAATTATTATTTGATTTTTGTTACATGGGAAATTACCATCAGTTTCAGGCATACACTATGGTAGGACAAGCCATCACAATTAGATTATGTTTACTTTTTCCTAAATTCTTTTTATTTTTCCATCATAAGTTTTCGAATAAATAGTTTCCTCCTTCATGGATTTGCATGCCTATAACTATGTAATTTTATTTTTGATTATTCATAGCTACCATTGGTTATGCCATTATTTTCATTATTAAGCGACAAGGGTGGCATAGTATGGTTCGTAAGGGAAACTACAACTATTTCCTCTGGAATAGGGAAACTTTAAAGGATGAAAGTTTATGTTAAAGTTTAGCAAGCTTAGAAAATGTCGATAGTCCCTAATATTAAATTTTTTTAATTTTTAATGATAATTTTGTAAAAATGTTTAGGTTTATAATTATTTTATAGTAGAAAATATAATATATTGACGATTTTTAAGGTAAAATAATTTTATACTATAAAATTTGGGTGAATTCATTTTTAGAAAAATGGAATTTAGTGAATATTTTTTTGGAAAAAGCATGGAATATTAACCCACCTAGAAATATTGACCCCTAAAATTTTCCATTATTTGGAATTCAATCTTGAATTCAATTGCAATAGAGTTCAACAATCACTTTTTCTAGACAGAGTTTACTTTCCCATCACAGATGAAATTTTCTTAAAGCTGTTTTCCTTATTCGTAGTTACAAATTTTTAAATGCTATGATCTAGTATTCATAATGTTTCCCTTTGTTGTTATGTTACTCCTGCATAGCGAAAGATGGCTGAGACTTTCATTTTATAGGAAAACACATCCAAAATTGTTGTGGGCTCCTACTATCACATTGGTCGAGCGAACCAATGGGTGCTCCAATATCCGTCATTTACCTCCCAACAAGTGTTATTGTTTTATGCTTATACCATATCTCTATTATTATTTCTTATTTTTAATTTTGAATAGTTGGCTGCTGGGTTGGGGTCCCCTGACGTACAATTTCCGAAGTCAATTTGTTTATTTTTGTATGTACACATTGCCAAAGGGGTTCAAGGGGCATTGGGGTGGGTCAAATTTCCCAATTTTGATGTAAATGGGATTAAGGGAAAATTGTGGGTCTCAAACCATGGTTTAAGACCATAGTATCTACGTTCTAGGCATATATAAATAGATATATCATGTCTAAGATAAGAATTCATGTTTTGTAATGAAATATTGATGTTATGATAAGTTTATGCCCATGTCAGGGTTGTTGGGTTGGGTTAAGAGGCTCATTCTCGCTGAGTGTGCAGAGACCTAGTCCTGGTTGTTTGCAGACTCCACTGGCCATGTGCATGGGAGGGTTTTGTAATAGTTTGTAAGGGAAAATTTATGTATTGATTGAGATATATGAAGCTAATAGAAAGGACCATTTTTGGCGAAGTTTACTGTGTTATGAATATGATTTATTTACTACTTATGTTTCGTTAAGATCATATTATATATTTTACTTATTGATTATTGTGCAAAGGACATTTGATATGATTGTGAATAATCATTGATGGTTAATAGATATGTTTAAGTATTCGCATTGGTTAAGATCTAGATCAGGCCATGTTCTATTTTTCTATGCTAAGGTGAACAACAATTCTGTGTTATTCTATTAATGATTGCACATTCTCTGTGACTTTTATATATATTGTTGCGTGCATGTGTATAAGTTCACATTAGTTTTTGTTGAGGAAAACTTCATTATTTTCTCCCTCAGGGTGTGGAAACCTGGTTCCAACACACCACCATATTTCTTCGGGTGATATTTTGGTTTGCACAAGTAGAACACTACCAAAAGGGCTAGTAGTTGGAGGGTTTGCTGGTTTATCCATAAAATATGAACCTGGGTCACGACCTCTCAAGCCAAAAAATTATTATTTTGTTAGGAATGAGATCAGTTTGAGGTAGATTTGATGTTGTGGCATCCATCACAAAATGAATTAGAAGATTGGATGGATAGAAATATCCTTGAATTTTCACAACAAGAGAATAGAAGCACTAAATTTTCTAGCGAGTAGCGGGTACAAAAATATATTTATACATCAGTGCATGAAAATTTATTTTTTCCCTTTTCGCATGAACTACAGGAGTGGTTTTCGTGCTTAGTTGAATTCCATAACTACATAAAAGACGACGTAGTCACTAAGTGGACTCCTGAAATGATCCAAAAAGTAGAGAATTTTGATAATAGGATCACTAGCACGGTATATCATCGAATTGATCACCTATTGGGAGGACTTGTGATTGAATTTTCCATTGACCAATTTGTGTCATATTCTGAAGAAAAAATATTTTTTTTTCAAAGGCCTCAGAGGTAAGTTCTTTCGCTCATTAAAATTGTTGCTGAAAATGTTATTGTGTGAACGGGGTTATCTGTGAAAACATACAGGGTGAATGCATAAAAGAGGTCCAACTACATGCAATGGAAAAATTTACCATGAAGTATCTGAAAAAATCACTTATAGCCCTCTGATGCCTAGATCTAATAGTGACTTTGAACTAGAAACTGCTAGCTCAAGTGACTCTGAAGAAGAAATCTCATCACAACATAAATCCTTGAGTATGTTTCCCACTCCATCCACTCCACTTCTAAACTCACATCACATATCACCCACTCCACCACTCATTCCATATCCACCAGCTCCTCCACCTCCCCCTGATGTAGATATGGTTTCATCAATGAAGTTACCTAATTTCAGAGACATTGGAAGTGAGGACACTGATAAGTTCTAGTTTGTGATTGAGGTCGTAAGGTAGGCTCATCAAGTTAACAATATTGATATTAGAAAGTTGTAGCTGACTAATTCATTCCAATATCACACAGTAAACTCATACATGAGGTACACTCAAGAAAACCCTAATGCTACCTTGTAAGAAATAAAGGCATCCCTAAAAGAGCAGTTTAAGAAACCTAGGTCATACGTGCAATTGGTGACATAAATGAAGGATATTTTTCATGAACCTAATGAATATACCTAGGAGGCCAATCAAAGGTTGAAGCACATCATCAGATATGGTGGATTTTCTATTGATGATACTCAACATAACGAATGGTTCATTGTTATTTTTCTCCCACATATGCGCCAGCCATTAGGTCAACAAACAATTTCCACACAAGGTGAGGTTGTGGAACTCGCAATGAAATTGGAGGCTACCCAAACACATATTGCAATGGTAACTCAATAGATTCAGAATCAATTGGAAGCCATGCATCTATGAATTCAAAGTATGCACAAAGACAAAGGCAAGGAGCCCTGCGTAGATGTGTGTTGTCTAAAATGAAAAGCTTCTGGGGACCATAAATATCAGTGTCTTGTCTTCAACAATTATATGAATCTTGGAGGTACTAGTCCATTGAAGAATCATGTGTGGTTCACTATCTGTCAAATTGTTGGATTACATGACATAGATTCTTGCCCAAGGATCAGAAAATATTAGCCTAACTTGAAGCATTTATTTTTCAAATTTTGTTCATCATTAGGACATGACGAGGAGCATTGCCACACTTTTGATATGATGTTGGATAAAGCAAAAATATATAGAATGAAATCCGAGCCTACATCACCAGCATCCCCTTTTGGGCATGGAGGATTCCAAGGCATGGGAAGAGGTCGAGGAGGTGGATAAATTGGTGGAGGAAGAGGACAAGCCATTTGCTATAACTATGGATATGTTGGACATTATGTGGGTGACCATATGAATCCAGAACGAGAGTCTTGTAGTTATTATAGACAATTTTATCATGTTATAGAATATTGTCCTATATTGATTTCTAAAATGCAGGAAAAACGACACAAACCATAACAAAAATATTCAAATGGTTCACTTGTGAAGAAGATTCCTGTGTGAATGTGGTAACTAGGAATGATATAGCGACCAATGAATATAAAGGAAAGAAACCAGTCATTGATGTATGGATATATAAAGCACCTGAAAACAAGGAAGGCTTTAGTATTCAACATGTAAAAGATACATTTAATGAAGCATGGAAATAATTTGCAAAAGGAATTACATCAACATCTCGTAGAACAATGAAGGAAACCAGAGGAGATGGGGAAATTAAACCATTTCTACAAGCATGTATAAAGTTGTTGCGGAACAAGAAGGTTGTTGAAAATCTGCATGCATTGATAGATAATTGCGCAGAGAAAGAACAAACCATGGTAGAACATCGATAACTCAACAAAATTTAGAAGAACAAGAAGAGAACAGGTAGGGATATGTGTATGAGCACAAATATTGGTGTTTATGAAATGGACCAAGTTATTTTAGATCTAGGGTCAGATGCTAATGTTCTAACTAAGAAAACTTGGTAGCGCATGGGAGAGCCAAAGATGGAGTGGTCTACTATCCAACTGCACATGTCCAGTTAGTAGAATGTCATTCCTTTATGGTGGATATCACAAGTTGTGGTCAATATAGAGGGTGTCAAGGTGATGGCAGATTTTTAAGTCATGCGAATTGTAGATGATATTGATCACTATCCTACGCTAGTAGAATTGGATTGGGCCATTGAAATGGATGGTGTTATCAATCTGAAGAGAAGGAGAATGGAATTTGAAAGCAATGGAGTCAGGGTAATCATTCCTCTAGATCCTTCCGAAGACCAAAGGTGTATTGAACCAGTGTGTACTGAGGATGAGATTGATGAATTCTATAAGCTAAGTTTGTGTGAGGAAAACTGGATTAATCCAACACCAAATGGGAATGTTAAATGGGAGAAGGATAATTCTTATTTTTTAGACTCGACCGAAGAACTATAAAATTGGTAGAATCGATTGCATGAGGTGTCTATGCTGTGTTATAATCATGTGACCTGATATCTGTGTTGTATAACATTTTAGGTATATGATTTACTGCACTATGATGGCTCAACTGATGTCAACATGATTATAGCTAAGTTGGAAAGGACTGTGCCCAAAGGACAGAGATTCTATGATTTGGATCTTGGCTTGCATGCTACTACAACAAGATGGTGGGAAACACATAAGGAAAATATCAGCAATTGGGAAGAATATGCACGCATGATGAGGTCACGGTTTGAATGTCCAGTTATTAAAATGGAAGATGTATACTTTGGAAAAGAGGATCCGTGTAGAAATTTGGCAAGATGGAATCTGGTATAGGGTGTAGAACCAAGACCTGAATGGGTCCATATATTTATTCACATGTTAGGAAAGGTGCCTATTGAATGGTAGTTAGATACAGACTTGCGCAATGGAACTAGTGAGTGGTATGTGATGACAAAGACTTTTATTTTCACATTTAGCTCAAAGAATAATGACCAAGCTTTAATCACATAAATTATTAATGTGCCAATAATGCAGACTTCGAATTGTAGACAATTAATACTTGTGGAGTCCAGGGATTCATGTGAAATCAGAGGGACCTCGATCCCCTCTCCTACGAATGTCAAACAAGTGCAATCCATTGTTAGGTCCATATATTACTAGTATAGTCCCTTATTGTTGATAGTGTAACACCCTTATTGTTATTATTGTGCCTTTAAATTATTATTATTAGGTCGGCTAGGATTACATTGTGGCCCCACTAGGATTACATTGTGGCCACATGGACTCCTATATATAGAAAGGATGTTTTGTAATTTGTATCATCCAGGAATTGTTCATTCATGTAATGGAGGTTTCCCCCTCAATGTTTCTTATTTTTAAGGCATTTATATCTCTTTTATTCTATTTTTGGAGCTGGTATCACAACATTTGGTATTAGAGCTTTGGATTCTAGGGTTTTTGCTGCTCCAAACTCGTCATCGTGGAATTTTCGCTATAGAATTTTTTCTACGAAGGTTCAGAAGATGAAATTTTTAGAGTACGAAGATAAAATTCTGAGGAACATCGTCGCAAAATTTAAGATCTTGGTTCACAATATTGCGGAGATACGATCTATGGAATTCAGGGCTTTCTACAGTCTCCTAAATTTTGACCTAAACAGGTCATCACAGAATTTGCGCTATAATTTGTTTTCTACGAAGTTTCAGAAGCTTACATTTTTATAGAGTGAAGCCTAAATCCCGAGGAACATCTTCACAAAATTTCAGAGCTTGGTTCACAATATTTTCAGAGAAATTATCTGTGGAAGTTAGGTATTTTTCAGGCTCCTGAATTTCATCTCAAAGAGGTTATCGTGGGAAAATATGCATAACTCTCTCTCTAAGCATCGGATTGGAATGCTGTAAACAATGGCCACAATCACACAGACTGTAGTTTCGTGCCTATCAATTTCAGAGCATAGTGAGAAAACAGTGACACGTCGAAAGTCATACAAGTTCGGTCAACAGAAACAGTCCATAATTGGGTCATTGTGGGGGATTAAACATAACTTTCCCTTCAAGAATCCAAATCAGGTTAGACCTATGACATTTGAAAGAATATTTAGAGGGATACTACAAGGCCTAGTTTCAGATACTGATGATCTACAATTATAGAGATAATTCAATTTCAATATATAGCTCCTCAAAAGCAAGTAAAAGGTGTGTATTTTTTTTCCTGAATTGCATAAGTCTTGTTTGAAGAATCAAGTTTAATTGATTCCAAGGGAATATTGTAGAATATATATCAATATTAGAAGGCTCTACTATGACTCATGAAGATGAAGAATGGTAACATGACATATCAAATTTACAAGAGCAAGTGCAACAAATTTTTCTCTCGCAAAGAGCAACAAAAAATGACATGGAAGCTTTGAAGAAAGGCATGGAAACTAAGATGGATGGTTTGAAGAAAGGCGTGGAATATAAGATGGATGGTTTGAAGAATGGCATGAAAGCTAAGATAGATGGCATGGAAGCTGGCATGGAATCTAGGATGGATGACATGGAAGCTAAGATCGATGAAAAAATGGAAAACATGAAGAATGATCTAAAAGTAGACATGGAAGGTTTGAAAAAGTTGATAAAAAAAATGTTTCCTAATGGTGAAAAGATAGTAGAGGAAACTAATGATGAGAAAAAAATAAATGCTAATCGTGATTTCATAAACTCTAATGTTGGCAGGAAGAACCACCATATTCCAAAAATGGATATGAGGAAGTTTGATGGAAAGGATCTTGTAACATGGATACTACAGATGGAGCAATATTTTTATATCAATAATGTGTAAAACACACAAAAGGTACGCATTACAACTTTACATTTAGAGCAAAATTTGTCACTTGGTCAATTTTTACGGAGGAAATGATAGCGCATTATGGGGATAGAAAGAGCAACACCTTCTTTAGCCAACTAATAAATCTCAAACAAAAGGGTTTAGTGGGGGAGAACATTGAGGACTTCCAAAAATTGAATATAATGGTAACTAATATTCCAGAGGAACATAGGATTGATCTCTTCATAGGTACTTTAAAGGATAACATCCAACTTGAAGTTCACATTTTGGAACCTGATTCATTGGAGAAGGCATTTGGGTTGCCAAGAAAAATTGAATGTAAAATTATGGCGACAGGGAAGCCTACCACTCACTTCTATAAAGAGGGAACTATTGCTACTCCTAGATTTCAACAACCTACAAGTTTGACATCACAACAATAGGAAGAAAAAGAGCAAAAGGGCTTTGCTACAGTTGTGATAGAAAATACACTAAAGGTCATAAGTGTGCTGAGAAGAAATTATTTTACATAGATTGTGAAGAGGAAGAAGGAAATGGACAAGAAGAGGATATACACCAAGAACCAACCCTAGAAGAGGAAGAAATGAGTCTGACCATATCGTGTAATGCATTAGCAGGAATTACCACTCCTCAAACTCTCAAAATAAAAGGACATATGAAGAAGAAAATGGTAATAGTGTTGATTGATTCAGGGAGTAGCCATAATTTTATTCATTATAAGGTATCCAAGGAATTGAATTATTTCCAATACCCAGCACCAGAATGTCAAGTCATGGTTGCAAATGGAGGAACTATAAATTTCTCTGGAAAATGCCATAATATCAAGCTAACCATGGGGAAATATGTATTGAATATTCCAATGCTTTCCATTCCTATGGGAGGTGTTGATGTTGTACTAGGAGTACAATGGTTACAATCTTTGGGGACGATAGCTTTTAATTTTCAAGAATTTTTCTTGAATTTTTTTTCAAAAGGAAAGGAAGTCGAATTACGGGGTATTGCAGGGAAGCCGTGAAAGATAATAAGCTCTAATGTCATGAAAACTCTTGTAAAGAAAGAACAACGAGGCAGAATTTCACAATTATGCTCACTAGAAGTTCCAACATCAAAATCATCTATTTCTGCAGATCTCCAAAATCTCTTGGACAATCATTCCAAGGTTTTTGAAACTCCCAAAGGACTCCCACGTATTCGTGATCATGATCATTCTATTCATTTGATTCCATGAAGTGTTCCCCCAAACATTAGGCCTTATAGATATCCTTATGTCCAAAAGAGCGAAATTGAACGTATGATTGCATAAATGTTAGAGGCGGGTATAATTCAACCTAGTTAAAGCTCTTTCTCTGCTCCTGTAGTATTGGTACACAATAAGGATGGATCATGTCGCATGTGTCATGATTATAGGGAGCTCAATAATCTCACCATTAACGATAAATTTCCCATTCGTGTGATTGATGAATTATTGGATGAATTACATGGAGCAATTTATTTTACCAAATTGGATCTTCATTTAGGATATCATCAAATTCGAATGAAGACTGGAGATATTCCAAAAAAAAAATTTCAAACTCATGAGGGTCATTATGAATTTTTGGTCATGCCTTTTGGCTTTACCAAGGCACCTTCTACATTTCAAGGGTTGATGAATTCCATTTTCAAACCCGTCCTTAGAAAATTTGTGCTAGTATTTTTTGATGATATAGTAATATACAGCAGGTCTTGGAAGGATTATATTCAACATGTTGACAAGGTGCTCAAACTATTGTAGGAGAAACAATTATATGGAAAAACATCAAAATGTTTCTTTGGAGTACAAGAGGTGGAATATCTGGGTCATATTGTATCTCACGAGGGTGTTAAGGTAGACCCTAACAAAATTAAATCCATTCAGGAATGGAAAGTCCTCACAACCATAAAGTAGTTGCGGGGATTTCTCCAGTTATCAGGGTATTTTCACAATTTTGTTAAGAATTATGGGAGAATAGAAGCACCTCCAACAAGATTATTGAAGAAATATGCATTTTTATGGACTCTTGAAGTAACTAAGGCCTTTGAACATCTTAAAGAGGCAATGTGCCTAGCACCGATCTTAGCTACGCTAGAATTCACAAAAACCTTTATTATGGAATGTGATGCCTCAGGAAATGGAATTGGTGTTGTTTTAATGCAAGAAGGAAGACCCATTGCTTTTGAAAGTTGTCCAATCAAAGGAAAATATTTACAGAAACCTATTTATGAGAAGGAAATGTTAGCAATACTACATGCAAAATAGAAATGGAGAACTTACCTAATGGGAAGACACTTAAAGGTAAAAATTGATCATGATAGTCTTAAACACTTTTTGGAACAAAGACTATCTTCAGAAAAGAAGCAAAAACGGGTCACAAAGATGTTGGGTTATGACTTTGAAATAATATACAAAAAAGGGAAGCTAAATGTTGTTGTAGATGCACTCTCAAGAAAGAATGAAGAAGTGGAAACATTGCTTTGTGCCATTTCTATTATCCAGCCAGATTGGATAATCAAAGCAAGATATGAATGGAAGAAGGATGAAGAAGTGTGGACACTCATTCAAAAGTTGTAGCAAGATCATAGTACATATGATACATTTAGTTGGAAAAATGATTCCTTATGGTACAAACATTGCTTATATCTTTGTAAGAATTCCCAACTAAAACAAAATATTCTTTTGGAATTGCACACTTCTGCTTTAGGAGGACATTCAGGATTTTTAAAAACTTACCACAGGGTGAAGAAAGAATTTTTTTGGGATGGCCTTAATCTGATATTCAAAAGTTTGTGGTGGAATGTTTCGTTTGCCAGCAGAATAAAGTTCACACAATTAAGACACCAGGTCTTCTAAAACCTTTATCCATTCCAAGTCAACATTGGGAGGAGATTTTAATGGATTTTATCACAGGTTTACCTAAGTCCGAAGGAAAGAGTGTCATCATGGTGGTAGTTGATAGACTTACCAAGTATGCACACTTTTTTGAATTATCTCATCCATTTAAAGAAATTACGGTTGCTACTACATTGATGGACACAATTCAAAAGATAAATGGAAACCCAAGGGTTATTGTGAGTGACAGAGATCCCATTTTTACTGGAAATTTTTGGACGGAGTTATTTTCTTGTTTGGGTACAAACTAGCTCATAGATCATCTTATCATCCTCAATCCGATGGTCAAACTGAGATAGTAAATAAATGTTTGGAAGGATATCTTCGTTGTTTTGTATCTGATAAACAAACACGATGGGTCAAGTGGTTAACTCTCGCTGAATGGTGGTATAACACTTCCTTCCATACTACAGCAAAAATGACCCCATTTATGGCACCTTATGGATAACATCCACCATCCATCACATCATCTTTAAGAGAAAATGCGAAGGTTCAAGCAGTGGAAGATCACATAAAGCATCAGCAGAATTTCTCCAACTCTTAAAGGACGACTTGAATTTGGCACAAAATCGAATGAAACAACATGCAGATAAACATCGCAGTGAGAGAAGTTTTGATGTAGGAGACTGGGTACTTTTACTGCTACAACCATACAAACAAATGTCCCTCGAGAAAGCTAGAAGGATAAGAAATTATCACCAAATTTCTATGGTCCTTACAAGGTGTTGCAAAAGATTGGTACTATGGCATACAAATTGGAGCTTCCTGCTTCTTCACGAGTGCATCCAATTTTTCATTTTTCATGCTTAAAGAAGGTTATAGGTGAAAATATTCCAGTTCAAACAATATTTCCAGAACTTGATGAGGAAGGAAAAAATCATATTGGAACTTAAAGCGGTCATGGAAACATGAACTCGAAAACTATGGAATCGATCAATTTTTGAGTATCTCATCAAGTGGAAGAACTTACCCACTGAAGATTCTACATGGGTGGATGATAATTTTATATAGAAGCACCCAGAGCTACTCAAGCATTGAGGACAACACTTTTTTGAAGCAGAGACACATGTTATGTCCCTATATTACTAGTATAGTCCCTTATTGTTGTTAGTGTAACCAAATTAATGTTATTATTGTACCCTTGTAACCCCCATATTGTTATTATTGTGCCCTTAAATTATTATTGTTAGGTCAGCTAGGATTACATTGTGGCCCCACTAGGATTACATTATGGCCACATGGACTCCTATATATAGAAAGGAGGTTTTTTAATTTGTATCATCCAATAATTGTTCATTCATATAATGTATTGGAGGTTGCCCCCTCGAATTGGCTTATTTATAAGGCGTTGATATCTATTTTCTTCTATTTTTGAAGCTGGTTTCAAAACATCCATGATGGGCCTTGTTATATATTATAGAAAGCCCATTCTAAAGTAGGATTTGATCACTGCACCCATGACCTGATTACTCAGAAGAGGTGCGCCATTCTATTGGGATGATGAATGTAAGAAAAGTTTGTAGTTGTTAAGGGATTCCACGAACACTACTGGATATTCTTTGAATTACCTAGTCAACACGCTTGTGTTGGGGGGGGAAAATTTTTCGGTGGTTAGCCTTACCTTTGGGTTATATGGGTAATAAGGTGCACTGTGCACATGGTATTTGTGAGAGGAGGTTGACTGGGACTCAGAAGTGTCAAAAACTAGCCATAAGTATAAATATGACCAAGGGGTTCACAATAATTCCTTTTCTTGCTGAGTTTTTTTTGTGTTTTGAGCTCTTTGCTTGCAATTTCATTTGTTGCGTTTATGCCTAATTTGCATCCAGTGTTTGAGGATGCATTGCATCGAGCAAGGATAGGGTACGTAATTCCTAAAAATATGACAACCACGAGACTGGGTGATTACCCTTCTGTGCCCGAAGTGGCTATTATGGAAACACATGTGTCATCTAAGACTAAGAAGGGGGAGTCCTATGGAAAATGTAGATTTCACCGTGAGAATACCCCAAGACCATGCCCTTTAGTGGGAGGGAAAATTAAAAGGCCCATGGTAGAATTTCCAGAAACTGTTGAAGAAGAGAACAAGGAGGTAGTTGAAATACCCTGAATCTCGTGGCTTCCAAGCTATATTGTCTCATCCAAACCTTTTGTAAAGTCACCTAAGGACTTGGAAAAGGTGCACGTGAGTATCTAAGTACCCGTGATCCCTAAGAATGTCCCAATGGAGGGGGCATGCTCACAAATATTCCACAGTTGAGATTTGATGATTGGGACATCGTTAATGTCGATAAGTTTCCCAAGCTCACACCTGAGCTCTACTTGGATCAAGTCACCTATGAAGGAGGCGTTGTGTGCCTAGAGCCACAGAGGGGGGTGTTAGGTCTACACAAGGCTTGCTCAATTTCCTGTATACCCTAATTTTGGGCACAACCCTATCAATGATATTTGTGTTAGATAGGTATTGGGCTTAGTTAATGGTGACATGATTTGGTTGGGAGATCGCATCCCTATCGATGCAAAATTAATCCAAATAATCATAGGTATGCCTAGTAGGGGGGCCGACCCTATTGCTAAGTTTGTTGGAAAACCGTAGGAGAATGAAGTGGCAAATCAAATCAAGAAGAAACACAATTTCACAAGGAAGATCGAGGGCTTTGTAGTGGAGGAAATTAATGACCCCATAGTGCGTTTTGGTAAGCTCATTTTCCTTGCAAGATGATGCATAATTGCAGACTCAAGGAGGTTCTTGTGTATGTGATTGTGCTCGCAGAATGCAATGAAAAGGGTGTAATTTACAAGTGGTGTAGGTACATGTGTAAAGAATTCTTACAGAATGTGCGTGAGGCTCAGGAGCAAGGCAAGACCTTCTAATATGCTTGGATCCTTTTATTGATTATCCTTATTGGATGGAGGAGCCCAGAATCCATGAAATCCCAAGACATTGAGCCAAAAATGTGCAAATTTGTATGCTCTACAACACTATGGAACTCTTGAGACTCGGTGTGTGCAAAGGAAAATAAAATATTCTCGGTTTTTTACGATGCTACATTGAACCAAGTGGTGCAGTCAAAGCCGTGAGTGCCACATACTCTATATGATCAGTACAAGATGATCATGGATTTCAAGGCTACATTCCATAATATTCATATCTGTGAAAAGGGAGCTATAGAGTGAGTATGTTATGAGCTACTATATTTGGTGAGAAAGGATGATTTGGTGCGTTTAATAGAAAAATAGCCCCCATCTTGGTTGACACCAGCTACCCGGCGAAGCCGCACACTCTGAACATAAAATCAATGGAGAAATCCACTTAAAAAATCACAAAGATAGCTCCTGAGACAGTGATAGAGAAGTTCATAAAGAAAGCCACATAGAAGGAAGCAACTCCCACAACAACTGGTGAAATTTTTGACACAACAAGTGTGCCCGAGAAGAATGGTAATGCACCAATGGAGACAAGTGAAGCTGCGACATCCAAAGGAACCAAGCACAGATCTCAAGCTATTGGAGGATGGCACAAAAATAAAAAGGGTTCCAAGAATGCAGGATAGGAGGTCGTGACGCTGATAGAAAACGAAATAAATTAAATAGTGAATATTTTCACGTCTACAACTGAGGACCGCTGGAAAAACATGGAAGTTCAGTATAAGTCTATGTTGGAACTTGTACAAGTTGGATTAAAGGAAATCAAATTATAAGAGAGCCAGATTCAATAGAGCATGATTGAGGTAAGCTAGACTAGTGCGCTAGTCATGAGCATGCAACCACTTGATGTTGCTCTACTGGCATCCGGGGATGCACGCCTTGTCCACATCCCCTTGCTAGCAATTTGGATGGATGCCAATGAGCGTGTCTAGTACAGTGGTTCATGCGATGTGCATATTAATGTGTCTGTGTTACCTACAGGTAAGGTACACCTTCTACATTCAGTGATCGTGGATGAACTTTAGTATAGATAGGCTACCACACAGATGAAGAGAAACGATGCATAGTAGTAGGCCACACAAGCATACCAATAACAACAAAAAGCAGAAGCAACTTGCTTAGAGGTAGAAGCCCAGCGTGCTGCGCCCACTGAAAAGTTAGAAGGATTTTTTTTCAGGATGAAAGTAGGGCATGTGTATGTGAAAATGGTGAGAAATACATATGAGCAGTACGTTCCATACCTTGAGATGAAATCTCAGCTGGAAATGTCACCAGAGGTTCACACATAGAGGGCAGCAAAAGTCAAACAGGCGCACTATAGTATTGTTGTTGTGGTCACCTAGTGTGAGAGTTTATTGAATGATTCCATGAATGTTTGAACCTCTGCCCAAAATGATCTGGTAACAGAGTAGGTGCATGAAGCCCTCAACTAGAAGGAACTAGATTTTAAGGAAATCAAGACGGTGGTACCTACATTGGTCCTTACACAACACCTTGTTTGTCTTCACGAGTGTAGAACAATACAAACTAAAATTGAAATATTGTGCTAAAAGGAACCCGTACTTAAGGAACGCATGCGACCATGGGTAGAATAAGTGCTATAATTATCATAAATGTTGGAAAACACTTTGAAAATCAATTAGCACACTCAACATAGAGTAGAGATGGCCACTGAAGGGCATACTATAGAAAATATGGTTCAGCAAGCGTAGAGTGCAGCAACACAAAATCTTGAATTAGTGCTCCCTCTCCAAAATTCTGTGAAAAATACACTTTAGGCAAAGACTAAGGAGTCGACACCTTAGTCACTCGGGAGGACTCACATGTTTGTGTTGGGGGCCTATTTGAGCGGGGTCCCTTGAAGCACAATTCTAAACTCATTTTGTATAATTTTGTATGTGGACATTGTGCAAACGGATTTAAGGGGCTTTGGGGTGGGTAAAAGTCTCCAATTTTGATGTAAATGGGCTTAAGTGTAAACTATGGGCCTAAAACCATGCTTTGAGACCATAGTATCTGCGCACTAGGCATATATAAGTAGACAGTTTGTATCTAAGCTAAGAAGTCATGTTTTGTAATGAACTATTGATGTTCCAATAAGTTTATGCATATGTAAGGGTTGTTGGGTTGGGTTAAGAGGCTCCTACTCGTTGTGTGCACGAACACCTAGTCCTGGTCCTGTGCAGACTCTGCCGGCTCTGTGCGTGGAAGGGTTTCGTAAGGGGTTGTAAGGGAAAGTTGATGTATTGATTGAAATATATGAAGCTAATACAAAGGAGAGTTTTTAGTGAAGTTTACTATGATATGGATTTGAGTTATTTACTGCTTATTTTCTTTTATGACCGTATTATCTATCTTACTTATTGATTATTGCACATAGGAAATCTGATACAATTGTGAATGATTATTGATGGTTAATATATCTGTTTAAGTATTCGCATTGCTTAAGATTTGGATCAGGTTCTGTTTTGTTTTTTTAAGTAAGGAGAACAATAATTCTGTGTTATTCTATTAATGACTGTGCATTCTCTATGATTCTGTCATCTGTACAAGTTCTGATTTTCTTTTGTTGAGGACCACTTCATTATTTTCTCCCTTAGGGTGTAAAAACCTCGTTTTAACACCCCCCCATACTGTTTTAGGTGAGACTTTGGTCTGTGAAATAATATCACTCTCATTAAGGCCAGTAGCTGGAGGGTTTGTTGGTTTATCCATAAAATCTGAACTTCGGTCATGACCACTCAAGCCAACATCAACTAATACAACACATCTTTGTTGAATTATCAAATGGAAAGAAACTTATGCAACATTTAATGTTACACGTATACTAGATAATTATTGAAGTTGGAACTAGTAATCTAGTGTGAATCCTTTCTAGACCTGTTAGATTTTGTCATAGACACTTAATGAATTGGTTTTGTCTTATGGTTTTGCTATGCATGTATGATCATGAAATTATGGCATAACTTATTTTCCTCATTTCTTCATAGAATAAGCTAATTGACTAATAGTGCCTCACACTATTACTGTTTTGTTCAACACAATCATTTGAGTGATGGATTTTTTATGGCGATTCCCCAAATTTTATCTTCATATGATTTATCTGGCTTATTGTTTCATGAGTAAAATTCATGCCTACATTTCGTCTACGAAATCATTCCTCATACTTCTAGTGAAGTAACAATTAGAATTGTAGAATTTTATTTTCAATTGGGAATTAGTTTTTGGTACATATTAATTGTTCATGTTTATTCTCTCATAAAAACTCCAATTCTTTTAATGATTACTCTAACATTGGCCGTATTTTTTTTCTTTAGAAAAATACAAATATGACCGGTAAAAAAACACCTAGTCTTTGTTGTCTTACATGTACTCATTTGATGACTTCCAGTCATGATTTTTATCCATTGAGCGACTAGCTATTATTTCTTATTGTAATTTATAAACTATCGTTTTTATAGAAGAAATATTTTCTCAAGACAACTCATCGCGGCAATTTTTCTGTTACTGTTTATATTCATCTATAGTTACTTTCCTTTTGGAAACTATTGGTCTTGTGAGGGTTCTCTTTTCTTATAACATTAGAATTAGAAGAGAATAAGGATAGTTTTGAATCCTTCTGGACTATATTATTTGGAGGCTCCCGTCATCCCCTTTCCATTTTCCTCGTGATATAATGATGTAGTAAGCATCTGAATCTTTCATTCCATCAATGTAAACTAATGAAGTAGTGTCATAAATATTTGTTAAATTGTTGTTTTTTTTTTAAATGGAAACCTCGATTACTTATATGGAGATATAATAAACTTCATTTTGAATAGACGCTTAGAAATTTTTTCGAAGGTTCAATAACGTTTATGTGATTTAGTCGTCCTTTGAATACTATAGGTATGAAATAAACACTACTGTGTCAAACAAATATGTATACTATCATAAATACATTCTCCTCTTGAACAATATGATCTCATCTGGAAAACAGAGGAAAGTCACCTTCGGTGTTAAGGGTTTTTTTAAATTATGTACTTTGCAAAATACGAATGGCTAATTGTTTCTATTCCAAATCCATTTATTATTTGTCTACATTTTTCTTCTCACTTCTAGTTCGATACCCATACTAAGTTTGAATTATAATTCAACATATCGCTACAGTTTGTGGTATTTCCCTTGGTATATGTTTACATAACCAATTTATTAATAGAACTATTTTCCATTTGATCTTCAATTTTGGCTGCATTCATCATGTCACCCTCTGTTCCATTTTATCCCACACTCAATTTTCCCCATATTTCAGGTCTAGTATGAATCGACTTCCTGCTCTAACTGTTGAATTTTAACTTCAACCGCAACAACGCAGGGAAGGACAAACGCTACAGGAATTTCTCTGGAGCATTCCATCCAGAAATTAAAATTTGCATTTAATTAAGCCTGCAATTTGTTGTTTAATGGCTCTGCAACAGCCCCCTGAGCATTGAAGAGATTGTGGTTTAAAACCACGCAACTAGAAAACTCAAATGTTGTTCTTATTGCCTCTTAAATTTTTCAACCACCACATTCAAAGCTCAGAAATTCACTGCCAGAATTTTGTTTGACTGAAAGGGCCACGTGGAGCATTAATATTGAATCGCTTTGTTTTGAAGCCTACGTCAGCAAGCAAATTATCGGACCCGAAATTTTATAAGGCGGATTCTATGGAGTTTTCGCATAACACTTTGGGCCTACGTCATCATCCCATTTTGGAACGCGAAGATCCTTTGCAATAGAGTTTGATTTATCGTTGAAGTCTATGAAAATTTCATAAAGTTTTTAAAACCTTCGGTAAAAGTACTTTTACTAAGGTTAATATATATTATAAATGTTTTTAATATTTATAATATATATAAGTAGTGTTTTATTTTTAATAGTTATGTTCTGGAAATTTTTAAAAGGCTCGAAATCCAAAACAAAAAAAAAGGCTGTGAAAGTAATTTTTTTATTACTGTGTAAATTTTTTATTAAAAAAAACACAACAAAAGTGTATAAAAAGGTGAAAGATAGATTGTAAGTTTTTTAAGTTTTTACACACAGCAGAGTGTAAAAGTTTGAATTGCACAGCAGTGCGTTTATTTTTATTGAAGAGTGAACAGAGTATTTTCTGTGTAAGACAGAGAAGAGTTTTGTTTGACACTGTGTCTTGTAATAGTCCAGCATTTTGTAATCCCTCTTAGAGGAAGACGTTTTTTTTATTGTAATATATTTTTACAGTGAATGAAATAGAATTTTTCAGTGTTGAACTCTGTCTCCTTTGAGTGAAATTTTAATATTTTCTCTGTGTTGAAGAGGGGAGTTTTATTCTCAATTTATTGTTCTAGAATTTTCAAATATTCCAACATGGTATCAGAGCTAGTCCAGGCTCTTTGAAGATCAAAGAAGCTGAAGGAAAGGAGTTCTTTGTTGCAGTAGCTTCTCCAGCAGTGTGAAGACTCAGCGAAAAAGAATCCAAAGGTATTTCTCTATATATTTTTTGTGTTACTGTTGCAGAACAGTTAGTTATTTTAAATACACATTCAAGTGTTTTTGAATCATAGTTAAGAGTGCAGAATGGCTGGAGCCAACACTGGTATGGGTATGGGAAATATCCATCTCCCAATGTTTAATGGGAAAAATTATGACTACTGGTCAATAACTATGAGAGGCATTATTTGTCTCCCAAGACTTATGGGAATTTGTTGAGGAAGGCTTTGAAGAGCCAGTAGATGAACATGAGTTTAATATGTTAACTCAAGCAGAAAGAGAGATGCTGAAGAGCAATAAGAAGAAAGACTCCAAAGCTATTTTCTTTTTGTATCAAGAAGTGCATGAGAGTGTGTTTCCAAGGATAGCAGTGGCCAAGAGATCTAGAGAAGCATGGGAAACTCTCAAGACAACCTATCAAGGTATGGAAAAAGTGAAGATAGCAAAACTTCAGTTGCTGAGGAGAGACTTTGAGACTCTCTGTATGAAAGAGTCAGATACTATTGACTCATTCTTCACTCATGTGATTGGAATGGTCACACAAATAAGATCTCATGGAGAGACTCTTGAAGACAAGAGGATTGTGGAAAAACTCTTGAGAAGTTTACCCTCAAGATTTGATGTGATTGTCACCACCATAGAGGAGACTAAGGATCTCACAAAGTTTTTAGTGGATGAACTTCATGCATCACTGATGACCCATGAGTAGGGATTGTGTAGGAGTGAACACATGTCTTTAAGACCCAGATGTATTTCAGAAGAGGAAGAGGGAAAGGCAGAGGAAACAAAAGAGGAAGAGGCAGAAGCCGAAACAGATGTGGAAGGAACAACCCTTCACATTCACATGGAAGGTTCAATAGTCAAAATCACAGCCACGGCCAAGGCAGCAGCCAACAGAGTGGTCAGAAGAATGCTCAAGGACAAAGGTATGATAAATCCAATGTCCAATGTCACTATTGTAAAAAATATGGTCATTATGCTAATGAGTGTAGAAAGAAGCAGAATGATATGGGAAATAGAACTAGTGCAAATTTCAGTAGAGAAAATGTCAACCAAAATAATTTGTTTTTAGCTTGTAATATGGCTGAAGAAAAAAGTGAGGATTTATGGTTTCTAGACTCCGGTTACAATAACCATATGACATGAAACTTAGCAATGTTTTCTATGCTAGGTGAGAGTGTGAAGTCACAAGTCACACTAGGAACTGATAACAAAGTTTCTGTTATGGGAAAACGGATTTTAAATGTTTTAACAAAGAAAGGTGCAAAGAAATCCATAGCAGATGTCTATTATGTTCCAGGAATGAAGTGTAACCTCTTCAGTATTGGACAGCTTGTCCATAAAGGGTATAATTTTTTCTTTGCGGATGATGTTTGCACCATCATGGACAAACCACCCAACAAACAATGTATTGTTGAAGTAAAGATGACAAGGAACAAGATGTTCCCTCTCAGAATGAGAGCAGATTTGAAGAATGGTGAAGAGAAAGCAGTAGTGGCACAAGAGACTTTCCAAAGTGAGCGAAAAGATGATAATTGGTTATGGCACTTGAGATTTGGACATCTCAACTTTGGAGGTCTTAATCTGTTGAACATAAAAGGAATCGTAAGTGGTTTAACATTGATAGAGAAGCCGGAAAACCTTTGTGAAGGTTGTATCTTGGGGAAACAACAAATAGAAAATTTTCCTTCCGGGAAAAGAATAAGGGAAAAAACACCCTCAGAGATTGTCCACTTAGATTTGTGTGGACCGATGAAAACTCCATCGCTTGCAAGAAACCACTATGTGTTAACATTCATAGATGATTTTACAAGAAAAAATTAGGTTTACTTTTTGAAAAACAAAAGTGAAGTGTTTGAAAAATTTCGAAATTTCAAAGCACTTGTTGAGAACCAGAGTGGGTTGCACATCAAAGTCCTAAGGACTGACAGAGGAGGTGAGTATATATCTAAAGATTTTCTATGTTTTTGTAGAGAAAATGGTATTCATAAGTAGTTTACAGCTAGATATACTCCGCAACAAAATGGAGTAGCCGAAAGGAAGAATAGAACCATAATGGACATGGCAAGGAGTATGTTAAAGGCAAAGCATTTGCCTAATGATTATTGGGCTGAAGCTGTACATTGTGCAGCATACATTTTGAATAGATGTCCTACAAAAGCAGTTATGAACAGAGTGCCAGAAGAGGCATGGAGTGGCACAAAGCAAGGTGTCACACACATGAAGGTATTCGGATCAGCTAAGGAAGAAGTTGGAAATCAAGGGGGAGAAATGTACTTTCATTGGATACAGGGAGGAATCCAAGGCCTACAGGTTATACAACCCATCCACCAAGAAGTTTATTGTGAGTGGAGATGTTCAGTTTATTGAAGAGGAAGCTTGGGATGGAAGCATAGAGAATATAGTGAATGTTAAACATTGTTTATCTCATGATTAAAACAATGATGATTTGGCTGAAATACATCCCCAAACAGCAACACCAACACAAGAGCAGCAAAGCACACCCTTGAGGAGAAATGAAACTGCTTCTCCAAGCACACCACAAGGAGAAAATTCAAGTGCTTCTTCAAGCATTTGTACACCTAATGAAAGATGTAAGAAATTCAGAAGTTTGAAAGATATCTATGAACAAGATATAAAAAATGAAGGTATCAATTCTTTGTTTGCTTTATATTATCATGTTGATGATCTTGTTCATTTTGAAGAAGCTATCAAGGATAAGAAATGGATAGATGCTCTGGATGAGGCGATTAATGCCATAGAAGGAAACAAGACTTGGGATTTGGTTGAACTCCCAAAAGGTAAAGATGTCATTGGAGTTAAATGGGTCTACAAGACCAAGAGTAATGCTGAAGGAAAAATAGAGAGACACAAGGCCAGAATTGTTGTCAAAGGTTATAAGAAGAAGCATGGGATAGATTATGAGGAAACTTTCGCACCGGTTGATAGAATGGAAACCATGAGAGCAGTGTTGTCCATAGCAGCACAAAACAAGTGGAAATTTTACCAAATGGATGTGAAGTCAGCATTCCTAAACGGAGTGTTAATGGAAGAGGTTTACATTGAACAACCTCTCTGATATGAAAAGAAATTCCAAGAGCACAATGTATTCAAGTTAAATAAAGCTCTTTATGGGCTGAAGCAAGCGCCAAGAGCGTGGTACAGTAGGATAGATTCCTATCCACCGGAAAATGGATTTGAAAAGTGTGAGGGAGAACCCACCCTATACATCAAAGAAAAAGATGGTAAAATGTTGATTGTAGTTTTATATGTTGATGATGTTATTTTCATAGGTAATGATGATTATCTTATTGAAAATTTTAAAACAGTCATGAAAGATGAATTTGAAATGACTGACATGGGTTTGTTGAGATACTTCTTAGGAATAGAAGTAGAACAAGATGAAAATGAGATTTTTATCTCATAGGAAAAGTATGTTAATGAAGTGTTGGAAAGATTTAATATGCAAGAAAGAAAAGCAGCAATCACTCCCATAGTGATGGGATTAAAACTCAACAGAGAGGACAACATCAAGGATTTTGATCCTAGCTTCTACAATAGCATAGTTGGTAGCCTCATGTATTTGACTGCAACTAGGACGGACATAATGCATGCTATTAGTTTTATTTCCAGATTCATGGAAAAGCCAAAGGATGCACATTGGCAGGCAGCAAAAAGAATTCTGAGGTATGTTAAAGGTACTAAAAGGTTTGGTATTTTATATACTACTTCAGAATGTTCAGATTTAGTTGGATAAACTGACAGTGATTGGGATGGAAGTGTAGATAATCAGAAGAGCACTTCTGGTTATGTTTTACACATGGGTTCAGGAGCCATTTCATGGACTTCTAAGAAACAGTCAATTGTGGCATTGTCCACAGCAGAGGCAGAATATGTGGCAGCTACAGCAGCAGCATGTCAAGCAATTTGGATGAGGAGAATGTTGAGAAGTTTATGCCAAGAGAAAACAAAAAGGACAGTGATCTATTGTGACAATAGCTCAGCTATTGCATTGTCAAATAATTCTATGTTTCACAAAAGGACAAAGCACATTAACACCAAGTTTCACTTCATACGTGAATTGGTTAACAATGGTGAGATAGTTTTGCAACATTGCAAAACAGAGGATCAATTTGTAGATATTCTCACAAAGCCACTTGCGTAGAAAAGCTTTGAACATTTTAGGAAATGCCTGGGTATGCTAGAAAATCCAGCAATTGAATTTAAGGGGGAGTGTTGAATTTTAACTTCAACTGCAGCAACGCAGAGAAGGACAAACGCTACAGGAATTTCTCTGGAGCACGCCATCCAGAAATTAAAATATTCATTTAATTAAGCCTAAAATTTTTTGTTTAATGGCTCTGCAACAGCCGCCTGAGCATTGAAGAGATTGTGGTTCCAAACCACACAACCAGAAAACTCAAATGTTGTCCTTATCGCCTCTTAAATTCTGCGACCACCACATTCAAAGCTCAGAAATTCACTGCCAGATTTTTGTTTGACTGAAAGGGCCATGTGGAGCATTAATATTGAATCGCGTTTTTTTGAAGCCTACGTCATCAAGCAAATTATCGGACCCGAAATTTTACAAGGCGGATTCTATGGAGTTTTCGCATAACACTTTGGGCCTACGTCATCATCCCATTTTGGAATGTGAAGATCCTTTGCAATAAAGTTTGATTTATCGTTGAAGTCCGTGAAAATTTCATAAAGTTTTTAAAACCTTCAGTAAAAGTTTTTTTACTAAGGTTAATATATATTATAAATGTTTTTAATATTTATAATATATATAAGTAGTGTTTTATTTTTAATAGTTATGTTCTGGAAAGTTTTAAAAGGCTCGAAAGCCAAAACAAAAAAAGGGCCGTGAATGTAATTTTTTTATTACTGTGTAGATTTTTTATTAAAAAAAACACAACAACAATGTATAAAAAGGTGAAAGATAGATTGTAAGTTTTGTATGTTTTTACACACAGCAGAGTGTAAAAGTTTGAATTGCATAGCATTGCATTTATTTTTATTGAAGAGTGAACAAAGTATTTTTTGTGTGAGACAAAGAAGAGTTTTGTTTGACACTGTGTCTTGTAACAGTCCATCATTTTGTAATCCCTCTTAGAGGAAGAAGTTTTTTTTATTGTAATAGATTTTTACAGTGAATGAAATAGAATTTTTCAATGTTGAACTTTGTCTCCTTTGAGTGAAATTTTAATATCTTCTCTATGTTGAAGAGGGGAGTTTTATTCTCCATTTATTGTTCTAGAATTTTTAAATACTCCAACACTAACAACTACAGTCCGGTGGTATATAACCCTAAAAAAATATTTATACTACGAAAAGTAGTTTTCCTGCCCTATTCTAGTTACAATGTCCTCAAAACCAAAGATTATATTGGTATCATATTCCATTTTCTTCAAGGGTAAGGCCTCAAAAAAATAGATTATAGAATTGCATGTGTCCCAATGTGCCTAAATGAATCCATACTGCTCAATAAATTTTCTTGTTTCCATAATTGATATATGTTATTTGTTAGATAATAGTTCTTAATCCTGATTTTAAGCCATTTCTTATCTATATTTATATACATTACAATGACTTATATATGTTGGACACACTGCATGCTTCTTACATTATAATGACAAAAATATTCTTAGATAGTTTTTTTATAACAATACCTAGTCCTCTCGACTTCTAATTCAAGTTCTTACTTTATTTCACTGTGAGAACCTTTAATGAACTTTATGTCTTACCATTAGTCATGATTGTGTAAGGCTACTATTTTCCATTGCCACTTATTACTCATTCAAATCATATTCAAACATTCATTTCTCATGTAGAAACATATCTAGCACTCTTTTCTCTTTAAAGTGCATCTTTTCCGTAGCACGAGCTATTGATTCTAGTGACTCTCTCCACCATTCAACATTATGTTCCTTACACCACATGTCCCAAACTAACTATCTCAGCACTTAGTCGATATTGTAGGTGTTAATAACTTAGCATGGCACATACATTTATAGTCAATTTAGATCAAAATCCAATATATATATATATATATATATATATATATATGCACAATTCCCTTCAACGGAAATGTTGTCTCAACCATGAACCATATCAACACGTATTCACATAAAAGGTATAGTGTATCATAAGATTAGACACGCCACAATTCCCTTCGCTATAGTACAATAGAAATGTTGTCTCCACCATTGCCCATATCAACCTTTATTCACATAAAAGGTATATTGTATCATAAGATTAGTGTTGGAATGTGTAATTCCTACTTGTATTTAGTTGTGACTTTCTATGTATAGAGTCTGTTCCTATTCCATAGGTTATTTAAAACTAGTTTCTTTGTTTGGTCTGTAGTTGACATATTCTCTCAACCAACTTATTGTGCATTCAAGATAACTTCCCTATCCTGAGACAATATCTCATGTATATATGTAACTTTATTTGATTAATGGAATATAGTGTGTATTTCAGTTTTTATCTTGGTATCAGAGCCCATATGGGCCTAGACCTCGGCCCCTTCTAAGCTGAGTGAAATAAAGGAATTGTATTGTGTTTTAGTTTTTCTTTTGGTTGTCTATTCCTTTGGGCACAGGTGTATTGGAGCAGCAGAGTGCCCATATTCTAGGGTTGGTATGTTGAATTTTTTCGTTGTTGCGTTATTTTTCTGTAGGGCGATCCCAGCATGGATCTGTTGATTGGATCTGTGCTGAATGGTTAGCGCAGCTAACGAAGTGGATTATGCTATAGTGGTTTGAGGAATTGAGTGTCCCTACGTGCAACAGATGTATTTTTTATACCGATGCGTTATGGTGCGACCTATTAGTGAGGGCAGTTGCAATGGCAGAGAGAAATGTGACGAAGTGAGGTGTAAGGATATCACATTGATGGAGGGACCAAACATGATTTGTTGATTATGATTTTTGGACAGCCATCGTATTTCCCTATGAAAGGCTTGGCTTGCCAATGGTATGTTGGCTTCAATTTGATTCATATCTAGGTCGAACTAGCTTTACTATGCACAAAAGAGTTTATATTGATAATAAACACACCGACTAACGATTATTAGATTTTATTGCTGTGAAAGTGGGCATTCTGAAGAGGCATCATTGAACAGATTTATAAAGTTGTAAATTGGCTTGGCTTGCCATGTGTGAGGGTGAAAACATTGGCACTAGTGAAGATATATCCCTACGCATATTGGCATACCGATTGGGGTTTCTGATTTCATTGTGGTGGAGACTATAAGCGTTCGCGGGCAGAGGCAGCACAAAGTTCTGCGAGAGGCTATTCATGGTTGTTGGTTATGGATAACCGATCATGTGAAGGAGTGTTAGTCAACGTTCTCAGTCAAATGCCTGATTGGAGCCATGAGAGGGGGGAGGTTTGAGATTTTCTGTTAACGCCGATCTCTGCTATCTTGAGAGGTGCCAGATCAGACTTTCGTATAAGCTGGAGCTGCTCAAACTCTACTCATAGAAGAAAATTTCAAGGCTGTGATTTCTGGTTAAAAGAATTAGAATCAAATTGCAAATTGAAAACAATAATGATTTCTTGAATTTTGTTGATCTGCATTCTCTCACGCGCTCCCTCTTCCATTTCCCTGCACGTCCTTGGAGGGCCTCGATATTGATATTGGGTTAGTCTTTGAGCAATGCTTCCTCTTCCTGAGACCTGCAGTGGTATTCTACAAACATAAACATACTTTTCCTTAAATTATGTTTCATGATTGTTATGTTGTAAACGTGTATTGGCATAGAAATATATGCTAGCGAAAGGGTGGATGAGGCCACTAACAAGGGTTGAGTCCTCGAAGGTTGGCTGTGATTTGCTATCAGCAAAGGTGTCGCGAGTCTGGTATAAGAGGATCCCATTGTTGTGTTTAAATTTCATATGAAGGAAGAGTGTGCATTATTCAATTTTAAGACACCGTTTGACTAGGTTTCTTGCATTCGACCGTGGTGTTGCTTCTATTTGATTGATGTTGATTTGTTGCTTGAGGAGGCCAGGCCAAGTGCTATTAGTGCTATGAAGAATGATTTTGTGGTGATCTACCCAGCAGACCTCGATCATAGTTTAAGGCGAGAGTTGGAGTTCTACGGAGCCGTGAACAAATATGTTTGTTGTAGAGCCACTCATGGCGCCGCGATATTTGTGTGATTCTGTTGGATCGATGGAAGTTGCAGCACTTGTAGGTGAAGATGAAATCAAGAAATAAATCCAAATTAATATCAATGTTGATTAAGCACCCGATGGGGGTTTGTAGATTCACGCAAGTAGATGTTTCTTTTTTTTAATTTTCTTCAAGGTTTGGGGGCAACATAAAAATTTATGGCATAGTCATTGGTTAAAGGTTATAGTTTCGAAACCAGGGTGATCTGCTTCGAAGTTTGGACCTCTAAGGGGTTATCAACCTTGGAAGTCTCTCAAGATTTTCATTCTGGTGGTATGAAGTAGTGGAACCTGGGTGATCAAGCATCTATACTGGGTGATCGAGAGTGGTGTGTTTCCTAGTGTAAGTTTCCGAATCACTGGGTAGTTCCCGTGTGTTTGGATGGTGGAAAAGGCCGTTTGCGGAAGTCAAATGTCAACAAAAGTCCTAGAAGTGATTTCTGTGTTGCTCAATGATCGTTTGGCGTTACAATTGTTTAGTTCTGCAGATGCGCAACAAAAGTATGGATCGCATCTGATAATGGGGACATGCATTCCAATAATGGTCGAAAAGAAACTTCAGCTTTCTAAATTTACTTAGAGTTTGGTTAAGTGGCATGTGTGTCCCATCAACATTGTTGGAACCGAGGAGGAGTTGTAGAGAAGGATATCTCTGTTTGTTGAGACCGCAAAGTCGAAATTGTTGTTGTGTGATGAGGAGCCTTATGCTGCTTGCCTACCTATCAACATTGTTGTTGTTGTTGTCATGTGAGGAGGAGCATTGTGTTTCCGTCCTACCTATCAACGTTGTCGTCATTGCTGTCATGTGAGGAGGAGAATTGTGCTACCTGCCTACCTATCTGCGCTACCATCATTGCTAGTGTGTGAGGAGGAGTGTTGTTCTACCTTCCTACCTATCTATGCTACCACTATTGCTGGTGTGTGAGGATAGCTGCACTGCGCTACCTTCCTAGACAAGTGATCTATGCTGTCTGCTACCTACTACCTCCCGGTGTCATCATGATAACTGCTATTGGCATGGACGGGGCATCTTGTTTATAATGTCTAGTAAAAATAAAGTTATTGATATATAGTTTTAGTGAAAAGGATTTAATGTTTGACAATAATTATGGCCAACTATTGTCACATGTGTGAGTCTATGTTGGAATTGGCCATTCCAACAATAGACAAGTTTATTTACAGGAATGATTAATGACCAGATGTAATGAAGACATGACATTGAAGATGATAGAATTAGAGATTGGAGGATGAATGGACAATCAATTTTGTGTGTGTTTGTGGAATAAACTAATGACCATGGTAGAGTATGAGTCACAATTTTTAATTAGAAAAAATCTACATGTCATTTATTGTTTGTACGTGCTGTAAGACCCAGAGAGGCATGCATACCCCTTTGCTATATGTTCACTCTGTCAGAGAGTTTTAAAACCATTGAAGAGTGTGTCATGCATGATGGATACACTTTGGTGGGCCATAGCCATATTGGTTTTAGACCACATGAGATGAAATTTTATATCTAGGGTGAGTTCATCGAGAGGTTGGATGAACCACGTATGTGGAGGAATTCCTAGTAAACTAGCGGTTGCAGCGGTTGGGAACCCATGCATTTCGGTAGATGATTATTCCTTTATATGGACATTGACAATACCATGAACAAGGTACAAAGTGTAATTACCAAACAAAACCAATGTAATTACCAAACATGACTAGATGTAGTTTTTTGGAGATGGATATTGAGACAAGTAGTGATTGAAGGGGTGTGTTGGAATGTCTAATTTCTACTTGTCTTCAGTTCTGACTTTCTATGTATAAATTTTGTTCCTGTTCCATAGTTTAGCTAAATCTAGATTATTTGTTTGGTGTGTGGTTGAGATATTCTCTCAACCAACTTATTGTGTGTCCAAGATAGCTTTCCTATCTTGAGACAATACCTCACGTATATATGTAACTTATTTTATTAATGGAATATAGTGTGTATCTCAATTTTTACCTATTAAACACAACCTTAGTCTGGTCGGAAAGAATAGTGGTTATCACCTTTCAATATTTATATACAAAAAAAGAAATTGTATGTGCGTCGTTCTCAACAAGTTTCATAATTTGGCCCATGTTTGATTATGCTTTCTCCTAAATCCACCATGTAACTCCCTTTTTTATTGTAATTAAATTCATATAATTTTGAGTTTATCTCTGCAAACCCCTAAAAAATTCCATTTATAGTTTTCATCAAATTATTGAGATAAAAACGAGCTTAATGACCATAATATCTCTTGGATCTTAGTTACCCTATTCTCCTAATGTTGAAATGCAACAGTAAATTGGTAGCAAAAAGATCAATACTCTGTACAAATCCGGACAAGTAACATAAACTAGACTTTGATGAAAGAGATTTCAACCTTATTTCTTGGATATATTTATTCTATATTTCCTCTTTATATTATTTCCAACTTCACATATCTTACGAGAGATTAAAATATTTTTATTTAAATTTTTTATTAATAATTTTTTTTCCTTAAGTGCGTTTTTAATTTCATTCTTTCCTCTCTGAAATTTTATTTTCGTTCATCTTCTATGTGACAATATATTTTATTTTATAATTTAAGTATTTTCCTTCAAATCTCTTTAAAAAAAATATAGTATTAGTCTTGAATATGTTTTTCAATGTCATATGTTATTTCAATTTAATCTGTGATAGAATACTAGTTTCAAGATTAATGTACATTAGGACCGCATTTAATTAAATGGAAAAAATATACTAAGTAGGAGATTGTATCACATGGGTGCCTCACTAAGCCCATTAAATTGGTGAAAGAAGAAGACGAGTTACCTTGAACAAATCACTCAATGATTCTCTAATTATGATTTAATATTAAATGAATATTACTGGGCACTAACACCCAAAAAGGTACCAGAAGTTTTTCCCTTCTTTAACTAAAAATTGATGCAAATATATAATATAAAGATGCGAACTAGTTTGAATAATAAAATTTCCCACAAAGAAATATCACATTTAGATTGTTCAAGTTAGACCTACATATACAAAATATTGAGAAGTACATTGTGTAATTTATAGGTAAATACAAGGGATTTAGAATAATCCCTCCTCTAATGTTGGTAAAAATGGATAGTTTTTTTCCAAAGTTTCATGTCAAATCTCTACTAAAAATATAGAAGATGAAATACAGAACTTGATGTTTGGTATTTAAGGCAACATGATAATAAAGTGTGTCAAATTCGATGGAAAAATAATCAAAGAGTTAATAAATTAAAAGATGGGTCCTTGCCGAAAAAAAAGAGGTCGGCGAAAATGTTTGAGGGCTCACAATAAAGAAATATAATTTGGGGGTGGATGAAAAAGTGGATTTGAAATTTACCACGGTGAACAAAATTCTCCATTAGCAAAAATAATATGCTAAACTATCAAGATTGAGGAAAAACACGTGTTGAGAATAAAAAAAAACATTAATTATTATTTTTTTTCCTTTCAAATTTTAAAGGTAATCTCCAATGTATATTTGTTAATTATTTGTGTGATTATATTTCCTAATTTATAGATTCTTTTTGTAATTTTTAATTATTATTTGTATGTTAAATTTGTTTCTCAATATGGTTTAAAGCATTATTGATTAACTATGTGGACAACATACCATGGCATGACTTAACTCTAATTATATTATCAATTTTGCACCTATCTCACTATTTTCTTTTTATTCATCCCTTAGTACGATAATTAAATGCAATGGTATTTTATCACAATTGCTTATGATTCCTACAAAATCAAAATAAATTAGTTTGATAACTAAGTTAGATCATGACACATTACAACTATAATTTTATTACCCATTTCTCAATTCAACCTTTAATTAGGATCATGGCCTGAATTCTCATTATGTAAAGCACATGTTATCACACGAATTTGCAATTTCTGGGATGAAAACTTGTTATGTGAAGCACATGGTACAACGCTAATATACAATTTTTTATTTATGAAACTTGTCAGGCATTCACCTACAAGCATTCCACTTATTTTTTCAATCCAAGTACATGATAGAAAAACCACCTTCAGTATCTGCACATTAACACTCCCTATAATAAATACTATATAAGCATTTCAAAAATGTATTCTAACATTATTGTTATGGTGGTAATGGAAACAATACTGCCATCATTTGTTTTTTATTGTGCATAGAATAAGTAGGAAAGTGTATTAGGAACTAGAGAGTTGTGTATGTAAATTTAATGAAACATGCATCTTATTTTGTTGGCACCATAAGCTTAGAATTTATAAATATTGCAAATTTAAACAAAGAAATGGTAACATTTATCTAGGAATATAATTGAAATAATAAACTAAAGATGGTATTCTAGTGGAAATTGGCCATTCTAATATAAATCCATGACACCAAGCCTTAGAACTAGAAATGAAGGCTTTCATTCATTCATTGTTATGGTGGTGATGGCAACAATACTGCCATCATTTATTTTTTATTGTGTATAGAATAAGTAGGAAAGTGTATTAGGAACTAGAGAGTTGTGTATGTAAATTTAATGAAACATGCATCTTATTTTGTTGGCACCATAAGCTTAGAATTTATAAATATTGTAAATTTAAACAAAGAAATGGTAACATTTGTCTAGGAATATAATTGAAATAATAAACTAAAGATGGTATTCTAGTGGAAATCGGCCATTATAATATAAATCCATGACACCAAGCCTTAGAACTAGAAATGAAGGCTTTCATTCATGCCTATGAAAATAACATCCTCAGATGCAGGATGTGAGCATGAGGACTTCACTTAATGAACCTATTTCATATCGTGTCTATTTGTGTCACATTAAATAACATTATTTAACCCCCTACCAATACAAACCCTATACACCTTCCTAATTTAAGAAACCCCTACTTTGACTAGATATTGTAGGTATTCATTATTTCATTAACATTTTTTATACCCCTTTATATTTTTCATTAACTTTCAGATTTTATTTTTATACGTACCAATATGAAAATCCTTTACCCCCTATATATCCCCCATTATATTATTTATTTTTTTCCTAAATATTTACCTCGAATATGAACCGATGTGGTATTTATTTCTCCTATAGTGAAGCCTTTATGGATCTTAGGGTAATTGTGAATTAAAAACCATAATTTTTTATTTACATAGTGAGGATCCATGTTGATAATATAGATAGACCATAGAACATTTTTTTATGGATTATCTGGTATTAGATCATTTGAATCCATGGCCTTGATGAAGCTTCCAACACTAATAATAAAGTAAACCTAACATGGGTAAATTTTGGGCCATTAAAAATTAAATACAAAATGAGTATCAAAACTAGAAGGATAAAATATAAAGGCTTGACAAGACGATATGAAATAAAAAGGGGAACCTTGAAATCAAGAGTAAAGCTTAATTCTTGTAACTAGGAGAGAAACTATTTCATCGAGATGATAAGAAATAAAAAAAATATCATTCAAATGATGACTTAGCTATACAATATGGGGTCCATATAATACTATTATATTCCCATTATTGTTATTGTTAAATGTAACTTCTCTGTAAGAAGCACCCCACAGTAACCTCACCCATTGGCTCATATATATAGGCTCGTTACAAGCATGACCCATGGGCCATATATATATATATATATATATATATATATATATATATATATATATACCAAGGAGGTCTTATCATTTGTATCATCCAATAATTTGTCACTTATGTAATGTAAAGTAGGTTTCCTCCTCAAATAGGATAAATTTGATGTTTTTGATTAATACTTTATTCTATTTTGTGAGTTGGTTGCATAAAATTATGTATCACAACTTTGAATTCAAGGGTTTCGCTACTACAAATAGGTCATATTGTAATATTCACTATAACACTTTTTATACGAAGGTTCAAAAGTTGAAATTTTTCCATAAGGAGAAGAAATCCTGATGAATTTTTTTTACAAATGTCAGACCATGCTTCACTATATTTTCTACTATATGGTCCAAAGAAGTTATGGTTTTCGCATTCTCCATAATTTCGTCTCAAATATGTGACCTTGGGAAAACTACATAACTTCCCCTATGAACATTGGACTTGAATTCCGTAAACATTAGCTAAAATAACAATTATTGTAGTATCTGGTATATCATTTTTAGGGCCAGAGGTTAAAACAGTGACACATGGCACTTTGTACAAGTTCTCTCTTCTAAACTATTCCATAATCAAGCCATCATGTGAGATTGGTCATAACATTACCTTGAACATGCCACATTTGATATGACTTGTGGCAATGAAAAGAAGGCTTAGAGGGATACCACAAGACTAAATTTTAGATCTTGGACATCCTTAATCATACACATATAATAATTTCCATATCGAGCTCATAAAAAGAAATAAAAATGTGTGCATTTTTTAATTTTGCATAATTTTTGTTTGAATAATTAGTTTGAAGTGATTTAAAGGGAATATTGAAGCATAGAAATCAATATTTGGTTTTGAAACTCCTAAAAAAAATAATTATACACCCATTAAGATCATAAATATGTCCTATGATGCATGAAGAGGAAGAATTACAATATGATATATAATAGTTACGGGACCAAGTGCAACACTTTTCACTCACAAATAGCAACCAAAGATGACATGGATGGATTAAAATGGGACATGTATGGTATAAAAGGAAACATGGAGTTTTTTAATGTAGACATGGATGCAATGAATTTCAAGTTGGAAGTGTTGAGAAAGTTTTTTCAAGAAATTTTTCCCGATGGTGACAAGGTAATCCATGAAAATATTGATGAGGAAAAAAGGAATATGAATTATGATTTTAGAGACTCCAATGTGGGTTTAACAACCACCACATTCAAAATATATATAAGAAGAATTTTGATGGTAAGGATCTTGTAACATGGATACTACAAATGGAGCAATATTTATATGTACAGGATGTGCAACCTTCACAAAAGCTAGCACTAGTAAAAAATGAGAGATTAGTCACTACATGACTAAAAAATTCAGTCACCACAATTATTTTTGGTGGATTACTACTAATTTGAGCAATTTTAAGTGACTCAAATAAAAAAAACTAACTTAAATCACTAATTTATTCTAGGGATAAAATATACAGCTAGATAATAAGAGACTCAAATAGAAATGACTAACTTACATGACTAATTTAGTGTAGGACTAAAATATGCGAGTAGATAATAAGTGGAAAAATTAAAATGATTAATGCAAATGATTATTATAGTCCAAGGATAAAAATATTACCAACCAACAAGTACAAAAAGTATTTGAATTAGTCATTTATGCTAGTCATTTTTAATTGTGCCACTTCGAAAATGGAAAATTGCAAATACGATACTGAAGTGTTACATTTCACTAAATTTTAACATTGAAAAAACCATCTAAAATATTAAAATTTAGAGATAATGAGGTCTATAAATCCATCTATAATGTTAAAATTAAAAACCCCTTATCCATTTTCAATGTTAAAATTTAATTTGATAAATGAAATGACCCCTTAAAAAGTTCAATGAATCCAGCTATAATGCTGAAATTATAACAATTTTATACTATATCAATATAAATTTACACTCCATAATAGTTATATACTCTCTTTTCAAAACATTACAAAGGAAAAAAGTTTGAAACTGAAAAGGAAGCGCTAATAATAACACAAAAGTTTTATATTGTCTTTACCAAAATTATGGGGGAAAAAGGTTTGAAACTCAAAAGGTTTTAAGTGCCACTAATAACACAAAAGCTTTATACTCTCTTTTGCAAACAATCAAGAGGGAAAAACTTTGAAACTGAAGAGCTTTTAATTAGGAGGTGCTCTATAGTCTTAATGAGTAAATTTGGGGTAATAGTTGAATTTGTGTTGTGTTCAATGCTGAAATATAAAACAAAATAGATAATAGTATTGTTCTTTTAGATTTAGGTTGCAAATGGCAGATGTTTTGGTGCTTCCTGGATGAAGGCATTTCCATTTGGACCAGCGTACCATCCCACCAATGCTGAATTCTCTGCCCCAATTCGGTAAATCTTGAACAGAGAGAACGAAGCTATTCTATATGGTATTTGCAAGATAATTCCTCCCATACCTAAGGCATGGTTTCCATTTGTAATATGAATCACTTTTTGGGTATGTTATGGAGTAACAACTACAATAGTGATACTATTAGTGTTTCTGCAGGAACATCACCAATCACCAAAATCTCAAGTGTCCAATTATTATAAATATGCCAATGAGTTAAATAAAGGCACCAAAATTGTGAAATTCACTACTCACCAACAACAAATAGGATGGAGTCCCAACAAAAACAAAGGAGGCCCTTTACAGAACATGGTGAAAAATTAAACCCTGGTGAAAAAAACAATATGGGAGAGTGGGGAGACCTACACACTAGAAAAATCTGAGGCCAAGGCAAAGATTTTTGGAAGTTCAAGACTAAAATCCTCAAGTGGTGTTCTTGCTCTGGTGCTATAAACATTGTTTTTGGGGATGACTGTCGGTACACCTATTACTATAGAGTATGCCATTGATAACCCTGTAACTGTTGTTGGGGAACCTAATGGGAAATTTCTACCACCATCATCTACACTATACGAGATAAAATTAAAGTACCAAAGGAAACACAGGAAAAAACATGGCTCTTGAAATTCATGTTTGGACCTCTCAAACAGTTCTTGTAATATGCCAATTTCCTCATGAGCAAAAGGGTCATTGCTACATTATATGACAGACGAGGTGCCTGGAGACACTTTACTAATAGTTTACATTTTCATGTTGTTCAATTGGTTTTCTTAGCGAGTGGAGGACCATTATATGTGTGGTCTCACCTATCTACACATGGGTGCTTCAAAAAAATTTTACATTGTTCCTCGAGATGCATATCCTGCATTTGAGTAAGTGATCATACATGAAGGTTTTATTGTCTAGTTTAATCTAATAGGTACATTCCCTGTATTTCTTTTGCAGTAGCAATTTATTCCTTACCATTATTTCTTTTCCCACTATAAATATCGTGTTAGGGTCCTATAATTTATAGGATATTAAGGTGATTGACTATTTTATCTGAGTAATCTTATATTGAAAATAAATTTCAATATGCAAATTATTTCCAAAAAATATATAAAAGAAAATGAAAATAGGGTATATGTAAAAAATAAATAAAGAGAAAAAGAATAAAATAAAGAAAAAATGAAAAAGAATAAAAATGAAATCAAAACCCCACAAAAGAAAATAAGACTGAAAGTCCTGCAAATTCAAATGCCACTACTAATAGATAGTTTTATTTATGTCAAATAAAATAAGATTGTGTGCACTTTGTTTAAAATGCCACAATGACTACTTATTTGTTTTGACCATATAGCTTTATCATGGTTGAAATTTTTTTATTTTTTTAAATTAGGTTACAGAATAAAGATTTACCAAATAGTCTAATCTTGGTAAATAAATAGTTAGTTAGAAAACAACATGGATTCAACTATTTAATCTACTAAAAAAATGCTAGGTATTAAATGGCATGGATTCAAATGTTTAATCTAAATCAATAGAAAAAATAACTGTTAGGATAAAATAGATTTTTCATTAAAAAAAAAGGAATATGGGTTTGTTAGTCTAAATGCACCCCTAGAAGAAATAAAAAAAAATTGGTTTAGGAAAAAGAATGTGAATTTGAAAGGGTAGTCAGAAGTGTTTTGGCTTTGAAAAAGGATAAAAAATGTTATATCCTAATTTTTAATTTCATTATGCGTTAGGTGAATAAAGGGGTATATGACAAAAATTTCTTCATCCTAAGTTTTTTAGGTTCATTATATGTTGAGTGCATAAAGGAATACATGTGATTTATTCAAGGTCATATCCTAAGTTTTCGACCCAAAGTCATGAAATCACTACCCGAGAAAACGTCATGTTAGATGTTGTTAAACAACTGACATCTATCTTCCCTATGATCTATCTGCTCTCTGAATCAACAGTCCCTGTTAAGTTTCCGCCCCCCCTCTCCATCCTATCTTTACCTTCGGGGGGGTGTTGAAATTTTTTTTTTCTCTTCCCAGACCCACTAACTGGTGGCCACCCCTACACGCTTCACATCGCCCTCGTCCTAGACCACTAACCACCTACTACCCCCCCCCCCCCCGCTGAAAACCATTTTACCCTCGTTCTAGTGATTTTTGTCCCTACCCATTACCTCTATCATTTCCATCATGCCATGTCATTAATATGTTGCCAATCACATCGCTTCCCAGGGTGTTTTATCCGTTAAAAATTTAATTTCCTTAGATGACCATTAATTCAATGGACCCGTGCCATTTACAATAGAAACAATATTTCGTTACATAAACCCTGAAAATTCATCCTTTTTTAACCTTTAATATTCTATTCTCACCGCAAATCCAATTATCGATAGTTTTTACAGTGTGCCAATATTTATCAACTAATCTATATACAACCTAGTGATAACACCTTCCTTCTCTTCTTCAACAAATTCACAACTGCTACGTGTTCCCGGTAACCATGTGCATCCTGATCCCAAGTTAATTCTTCAAAATTAATTATGCCTCCTAAAAAAAAACTAGGAGGATCCTTTCAATCATTTGGTCCACCCTCCCATAGACTTATACCGGATTCCTCTACTAGATAGGGAATCTAAAAAAAATGAAACATAGTTAGAATTTGAGTTGTTTGAACTATATTTTTGGATAGAGGATAAATACACTGATAAAGTATATGATATTGGACTCTGGGATTCCAATATACTACATTATATCTTCCCTCACACCTTCCATGCCCTTGAATTCATCAAGAAATTCCAAGCTTGTTACATTCCCAATCAAAGAGCTATTATTCCCCCTACTAGTGAAATCCTTTTCACCATCACTGCCCAGTCAATTGACCAGGTGATGCAAACTCACTCTATAAAAAATAACACTCCTTTTTCCTTCGGAGCCCTTAATGAACTGTACCAAAAGCTCGATTTTGATCAAAGAGCCAAAATCTTTGACATATTTCTTCCTAAAAACACTCAATTTCCAAAGATAAATCCTCCATACCCTCCCTCCAACTTACCTAATCAAGCTAAATATATAATAGCAATAATTTCATACATCCTTGGCTATTATTATGACCAATGGGTAGATGAACCCATTTTAAGCTTCCTTTATGTCTTTTCCATAGATAGAAAACAATCAATTATTTTCAATTTTAGCCAATTCCCAGCTGACTACATTCATGAGCAGTTTCTCAAGTTTTGGACTGAAGAAGTGTTTAAATACTCTTCCATTTTGGTATATATTTTTGTGTATTATCAGGAAGATAGGTTCAAATTTTCGATGCAGGATCTCGATCAAGAAGGAAACCATCAATCAATAATATTATATTCCTCTTTGGTGGTGAAAGAATAGAAGGAATTCTCTTACAAATAATTCATTAAAAAAAAAAATCATCCAACTATGAGTGTCGTAAGTAGTACATCATAACCCATGATAAGTGAGGAAATTCATAGGATACTTCATTTGACAGATCAAGCTAAGATAGGAGACTGGTAATTGTACCATAATTACACCGAGATCAAAGTCTATGGATGTGAGCTTGCACATTATAAGCTCCCAAAATTCCCTCCAATGAGGATTTTTTTTTCTCTTGAGTATATCATATAAATGCTAAATATAGATGAGATTCACTTTCTATTAAGCAAGAAGAAGTCCTAATTCATGATCAAGACACACATTCAGTCTTTTATTTGTAATATAAGCTCAACAAGGGAGGAGGTATATAATATTTTGAAAGAGATGAATTTCAACTTGAATTTCACTTGGTCGTATGACTCTCTGGGAATCATTACAAAGATGAGAGTAGAAAACAAAACTAATCCCTACATTCATACCCATAGGCCCGAGATCGAAAGGTACATGAACCAGTCATTATGGGTATAAAATACATTACAAGAAGTAGATGAACAACTGGTATCTTGATCAACATCATAGACTTCTGTCCCATAGGAAAAATAAGTGAAAAGGAATCAAGAAGAAGAGTCACCTTCAGTGATTGATAGTGCAAGTAAAGAATTTATGATAACATATAGGAAGAGACAAATATAAATCCTAAGGTTGACACAAATAAAAATAAAAAGTAAGAAGTTTCTGTGGTGATTAAAGAAACACATTCCTCCTCTCAAGTAGATGGCCAATATACTACTTCTCCCATAAATTATTCATTATCTCATGACCAGCAAGAATCTATTCAAACAACTATGGTTGCTAAAGGTGAGAAGGAGAAGACAATATTTGATAGGTTCAGGAAGATAAAGCTTAAGAATGAAATTCTTAAGAACAAAACCTATGCCCAATTATAGAAGCAGACTTCCAGCTCTCAAAGTAGGTTGTTGTGAGTGTCTGATTTAGTGAAGGGTAGGATGTAGATGGCCTTCCTTGAGGCAAAAATTCCACAGCCAAAGTCAACATCCAATTACAAGAATACAAAATTTGAATTTGACATAAATAATATTCCTCCCAATGATCAAATGGAGATCCATAGTAGACAGGTGAAATTATTTCTTCAACTCTAACTAATACTATAATGGATCTATCCAAATTGCAAGTTTCCTTATAAAATAGCCCGTCATAGTTGAAAATGGACAAGATTTCTTCTCTTGATAAGGGTACAATGATTAAATCCTTATAATATTTAGTGTTCAAGATGGGATATGACCCTTCAAACATGAAAGCTTCTGCGTAAATAATCAAGAAGAAGAAATTTGACATAATAGCATTGAGAAAGAAGTAAATACTCTTAAACATTGAAGATCCTCTTACCAAGGATATTGAGGAGACATAGATCCAAAATAATGACATGATGAAGCTCATCATGGAGAAAAATGCACAAATAAGGCAGATGGAGACTGAGATGGAGAAGATGGTCAAAGAAAATGTTAGGTCCCTATATTACTAGTATAGTCCCTTATTGTTGTTAGTAAAAACCCCTTATTGTTATTATTGTACCCCTGTAACCCCCATATTGTTATTATTGTGCCCTTAAATTATTATTGTTAGGCTGGCTAGGATTACATTGTGGCCCGACTAGGATTACATTATGACCCCATGGACTCCTATATATAGAAAGGAGGTTTTGTAATTTGTATCATCCAAGAATTGTTCATTTATGTAATGTATTGGAGGTTACCCCCTCAAAGTGGCTTATTTCTGAGGCGTTGATATCTCTTTTATTTTATTTTTGGAGCTATTCACACAACATTTGGTATCAGAGCTTTGGATTCTAGGGTTTCACTGCTCCAAAAAGGTCATCGTGGAATTTTCTCTATAACTTGTTTTCTACGAAGTTTCAGAAGCTTAAATTTTTAGGGTGCGAATTTGAAATCCTAAGGAATATGGTCAAAAAAATTCAGAGCTTGGTTCGCAATATTTTCAGAGATATGATATGTGGAACTTAGGTCTTTTTGCAGGCTCCTCAATTTAATCTAAATAGGTCATCGTGGCATTTTCACTATAATTTTTTTCTATGAAGTCTCAGAATCTGAAATTGTTAAGGAGCGAAGCTGAGATCTTGAGGAAACACATCGAAAATTTTTATAGCTTGGTTTACAATATTTTCAGAGATATGATATGTGGAAGGTAGTGCCTTTTCAGGCTCCTGAATTTCATCTCAAAGAGGTGATCGTCGGAAAATCTTCATAACTCTCTCTCTGAGCATCAGATTGGAGTGACATAAAAATTGGTCGCAATTACACGGACTTTAGTTTCTTTGCTATCAATTTTAGAGATAAAAGACGAAACAGTGACATGTGGAAAGTCATACAAGTTCGCTCTATTGAACTAGTCCATAATTAGGTCATTGTGGGAGATTGGACATAACTTTGGCTCGGAGAATCCAAATCAATTTAGAGTTGTGGCATTCAAAAGATAATTTAGAAGCCTACCTCACTACCCAATTTCAGATATTGAAGAGCCGCAATCACAAAGATAATCCAATTTCAATATCAAGCTCCTCAGAAGCAAGAAAAAGGTGTACATTTTTTTTACAAATTGCATAAGTCTTGTTTGAAGAATCAATTTGAATTGATTCCAAGGGCATATTGTAGAATATATATCATTATTGGGTTAGAAAAAAATTCCCCGTAAAAATAACTCAACACCCATTAAGCCTTCAGAAGCCTCTACTATGACTCATGAAGATGAATAATTGCAACATGATCTATCAAAATTACAAGAGCAAGTGCACCAAATTTCACTCTCGCAAATAGCAAAAAAAAAAGAAATCGATGTTTTGAAGAAAGGCGTGGAAGCGAAGATGGATGGTTTGAAGAAAGCGGTGGAATCTAAGATAGATGGCATGGAATCTAAGATGGATGATATGGAAACTAAGATCGCTGAAAAAATGAAAGACAACATGGAAAACATGAAGAATGATCTGAAAGAATAAATGGAAGGTTGGACAAAGTTGATACAAGAAATGTTTCCTAATGGTGAAAATATAGTAGAGGAAACTCATGATGAGAAAAAAATAAATGTTAATCATGACTTCATAAACTTTAATGTTGGCGGGAAGAACCACCATATTCCAAAAACAAATATGAGGAAGTTTGATGGAAAGGATCCTATAACATGGATACTACAGATGGAGCAATATTTTGATCTCCATAATGTGAAAAACACACAAAAGGTATGCATTGCAACTTTACATTTAGAACAAAATACATTTGTATGGTATTGATGGCTTTGCTCCTGTAAAAAAATTGTCACTTGGTCAATTTTTTTGGAGGAAATAATAGCACATTATCAAGATACAAATAGCAACACCTTCTTTAGCCAATTGATAAATCTCAAACGAAAGGGCTTAGTGGGGGAGCACATTGATGACTTCCAAAAATTGAATATTAGGGTAACTGATATTCCAGAGGAACAAAAGATTGATCTCTTCATAGGTACTTTAAAGGATAACATCCAACATGAAGTTCATGTTTTGGAACCTGATTCATTGGAGAAGGCATTCAGGTTGGCAAGAAAAATTGAATGTAAAATTATGGCGACAAGGAAGCCTACCACTCACTTCTATAAAGAAGGAAGTGCTGCTACGCCTAGATTTTCACAACCTACAAGGTTGACACAACAAAAATTGCAAGAAAAAAGACAAAAGGGCTTTGCTACAGTTGTGATAGCAAATACACTAAAGGTCATAAGTGTGCTGAGAAGAAATTATTTTACATAGATTGTGAAGAGGAAGAAGAAAATGAACAAGAAAATGATATACACAAGGAACCAGCCCTAGAAGAGGAAGAAATGAGACTGACCATATCGTGTAATGAAATCGCATGAATTACCACTCGTCAGAATCTCAAGATAGAAGGAGATATCAAGAAGGAAAAGGTAATAGTGTTGACTAATTCAGGTAGCACCCATAATTTTATTCGTTATAAGGTAGCCAAAGAATTGAATTGTTTCCTATACCCAGCACCAGAATGTCAAGTGATGGTTTCAAATGGAGGAACTATAAATTGTTCTGGAAAATGCCATAATATCAAGCTAACCATGGGGGAATATGTATTGAATATTCCAATGCTTTCCATTCCTATGGGAGGTGTTGATGTTGTACTATGAATACAATGGTTACAATCTTTGGGGACGGTAGCTTTTAATTTTCAAGAACTCTTCTTGAAATTTTTTTCAGAAGGAAAGGAAGTCCAATTACGGGATATTGCAGGGAAGCCAGGAAATATAATAAGCTCTAATGTCATGAAAAATATTCTATAGAAAGAACAACGAGGCGTAATTGAAAAATTATGCTCACTAGAAGTTCCAACATCAAAATCATCTATTTCTGCAGATCTCCAACAAGTCTTGGACAATCATTCCAAGATTTTTGAAACACCCAAAGGACTCCCACCTATTCGTGATCATGATCATGCTATTCATTTGATTCCAGTAAGTGTTCCTGCAAACATCAGGCCTTATATATATCCTTATTTCCAAAAGAGCGAAATTGAACATATGATTGCAGAAATGTTAGAGGCGGGTATAATTCAACCTAGTCAAAGTTCTCTCTCTGCTCCTGCAGTATTGGTACACAAGAAGGATGGATCATGGCACATGTGTCCGGATTATAGGGAGGTCAATAAGCTCACCATTAAAGATAAATTTTCCATTGCTATGATTGATGAATTATTGGATGAATTACATGGAGCAATTTATTTTAAAAAGTTGGATCTTCTTTCAGGATATCATCAAATTATAATGAAGACTAAAGATATTCCAAAAAAAACATTTCAAACTCATGAGGGTCATTATGAATTTTTGGTCATGCCTTTTGGCCTTACCAATGCACCTTCTACATTTCAAGGGTTGATGAATTCCATTTTCAAACCCTTCCTTAGAAAATTTGTGCTAATATTTTTTGATGATATACTAATCTACAACAGGTCTTGGAAGGATCATGTTCAACATGTTGACAGGGTGCTCAAACTATTGGAGGAGAAACAATTATATGCGAAAACATCCAAATGTTTCTTTGGAGTACAAGAGGTGGAATATCTGGGTCATATTGTATCTCATGAGGGTGTTAAGGTAGACCCTAACAAAATTAAAGCCATTAAGGAATGGAAAGTCCCCACAACCATAAAGTAGTTGCAAGGATTTCTTGGGTTAATAGGGTATTATCACAATTTTGTTAAGAATTATGGCAGAATAGTAGCACCTCTAACAACATTATTGAAGAAAGATGCATTTTCATGGAATCCTGAAGCAACTTAGGCCTTTGAACATCTTAAAGAGGCAATGTCGATAGCACCGGTCTTAGCTATGCCAGACTTTACAAAAAACATAATTGTGGAATGTGATGCCTCAGGAAATGGAATTGGTGTTCTTTTAATACAGGAAGGAAGACCCATTTCTTTTGAAAGTCATCCAATCAAAGGAAAGTATTTACAAAAACCTATTTATGAGAAGGAAATGTTAGCAATACTACATACACTAAAGAAATGGCGAACTTGCCTAATGGGAAGACACTTCAAGGTAAAAACTAGTCATGATAGTATTAAACACTTTTTGGAACAAATACTATCTTCAAAAGAGTAGCAAAAATGGGTCACAAAGATGTTGGGTTATGACTTTGAAATAATCTACAAAAAAGGGAAGCTTAATGTTTTGCAGATGCACTCTCAAGAAAGAATGAAGAGGTGGAAGCATTTCTTTGTACCATTTCTATTATCCAACCAGATTGTATAATCAAAGCAAGAGATGAATGGAAGAAGGACAAAGAAGTACGGACACTCATTCAAAAGTTGCAGAAATATCCTAGTACATCTGATAAATTTAGTTGGAAAAATGATTCTTTATGCTACAAATATCGCTTATATCTTTGTAAGAATTCCCAACTATAACAAAAGATTCTTTTGGAATTGCACACTTCTCCTTTAGGAGGACAATCAGGATTTTTAAATCCTTACCACAGGGTGAAGAAATATTTTTTTTCGGATGGCGTTAAATCTTATATTAAAAATTTTGTGGCGGAATGTTTCATTTTCCAGTAGAATAAAGTTGAGACAATTAAGACCCCGAGACTTCTACAACATTTATCCATTCCAAGTCAACATTGGGAGGATATTTCAATGGATTTTATCAAAGGTTTACCTAAGTCTGAAGGAAAGAGTGTCATCATGGTGGTAGTTGATAGACTTACCAAGTATGGACACTTTTGTGCATTATCTCATCCATTTAAAGCAAGTAAAGTTGCTACTACATTTATGGACACAATTCAAAAGCTACATGGAAACCCAAGGGTTATTGTGAGCGACAGAGATCCCATTTTTACTGGAAATTTTTGGACAGAGTTATTTTCTTGTTTGGATACTCAATTAGCTCATAGATCATCTTATCATCCTCAATCTGATGGTCAAACTGAGATAGTAAATAAATGTTTGGAAGGATATCTTCGTTGTTTTGTATCTGATAAACAAACATAATGATTCAAGTGGTTACCTCTCGCTGAATGGTGGCATAACACTTTCTTCCATACTACAGCAAAGATGACCCCATTTATGGCACTTTATGGATATCATCCACCATCCATCACATCATATTTAAGAGAAAATTGGAAGGTTCAAGAAATGGAAGATCACATTGAGCATCAACAAGAAGTTCTCCAACTCTTAAAGGATAACCTAAATTTGGCACAAAATCCAATGAAACAATGGGCAGATCAACATCGCAGCGAGAGAAGTTTTGATGTAGGAGACTGAGTATTTTTATAGCTACAACCATACAAATGAATGTACCTCAAGCAAGCTAAGAAGGATAATAAATTATCGCCAAAGTACTATGGTCCTTACAAGGTGTTACAAAAGATTGGTACTATGACATACAAATTGGAGCTTCCTGCTTCTTCACAAGTGCATCCCCATGTTTCATGCTTAAATAAGGTCATAGGTGAAAATCTTCTAGTTCAAACAATAATGCCAAAAGTTGATTAGGAAGGGAAAATCATATTGGAACCTGAAGCGATCACAGAAACAACAACTTGACAACTACGGAATCGATCAATTTCAGAGTATCTCATAAAGTGGAAGAACTTACCAACTGAAGATTCTACATGGCAGGATGAGAATTTTATACAGAAGCACCCAGAGCTACTCAAGCGTTGAGGACAACACTTTTTTGAAGGAGAGGGGCATGTTAGGTCCCTATATTACTAGTATAGTCCCTTAGTGTTGTTATTGTTAACCCCTTGTTGTTATTATTGTACCCTATAACCCCCTTATTGTTATTATTGTGCCCTTAAATTATTATTGTTAGGTTGGCTAGGATTACATTGTGGCCCCACTAGGGTTAAATTATGGCCCCATGGACTCCTATATATAGAAAGGATGTTTGTAATTTGTATCATCCAAGAATTTCTCATTTATGTAATTTATTGGAGGTTGCCCCCTTGACGTGACTTATTTCTAAGGTGTTGATATCTCTTTTTTTCTATTTTTGGAGCTGGTTACACAATAGAAAATTAGCATAATACAAATTTTTCTATGATTCCATTAGATGTCCTACCTCTTACAACCATTCCTACAACTACAATTTCTACTCCAAAGACTACAAAGACACCTGATGGTGTTGAAAAATTCACCAAGGCAGTTGAAAATATTTCCATTCAGATAGAATAAATTAAGATATTGCACGATCAGGTTAAATTTTTACAGGATGAGAAGACAAGGAGTCAGGCTTCTCACTTAATAGAATCACAGAGAGGTCAGAAATTGATTAAAATATTGCATAAGTCAGAAAGAGATTTAGCAATAGGACATACCTTTTCCCAAGTGAAGGAAATCATATTGAAAAACGTCATGAACTCCATTGTTGAAATCTAGCCCTGCATCCAGATTATATTTTAGCATAAAGAGTTAATCAAAAAAGAAACAAATGCTATAACATAGTTAAAACAAGAGTTTGGATAAATTCCTACAACATCGAGAAACATAATCAAATTCATGAACTCTAAGAATAGATATGAGCTTGATGATTTGGGAGTAGATGACTGGACAAACATTGTTCTGGAGGTGAAGTGGATTCTTACCAAGAAGAATCTAGATGTCCAACTAGAAGAAAAGTGTCACAGTTTGGAGATAAAAATAAATATATTTTTTGCTAGAATTGAGCCTTTAACATAGAAGGGTCTGCCTTCTTTATTTGTAAGTAATGATTGGTTAATTACTTATGAAGATTGTGTCAGAAAATTGGAAGAGATAGTTAGGGACAACTCCAAGTTTGAAATCATCAAATGCAGCATGAGAAGCAGAGCATTTTTTGAAGCCATGGGTAATGATTTCTTCATCCATCATGAAGTAAATCATATTTTTGTTGTAGAAACAACTTTTTATAGATATACTGAAGTTGATGAGATTTTTCGCAAGGTAATTAAATTGACCATCCTAGATGAAGATAGGTGGGATAAACTCATGCAGTTATACGATTGAGAAGTAATTTGGAAGGCAGTCAGCACATGCCAGCACATCAGCCATCAAAACATAGGAATAGTCTTATTCATCCACCATTTCCTCCAAAATAGAGACAAATTTCTAGATTATTGTACACCTTGCCTATTATTTTGTAATCGATCGATTTTATTGTTTAATATAATGCCAATAATACATTTTTCGTTGAGACAACAATTTTCTAAATCATTTTGTAATTTAGTATAAATACTTCACATTTTGAAGTATTAAGGGTTGATTGTTGAATATAAGTTCTACTAAATATTGTAATTTTCTAGTAGCTGGAAGCATCAATAACAAAAGGACATTATTCACAGGATTCACGTGGTGTACCAATTGGTGATTTTTTTCTTCTATTAATGTGTTATTCACTATTTTCCTTTCTCTTTAATTTCTGAAAAGCTTAATTAAAATACAGAAACTATGACGAATACGATTTGTTATTAAGATCACCCTATTATGGATGTTTGTAATCTACATGTTTTATGCTGAGGGAAAATTGAGGAATGCTGCATTGCTCCTTCATTTCTACTAAATTGTACATTTCTTCCATTTGAGTCCATTTAAAATTATGAAAGATCCACTTACTGCAACCTATCTTGCCTTATGAAACTCCTTCAAAAGTTGATGCATATCCAGTTAAATATTTAGGCTCCATATCCCACTGTAATTATATTAATTTAATCAACCAAACAATCAAAATCAAATAAACAATTACTATTGTAATAAGTAGCCTGAAATTCACTCAAAACATTGTTCAATTTTACAAAGATATCCCTCTCTGAAGCTGGAAGTGCTAGATCCCAGCTTCTAAAGTGGTTTTGCTGTTGTCCTCTACATTTATTCTCACAATATCATAAACTACCGAATGATAACATAATGGCAACCATATTGGGTAAAAATTGAAAATATTGTGATTTTCTTCGAATTCATAACCCTTGTTAAAAAATGTATGATAGGAATATTTTCAGATATTGTTTCATTTTAATTTTTGTAAATAATAAGTGTGTGTGTGCCTAAATTTTAATTCTAGCTCCCGAAAGACCTTCCACTATAGCTCATCCTAATCTAAAGCCTACAGTTATTGTTGATGATCCTGAAAAACTGTTGAGAAGAAAAAGTATAGTAGAGAGCCAAGTAAGAGTCCTCCCCATAGGGAAGATTCTCTCCCAAATATTTTGTTACCCTATAAGACATTTAATTTTATTTACCTTTTTAACATAGTTTGTTTAGAACTAAGTCAACCAACTAGGTAGATCAAAAAATGGTAGACCAAGCTACATTAAGACATCATTCTTTTGAAGTATAGTCTTCCCAAACTGATATTGACCTTCAAATTACTCAAGATTTTGATAAATTGCAAGTTTTAGTTTCAGGTCTTTACCTTTCTGTTCATGAGGCATGTTTCCAACAGTTTGTTGAGCTCTCTTCCCTGAACTATTTTGCAGTTTCATCTACCTCATCATAGTATTTTCATCCTAGGTCATCTAGTTCTACACCTTTTTTAGTTTCCACTACTACCCCTGTAGATTCTCATCAAGAAACTCAAACCCTATTTTCTCCCCAATATTCACCCACCATCCAACGTTAACCTTCACCAAAACCTCAAACGTTAGTTTAGCCTCCGCCTCTCATTCAACATCCACCTTTCATCCAACAACCAAATCTCATTAACTTACATATTGTTCATCCTCATATACCTATAATGGTAGCCAACTATGCTCCAAGTTTTCTTCAAGTTCCTTTGGAAAAAACGCCACCAGACTATCAAAATAGGATTCCACAGTTTGATGGAGCTAGACCTATCACTGCCCAGCATCATCTAGATAGGATGAATGATAGGTTTGACCTTTAGGAAGTAGATGAGGAAAATGTAAAAATGAGGTTGTTTGCAAAAAGTCTCACTGGAGAAGTTAGGAAATGGTTTAAATCCTTGCCTCCTGCTAGCATCAATGATCTAATTGCATTCCATCATAAATTCCTTAATAGATGGGAAATTAAAAAGAACCCTCTTCAAATTCTATCAAAATATGAAAGCATTAGGAGGGCACCCAGGGAAATTGTACCATATTATTGCACTAGATTTAATAATGTATATAATTCAATTCCTGCAAACATTAAACCACCATAAGGTCTAGCCTTAATAAAATTCCTAGATGGCTTTGAGGCAGACATTTCTTATCAGCTGAGAGAGAGAGAGATTCCTTAGAATTAGAATAAATGCAAAGGGATGCAGTGTGTGTAGAAGCCAATTTGGTAGCAAGGAGGGCTACGATAAGGAATAAAAGAAGAGTGACCATGAAAGAATAACCCTTAACTTCTTCTCCCGATGCCAAAATATATTAATTATTCAAAATAGTCTAAAGAATGATGGAAAGGGTTAATCTAATATAAAGGGATTCTCCTAGAGAAAACCAGTCTACACTTGAAAATCGTAATCAAAATGTTAGACTAAATCCTCCCCAAATCAAACATAGGTAGAAAAGGGGACCATATTAAAAAAATAGACCTCCAATTCAGGAGAATTATGTTGATGATGATGGGGAAATTTTAGAAGAGGTGGAAGATAACCAAATAAATGTTATGGGTATTAATGATGATGAAACAATTTTCCTCACTCAATAAGAACGATGTTTTTCAAATTTCCAAAACTGACCTTGATTTAGATGAATCATATGATTACAAACAAGGATTTCAAAATTCTATTATGGAAGTCCATAGGAGATATAAATTTAGGAGCAAGAAAAAATTTGATACCACCAACAAAAATATTTCTAAGAAACCTGCTAAGAAAACCTTTGATCATTTTGTTAAGAAAATCACAGACAATTCTGCCAAGAAAACTACTGATAGTTCTGGGAAAAGGATACTAGAAACTCCTGCCAAAAATATAGTTAGGAGTGCTTCCAAAACTACTCAAAATGACATTTCAACAACCGGTTAGCAAAAATAACCTGAGAAATTGCTGATAAATCTGATTTCATGAACTTAAGTAAGATTCAAACATCATTCAACATTAAGAATGAATTAGAAAAACTTAAAATTCCCATTCCTCTAATAGAGTTAATGAACAAAAATCTATACAAATCTCAAGTGATGAAGACTCTAAACATAGGGGAAAACACAAACACTATTAATTTGAATAATGATCAGCCTGAACTCTTATTTGGGCCAGAAGTTGATGGAAAATCACAGGAACAAGGTGTTCCTCTATTCTATGTTAGCCTAAATTTCATGATAAGATTCTCCATAGTGCTATGTTAAATTTAGGTGCTTCATACAATTTAATTCCCAAATCTATTATGGAAACAAATGGTCTTCACATTACTAAACCCTATAAAGATTTATATTCATTTGATTCCAGCAAAGTAAAATGCCTAGGTTTCCTCAAATATCTGTGTATTTCTTTAGCTCAAATCCTATCTAAAAGTCTATCAATGGATATAGTGGTTGGAGATATACCCCCTAAGTATGTCATGTTGTTTTCATGCTCATGGGGAGAAAAATTGCAAGGGACCCTACAAATGGACATGACCTTTGCTACCATAATGGTTTTTGGTCGACAAAGGAGATTATGTAGGAAAAAGTTGACGAAATTCATGGAGAGTAGTCAGGATAAACCACATAATTAGCCTCTTCACTCTGTCCACTTAGATTTAGACTCTTTCATTCTTTATAATTATGGAGATATCAGTACTCAGGTTACCAATGCAGAAAATGACATTTTTAAAACAAATGAAAAATAAACACAAATATTGGAACAAAAATATAAGCTTGAACCTCTTTGGAACATGATTTTTGATGGATATTGCAGTAGAGAGGATTCTGGAGTAGGATTATGGGTTTCAAACATAGGAAACAATCATGCTGAAGGTGATACATATAAGCGCAATTTCCAATGTACCAATAATATAGCCACATTAGGGGAATTTTGAGGTCCAAAATGAGCCTCATAAGGAAAATTTACAACCAAAATAAATTTATAATAACCAATAGGGTTCATGATGATCATGTCAATCATGGGGGATGATTCACCATTTTTGAAAAAATAATAAAATAATAAAACTACTTTTTGAACTTATATCCCTAATATCTTACTCAAATTTTGAGCAGGAGTACTCGTTGGATGTAAAATTTAATTCTTGGTCTAAGGAGTACCTATGTTGCATACTTTTGGTGGACCTTGCTACACAAAAAATGAGAAATACATGAACAAACGTGATTTCACGTGATTGCAATCACGTTTTTTCATGTATTTCTTATTTTTCGTGTAATAGGGTCCACCAAAAGTATGCAACATGGTTACTCATTGGATGAGGAATCAAATTCTTCGTCCAACAAGTGTTTCCTCTCTAAATTTGAGTAAAGACATAGGTACATAAGTTGAAAATACGAGTTGAAAAATTATGTTTTTCATTTTCCCTATAAAATTTGATAATGTAATTACATCCTATTTTATTATTTCCACTATTATCTTGTAATTCCTTAGGAGGCCCATTTTAGACCTCAAAATTACCCTAATGAGTATGAAGCACTTCTATTAGGATTGAAATTGTTGAAAAAAATGGGTGCCAAAAAAATTTTGATACATGGAGACTTTGAGTTAATCATAAAACAAATTAAAGGATAATACATTGCCAAACATCCTAGATTCAGAGCATACAGAAATGTTGTGCTTCATTTTCTAGAATTTTTCGTGGAATATGATCTTGATGCAATTCCTAAAAATTAGAATATCCTTGCAAATGGTATATCTTTTTTAGCCAACACTTGTAAAATTCATCACCCCAATAGACAATATAAAGCGGAAGTAAAACATCGACGAGTTGTATTACATAATATGAGATATTGACAAGTGTTTGGAAATTACAAACAAATTGAAAACATTCTGTAGTGTAAGGATAAATATGAAGAAGATATTATATATTTAGAGTGGGAATTAGAAGATCAAATAGTTGTACATTCTAACGTAGAAAAATAGTTAGATAATTCAAATGTAAATATTGATGTAGATAAAGTAAAAAAATATAATTTCTTGAAATAAATCCAGATAAATAAGAGTTTCAAATAATTCAATTAAAGGATAATGTTTTACCTAGAGTTTTAGATCATTAAAAAAATTATTTGACTTAAATGATGTAGCTAAGAACCCTAATATTGAGCCCACAAGGGGCATATCTAGAAGAGTGTAATACTGGTAGTGAAAAAGATCCTAAAATGATAAAATTGTCTAAATCACTGCCAATTGTTAAAAAAAAAAAATATTTGTTTATTCAAAGAATTCATTGATGTCTTTCCTTGGAGCTATGATGACCTCAAATCTTATGATACTAGTATTATACAAGATAAAATCCCAATCAAAGAAGATCAGAAACCATTTAAGAAAAAACTTCAAGAATAAATCTAGTTCTGATGTCTCTCGTTGAGAAAGCAATTAAAAATATGTATGATGCTAAAATCATAGTTCCTCTTCGACACTCTAAATGGGTGTCTAACATCGTGCCAACTACGAAGAAAACATGAGAAATCAGATTATGCATTGATTTTAGAAATCTTAATAATGTCTCCCTAAAAGGAAATTACCGTTTACCAAAAATGGATAATATATTACAAAAGGAGTTGGATCTAGTAGAATTTCTTTATTAGATGGTTTTTGCGGTACAACCAAGTTTTAGTTCATCTATATGATCAGGATAAAACAACTTTCATTACTCCATGGGGTACCTTCATGTATGTGAATATGCCCTTTGGATTGATGAATGTTGGAGCCACATTTCAAAGAGAAATGGATATTGCCTTTGCTGATGAAATTGGTAGGTTTATTTTGATATATCTAGATGACATTAATGTCTATTCAAAAAATGACGAGGAACATTTTTTACATCAAAGAAGAGTGTCTAAAAAATGTATAAGTTTTGGAATTTCATTAAATACCAATAAAACATGTTTTGGTCTCGAAGAAGGAGAACTTTAAGGTCATAGCAATTATAAATATGGTATTAGGATTGATATCAGTAGAATTGAAGCCATATTGAAAATCGGTCATCCTAGAAACGTTAAGGAGCTTCAATCATTTATTAATAAGATAAATTTCCTAAGAATATTCGTTCCCAACCTTGCAGAACTTCTAAGAAATACAAAAAATATGCTAAAAAGAGATTCAGAAATGAGATGGAACATTGAAGCTAGAAAATCATTTGATCAAGTTAAACAAGCATTAACAAAAGCACTAGTCCTGACCAATCCAGATTTCAATAAATATTTTATTATATTTTATTTTTCATCTTAAAATGCTGATGCAGATGTTTTTTTACAAAAAAATAATGAAGGATTTTAATATCCCATTGCATTATTTAGTAAGGCTTTAAGGGATGCAACATTGAAATATAACATAATGGAAAAACCAGCGTTCGCATTGTTAAAAGAAATGAAATATTTCAGAGTATATATTCTACATTCCCATATAATTTCTTATGTACCAAATTCAATGGTCAATGATATTTTAACCCAAAATGGACCAGATGGTAAAAGGGGCAAATGGATTTCTAGCATTCTTGAGTATGACCTAGAAATAAAACCTAGTAAGCTTATAAAAGGACAAGTACTAGCGAAATTGATGGTTGAGTCCAACTTTCATGCATTGGATATCAAATTTGTTGTTGCATTAGATTATCAAGAGGAGCAGATGACTCCACAAATTGATGAGGCTTTTCTAACCTCACCGTGGTATGCAAATTTAATATTTTTTTTATTCAATTTAAATCCTCCTCCTGGTTTAACAAAGACAAAGGCTAGATTTCTAATGTTAAAAGAAGTAATATTTTGCATCATAGAAAATATTATATATTGGAAATATGATGGTGGTATTTTACTAAAGTTTATATTGAAGGATGCTGCAGAAAGAAACATGCAGGAATTCCATGAAGGTAATTGTGGTGGACATATATACTGGAAAACTACTACTAAAAAAATCCTTAGAGCTAGTTTCTACTAGCCTACCCTTTTCCTTGATGTTCATAAGAAAGTAACCTCCTGCCACAAATGCCAAATATTTGAGGGAAAATAAAACTATTAGCTCTACCTTTAAAACCCATATCTGTTGAAATTCCTTTCCAACAATGGGGATTTGATTTCATTGGTGAAATCCATCAACCTTCCTTTTCCCAACATAAGTGGATTATCACAACAATTGATTACTTTACGAAATTGACTTAAGCCACACCTTCCATTATCTACTAATGTTGTTATCATTAACTTTCTAGAAACCAATATATTCTCTAGATTTGGATGTCCAAACATGATCATTATTGATCATGCTACAACTTTTAAATCCAATAAAATGATAAATTTCTACAGTAAATATCATATTACTTTGAGACATGCAACTACTTGTTACCCTCAAGGTAATGGTTTAGTTGAATCCTCAAATAAGATTTTGGTCAACATAATAAAAATGTTGTTAGAATACAATGAAAATTCATGGCACTACAAATTAATTAATGCGCTTTGGGCAGATAGAATTACTACAAAGAAGTCAATTGTCATGTCACCATACCAATTGGTTTATGGGATGGATGTTGTTTTTCCATCCTCTTTGGGAGTTCTAGTTATGAAGATAATTCAGGAATTGTAGGTTGAGCCAATGACACTAAAAGGAGGATTAATCAGACTATCCAATTTCACTAATCCAAAAAAAAAGTCTACAATAAAACACAAGTTATCCTGGAAAGTTTCAAAAAGAGTTTTCACAGAAGAACTAAAGAAGACGATTTCAATTTGGGTGACATATCTTTGAAGTGGGATTCTAGAAGAGAGGAAAAAGTGAAACATGGGAAATTTGACAATATTTGGCAATGATGTTACATCATATATGCTTTTAGAAGACACAATGCATTCTTTCTTAAAGACTTAGATGGAATAGAAATGTTTGGTTGGCATGTGAATGGTAGAATGCTGAAGCATTACTTCTGTTACCAATAAATATTTTTCTTACATGAAATCATTGTAAATACCATTGTCTTTATTATTTTGATTGGGTAACCTATTGCAGAAGATGAAGCCCACAGAGAAGGCCCTAAGATTTGGATTAAGAGGATACGATATTTACTGCAACAACAAAATAAATTAGGTGCAAACATTACAGAAATGGAACACTCAAGGCTATTGTTCAAATTTTCTTGACACCTCACATGGAGAAGTGCCATCTCTAGCTGGAGCCACTATTAGGGTCTTATAATTTATAGGATCTCATGGTGATTGAGCATTTTATCTCAGTAATATTATATTGTAAATAATTTTCAATATGAAAATTATTTCCAAAAAATATATAAAAGAAAAAGAAAAATGGTATATCTAAAAAATTAATGAAGAGAAAAATAAGAAAAGAAAGAAAATTTGAAAAGGAATAAAAATTAAATCAGAAACCCAGAAAAGAAAATAACATTGAAAGTGCTGCAAATTAAAATGCCACTACTAATAGATAGTTTTCTTTATGTCAAATGAAATAATATTGTAGGAAACTTGTTTAAAATGCCACAATGACTTGTTATTTGTTTACACCAGAAAGCTTAATACTGGTTGAACAATTTTGATTTTTTTAAAATTATGTGAGAGAATAAAAAATTACCAAACAGTCTAATATTGGTAAAACAATAGCTAGGTAGAAAATAACATTGATTCAAATGTTTAATTTGAATCAATAGGATAAATAAGTATTAGGATAAAATATTTTTTTCATAAAAAAGGAATATGGGTTTGCTAGTCTAAATTCACCCCTAGAAGAAATAAAAAATATTAGTTTAGAAAAAATCATGTGAATTTGAAAGGGAAGGTAGAAGTGTTTTAGCTTTAAAAAAGGATAAAATATTCCATAAAGTTTTCACTTCATTTTTCCTTAGGTGCATAATGGGATATATGAAAAAAAAAGGCTTTATCCTATGTTTTTGAGGTTCATTATGTGTGTAGCGCATAAAGGAATACATGTGATTTATTCAATTTCCTATCCTAAGTTTTCGATCCAAAGTCAAGAACTAAGTACATGACAAAAAGTCTTGTAACATGTTGTTAAAAAACCCAAAGATGTCTACCTCATGATCTTCCTGCTCTCTAAATCAACGGTCCTTCTTAACTTTCAGCCCCTCTCTCCATCCTAGCTTTACCGCCAGGGAGGTCCAAAAAAATTTGTTTCTCCGCCCAAACCCACTACCACGTGGCCAGGCCTCCATGTTTGCCCTAAACCACTAACCGCCTACTACACCCACCCCCCACTTTCCCCTCATTCTAGTTATTGTTGTCCCTACCCATTACCTCTGCCATTTCCATCGTGTGACACCGTTAACGCTTTTCCAATAAAATTGCTTCCCGGGGTGTTTTATACGTTAAACATTTAATTACCTTGGATGACTGTTAAATCAAATGACCCACGCCATTTACAATGGAAACAACCTTTCGCTATATAAACCCTTTAAATTCATCCTTTTCAGCCTTTACTATTTTCTTCTCTTTGCAAATCAATTTTTTTACTGGCTTTACAGTGCGCTAGTCTTTATCAGCTGATCTGTCTGCAACCAGGTGACATCTCCTTATTTTTATTCTTCAACCAATTCACAACTGCTACATGCTCCCAGTAACATTGTTCATCCCTATCCCAAGTAAACTCTTAAGAATTAATTATGCCTTCTAAAAATAAAAATGAGGAGGATCCTTTGAATCCTCTGGTCCACCCTCCCATAGACTTAGACCATAATATAAATGAAACACAGTCAGAATTTGAGATGTCTGAAATATATTTCTAGATGGAGGATAAATAATTTGATAAATCAGATGATATTGGACTCTGGGAGTCCAATACCCCACACTATATCTTCACTCACACCTTCTATGCCCCTAAATTCATCAGAAAAAGCCAAGCCTAATACATTCTGAGTCAAATATCTATTATTTCCCCTACTGGAGAAATCCTTTTCACCATCACTTCCCAGTCAATTGACCAATTGATGCAATCTCCCTCTATGGGAAATAACACTCCTTTTTCCTTAGAATCCCCTAATCAACTGTACCAAAAGCTTGATTTTGATAAAAGAGCCAAAATATTTGACATATTTCTACTTGAAAACGCTCAATTTCCAAAGAAAAATCCTCCATGCCCTTCCTCCATCTTCGTTGACCAAGCTAAACAGATAATAATAATCATTTCATACATCCTTGGCTAGTTTTTTTGATCAGTTGGTAGATGAACCCATTGTAGGCTTCCTTTCTCTCTTTTCCACAGATAGCAAACCATCAATTATTTTCAATTTCAAGCAATTCCTGGCTAACAACATTCCTGAGTAGTTTCTCATTTTTCATATTGAAGAATTTTTTAAATACTCTTCCATTTTGGTATATATGTTTGTGTATTATCAGGGTGATAGGATCAAATTTTCCATGTATAAGCTTGATGAAGAAGGCAATCAACAATTAATAATATTCCAGATAGCTTTGGTGATGAAATAACATAAGTAGTTCTCTTACAAAGAGTTCATTGGACATATTTTCATGTAGCTATTAGTGTCCTAAACAATGTACCAGAACCTAGGATAAGTGAGAACAATAAGAGGATACTTCATTTGATAAATCAAGCTAAGACAAGAGACTGGTACTTGTACCATAATTACACCGAGATTAGTGTCTATGGATGCAAGATTTCACCTTATAAGCTCTCAAAATTCATCCTAATGAGGATATTTTCTCTTGAGTATATTAGACATATGCTAAACACCGATTAGATTCACTTTGTATCACCCAAGAAGAAGTCCCAATTCAATATTAGGAAACAAAATGAGTCTTTTATTTGCAATAGCAGGTCACCAAGGGTGGAGGCAAATAATATTTTGAAAGAGATGATTTTCAGCTTGAGTTTCACTTGGTCCTATTAACCTCTGGGAATTATTTCAAAGATGAGGGTAGAAAACAAAACTAATCAATACATTCATACCTAGAGGCCTGAGATATAAATGTACATGAACCAGTCAGTATGTGTAGAAAATACATTCGAGGAAGCGGAGGACGAGATGGTATCTACATCAAAATCACAAACTCCTATCCCACATGAAAAATAAGTGAAAATACAAAGAGAATAAGAGTCACCTTCAGTGACTGATAGTGATGGTAAAGAATTTAAGATAATGTAGAGGAAGAGAACAAAGTTAGATCCTAAGGTTGCTACACATAAAAATTCAGATCAAGAAGTTGGTATGGTGATTAAAGAAACACCTTCCTCCTCTCAATTAGGTGACCAATATACTTTTTCTCCCACAACTTCTCTAGTATCTCATAACCAATAATAAGCTATTCAAACAACTAAGATTTTCTAAGGTGAGAAGAAGAAGATAATGTTTAACAGGTTCAGGGAGATAAAGCTTAAGAATGAAATTCTTAAGAACAACACCTATGCCCAATTCTAGAAGAAAACTTCCAGCTCTCAAAATAGGTTGCTTTCAGGGTTTGATTCGAGGAAAGGTAGGATGCATATGGCCTTCCATGAGGCCCAAATTCAGTAGTCAAATTAAGCATCCAATTACAATAAGAAATAATTTGAATTCGACATAAAGGATATTCATCCCATTGACCAAATGGAGATGCATAAGCAGGCAGGTGAAATTATTTTTTCAACTCTAACTAATACTACCATGAGTCTTTCCAAATTGCAGGTTTCCTTGTCAAATATCCAATCACAATTGAAAATGTAGAAGATTTCTTCTCTTGCTAAGGATACACGGATTAAATCCTTAGACAATTTAGTAGTCAAGATGGGGTGTGACCCTTCAAACATGAAGGATGCTAAGGAAATAATCAAGAAGAATAATTTTGACATAGAAACATTGAGAAAAATGTTGAAATTGTCACCACTGAAGATCCTATTACCAAGGATATTGAGGAGAGAGAGACCCAGAAGATTGACAGGATGAAGTTCATAATGGAGAAAAATGCATAAATAAGTTTCATGGGACTGAGATGGAGAATATAATAAAAGAAAAGGAGAAGAATGAAAATATGTCTATGATTCCATTAGATGTTGTACCTCTTACAAGCATTCCTATAGCTACAACTTCTACTCCACAGACTACACAGACATAAATGGTGTTGAATAGTTTACCAAGGCAGTTAAAATTTTTTCCATTCAGACATAATAAATTAAGAAATTTTCGAACCAGGTAAAAATTTTACAAGACCATAAGATAAGGTGTGAGGCTTCTCACTCAGCAGAATCAAAGAGAGCTCAGAAATAGATTGAAAGATTCTAGAAGTTAAAAAGAGAGTCAGCAATAGTGAGGAACTTGGCCCAAAATAAGGAAATCATCTCGATAGACATCATGAAATCCATTACTAAAATCTGGCTCTACATCCAAATTATCTTTGAGCAGAAAGAGTTAATCAAAAGAGAAACAAATTCTTTAAGGTAAATCAAATAAGAGTTGGGGTAAATGCATACAAAAATTATAAACATCATCGAATTCATGAACTATAAGAATAGATATGAACTTGATGATTTGGGAGTAGATGAAAGGACATAAAATATTCTGGAGGTGAAGAGGATTTTTACCAAGATGAATCTAGTTGTCCATCTAGAAGAAAATTGTCATGGTTTGGAGATAACATTCAATATATTTTTTTCTAGAATTGAGCCTTTAACACAGAAGTGTATGCCTCCTTTATTTGTAATTAATGATAATTTCATTACTTATGAAGGATATGTCAGAAAGCTAAAAGAGATATATAGGGACAGCTCCAAATTTTCAAACATCAACAGCAGCATAACATGCGGAGCATTTTTGGAAGCTATGGGTAATGATTTTTTCATCCAGCATGAAAAAAATCACATTTTTGTTGTAAAACCCACTTTTTCTAGATATACAGAAGTTGATGAGATTTACCCCAAGGTAATTAAGTTGACCATCCCATACAAAGATAGGTGGGATAAATTGTGTGAGCTATAGGATTGAGAGGTAATTCGGAAGGAAGTTAGTGCAGGCCAGCACATCAACCAATGCAAGAGAGGAATAGGCCTATTCAGCAACCATTTCCTCCAAAATAGAGTCATCATTCTAGATTATTGTACAACTTGGCTATTATTTTGTAATATATCGATTTTATTGTTTGAGATAACACCAATAATACATTGTTAGTTGAGACAACGATTTTTTAAATCATTTTTTAATTTAGTATAAATACTTCACATTTTGAAGTATTAAGGGTTGATTGTTGAGTATAATTTATGGTAAGAATTTTAGTTTTTTGGTTGCTGGAAGCATCAATAATACAAGGAAATTCTTCATAGGATTCATGTGGTGTACCAATTGGTGATTTTTTTCTTATGTTAATGTGTTATTGATTTTTTTCTTTCTCTGTAATTTTTGAAAAGCTTAATTACATAACAGAAACTTTGATGAATAGGATATGTTATTAAGAGCACCCTATTCTGGTTGTTTGTAATTTACATGTTTTCTGCTGAGGTCAAATTGACAAATAATTCATTGCTCCTTAATTTCTACTGAATTCTAAATTTCTTCTATTTTCATAATCAATTTAAAATCCTGAAATATCCAGTTATTGCATCCTAATTTCCCTTTGAAACTCCTTCAAAATTTGATGCAGATCGAGTTAAATCTTTAGACTGCATATCGCAATGGAATTATAGCAATTTAATCAACCAAAAAATCACTATAGTAATAGCTATCATAAAATTCATTCAAACATAATTAAATTTTTCAGAGAGATCCCTCTCTGAAGCTCGCAGGGCTATATCCCAGCTTTCAAATTGGTTTTGATGTTTTCCTTTGTGTTTATTTTCACAATTCCATAAATTACAAAATGATAACAGATCGTATCATTTTACATTACTTGAATTGATAACATACCTCTTGAAATGTCACCCATGAATGGAGTTATTACTTCTATGGAACTAGGATAAATTTTCCAACATCAAATGGGGGCATTGCTACTAAAAAACTATGATAGCTTGCCCAACATCACATAGTTTTTAAAGGGTGTAGTTAAATTATACATTCTTCTTTAATATGCATAGATCATGATACTAAAATCACACATCCATTCAAAGAATCTTGATTTCTAACAAAAAATTAATTATTCCAAGATCTTAAAGAGTAATGTTAATAGTAAATTTGTCTTGTGGGGAAGAGCTTCCTCAATCCATTCTATCCACCTATAAATCTGCAAAAGGTTGTGAGCCTTACTGCATGGTTGATTTTTTTCCATGAGCACATGATAACATGAAAATGAGTGAAAATTAGCATTGATATTGAGCATCTATAAGTAGCACCTTGCAAGTTTAGATTTGAGGCTTGAAGATATCCCTCCATCCAATAGATGATTAGTTTGTAATCCCTAAAAAATTGCAGCTAAATCAAGCTTTATTCGAGTTGTAATATCATCATAAATTTGACAGCTCATACCTCAACACCATTATTAGAATATAACACCCCTTCCTGTACCACAAACAAAAAGGATTTTGTGAGTCTGTTATAACTATAGAATACCTTTGGCTTCACTAGGGCTTGGATTTTCTTGAGAGGCCCCATTGAAAAAGTTTCAAGTTATAGATTAACCAATATCCATGTAAAAAAATTCTCTTACCTGTCTTGGTTTTTTCACTTGTAGGTAGTGCTTGAATTCTTCCCTAAAATTATAGAATATCGTGGCTAGTGTGATATATTTGTCTTCGAAGAGGGTTTCATATTTTGTGAGCAATATTTCCTGAAGGAAAAAATTAGGTAGAGTGATGAGTGTTCTTTACCTCCTCATTGTCTAGCAAGGATTGTAAATCTTCCTCAACAGTTGTCTCTATTAAATGGAAAAATTCTAATGAAGAGGAGGAACAAATAAAATGTGAAAATCCATAGAAATCTAGTGATAGAAAGTATGAAATATCTTGAAATTACATGAAAGACTCCTTTTAGGTCATGTAACAATAATTTAAATGTCATGTATGCTGAAGTATAAATTTATTTATGTGCTAGGGTATTCTGGAGAATCATCCACCCAATCATAATCACCATGGATTTAATAAAAGGGTTGCCCTTGAGTTTCCCTAAAATATTTGAATTCACTCGATTTCCTTGTCCTAGAAAAACCATATTCTATTAACCCTCAACAAATATAAAATCAAGGAATGAGTCTTATCATAAGGCGCTTTGATCTTGTAATCAAAGAAATATTTCTTGTACGACTATTTCCAAATGATAGGCCCCATGGCATCTATAATCATTTTGAGCCCTTTGTATCTTGCATTTCCATAAAAGATGCTTGTTTTATTTTCCTCTTAGGCCATGAATAAACTATCTAAAAGTCATGTATACCGAAGTCCATCTTGGTATATTATGCCATTCATGAGAATTAGCCACCCCAACACCATGAATTTAAAGAAAGAGCAGGATTCCAATTTCATTTCCATATTTGAATTTACTTGGTTTCCTTGTCCCATAAAAACCATCTTCTATTATGCCTCTATATAAGTGAAAAACAAAGGTTGGATATTATTAAAAAATTAGTTGTTCATGCACTTAAAGAAGGATGCCATTTAGGAATATTTCCAATTTTGTAGATAAGCCCCATGGCATCTAGACTTGTATTGTAAAAACTATCTTCATAAATTATCTTACAGAGTTGCATAAAAGATTCACTATTTCTTACCTGGAGCCTTTGGGGATGACCAAATGTTCTCTATAATAACCAATTTATTGAATCTTCAAATCATATAAGTTATAACCCCATTTATGAAATCTATTTTTGGATGTTTTTATTCCTACAATGGAGGGGATTAAAAAAAAATTCTACTTATCTGACAATAAGGTCCTAATTGACCTTATCAGATCCCCACTATTTCTATGCTCTCCAAATTCCAGTACATCTCCTTGGATACTAGCTGCCAAGATTGCAACCCCTTTTTGAGGATTACTAAACCTAAAATACCAAAATCCTTTGTTCCATTTATAATGATAGAACAAAAAAAAAAAATTTATCCAATCAATATGTATAATAGTTTAAATTTTGTTGTTCTTTGATTGTCCCTAACAAAAATTGTAATTTACAGTGACAACCTTTTTGGGTGGCCTGGATATTTAAGGACTTATCTTGCAAATGCCATGTGGCTGACTGAATACCACCCATGCAAAAACGAATAAGGAACCCTCATAAAGTAATGTTTTTGATGGTGAATTCCTCAACACAAACTAGATTTCTTGCTTTCGTTTCCAGACATAAGGTAGCATTGCAAACATTTACAAGTTTAGGGTCTCATCTTTGTCAGAATTGCGCATGAAAAAATAATTAAATTAGGGCTAGTAATAGAATACATTGTTAATATTCAAGATTTGTTACACTCTGTATCAATTCCATTGGGAAATACGTTGGAGAAATAAACAGTGGACTATGAATGACGGTGTGATAGAGGAGAAATATTGTGGGTGAATAAAAAAAACAGAGGAAATATTACAACATAGTTATTATGGGGAAAAAAACCGTTGATAAAGACTACGAAAGACAACAACAGAGGCACAAAACATGAAAGTAAGAGAGATACAAAATGGTTTTTGGATGCACACTAAGTATTTGATAAATACAATGAATTAACTATATAAAACTTGAAGTAATAGTTCCCCTATTTGCAATATTTTTACAAGACCTTTGATTGACCTAGACATGGATGACAACCTATTCCTTGAAATCCTGTTAGAGTCCCTAGACTCACCTGAACCTATAATAATAGTGGTCGAGGGTCAAGGGGTCCAATTGGAAACTAGGGTCCGTGAAAAAACCAGGGAGTCAGATTTCTCATTTTGGACAACCCAAGTAAAACAAATGCTAAGGAAAATCGAATCTATGGAAATTGAAAACAACAAGATTCATTTAGAAATACACACCCTCTTTACCAGAGTTTCAGAAGATATTACACGAAAGAAATGAGTAGGAAAATTTCCATCCTCCAAATGATACATTGGATGGAGAAATTCTCAACCTTAAAAGTAAGAAGGAAGAAATATGATCCCAATAGGCCACCTTCAAACATGAAACTGAGGCACGCATCAATTTTTCAACACAGATGGTTTGGGAAAAGGACAAAAATCCTACCCATCTTGCACTAGTTGAGGAGGTGGTGCAAGAAAAAGTTGTGGAAGAATGCACCAGATGAGAAAGAGAATCAAAGAAAATTTTAAGGATGGATATCTATTTGAAAGTTTAGAAAACTTGGGGAATCTTAGTAATCTAGAATATAAAAAAATTAAAATTTTTGATGATTTTTTTGTAAAAATATATAAAATTTTGTTTATATTACATTATCCTATATAATATCTGGGCGATTTTGAAGGGAAAATAATTTCATCCTATAAATTTTAGGCTAATTGATTTCAGAAAATAATGGAAATTGGCGAATATTTTTTTTTGGGAAAAAATATAGAAAATTAGCCCACCTGCGAATTTAGCCCCTAAAATTTTCCCTAAAGAGAATTGAATCTCAAGGTGAGAGTTTTCCTCTTACCTCACTCCTCTCTGGATCGTATGCAAGTGGGGGCTACGTCTTTTTGGAATACCCTTACCCACCCTGATATAGCTCTGGAGAGAGCCTGGCTGGCCTATGACTCCAGTCTCTTCCCCAAGATTCATACAGAATCTAATTGACTCAGCGCCCTCAGGGCTGAGTGAAAGTTGTTTTCTCCTCCCAGTAGGATTTTAATGGATGCATACCTCACTCGATAAGAGACTGTGGAATTTAAACATTCCATAGAACATGTTATGGTAACACAATAGGAATGGAAATGGGTTTTTATCACGAATCTATGGGCACCCATTTTGAACTTGTTCCCACCATGGTGGAAAGCTAAACAAGAGGTTCCAAATGATGGGCCCACTTGGGGAGAAGACATGGTAAAATAGTTTCTATCTGTGGTTGGAATGGTAATGGAACCTAATTGTTCATCATAGGGACTCTTGTATGATTCTCTCAAATCAAAGGATATCCTCTTCATGACCAAGACTCATGTGAGCCTTGTTTGACCTCTCCCAGATATCGTAGGTTACCATTGGTTCTTATTTTTCAAGAAGGAGATGAGGAGCTCAGGAGTGGTCAAAGGATTAGGTGGAGTTGCTTGTTTGGATAGTCACTCACTATAGAACAGGGTATATTTGGTTGCCGAAGGTGAGTTTTCCAAGATTTTGTGAATTCTGATTAGCATTAGAGTCTCTCCTCTAAGGGAAATATACATTGCAGTTTGGTACTTTCACCCAACCTCTTCACTATTTTACATCCAAATGGCTCAAATGGGGACCCCTTTATATAATTGTACAATCTCATCCCCCAGTACTCTGCTATCGGGGAAGTCATCCTCTGAGTTGACCTCAATGATCGTACTAGAGATATCCAGATTTATGTCCATGATCGATCATACAATGTTTTTTGTACCCAGGGGATAGATCCAGATCTAGTAGTGATTCATTGGATGCCAGATGATTCTTTGGGGCCAACTACAGTTTATTGTAAGCATCTATTGCATTTGGGGGTCATAGGAGTTGTTGATTTTAAATGGTCTCCCATATTTCCCATACTCCCCCTTTTTCACATGTTGGCCATATGACAAGTGTGCGAGTGTAGTTGATTATGTATTCACTAGCCAAAAATTTCTCCCTTTTATTCTCCATGTCTCAGTCTACCCCATCCCCCTTATTGATCATGAAATTCTTTTCTTCTCTTTCTATTTTTATCATCCCCTTCTACCCCATCCCTTCCCTCGGGGCCAACCCCCAACCACCTTTCAATTTGATGAAGGTGACCCTGACATATTCATCTCTACCTTATGCAAGATGCTCCCATCCCTAATTGCAAGCATGTGAAATTATTGATTAAGTGACTAAAAATGTTGGTCACCACCAATATCCCAAGTGAAATACTACCAAAAATTGAGAAATCTTAAGTGACCCAACTAAAAATGACTAACATAAATGACTAATTTAGTCTTAGGCTAAAATATACTACTAACTAGTAAGTAATACAACTAAAAATCACTAATGTGAATGACTAATTTAGTTTAGGAACAAAAATACAATTACCTAACAAGTACCACAATATTGTGAATCAGTTAATTATATTAGTCATTTTAATATGAATTGATAGTCTTATTTTACTTTGACTCAAATTTTTACATAAGGAATAAGGTATTAAAATTCAAAGTATTTTAACCATTATCCTAGGCTAGCTTTCCTTCTCTCTCTCTCACTTTGTCTCTATAATGAGGAGCCTACTCTCTCTATGGCCTTTCACAATTTTGTGGGTTCAATTTGTGCCATTAATTAATAAAAGATTTGACTAATATATATATATATATATATATATATATATATATATATATATATATATATATATATATGTAAGGAATTATTGGGGTATGCAGATCATGACATAAGTACCTTTGGGGCTTCTCTTGGAGTTGAAGTTTATGGACTTAGAAAAATTCAATAGTAGGTATGGGAAAAAAGCTTGACGATGCTATACTCTGACAATTTGGCTGTTATATTGTCATATTTTGCTTGCATTTATTTTTAGAAGCCCCAATTTTTATCAGATATCCCATAAAAAAAATTATTTTCAAATATCCAATGATACACTAGTCGTATATACGACACTAATTATGTTCATTGATTATTCGACGATAATTGAATGTTTTCTAGATATCCAAAAAACATCCACATTTTTTCAAATATAAGACATTTGATCAGACAAATTTTCAAATGACCTTAAATTAACAAACTCAATACATATAACACTTTATAAATAAGGACTATTTTAAACTTGAATTTAATTCGGTTACATTCAAACCCTACCAATTTATTTTTTCTTGATCATCTTGTAATTTGTTAGCTTAATGTTTTGATCTTTGAAGTCATGACAAAACCCTAACAAATTGAGCATGAGCATATGGTCATGGGAAATTCTGCAATGAGACTAGAAAATCCGTTGGGATATCCATTTCAATAGGGTGAACGTTACCTTTCCCTTAAAAATTTCGGAAACATATGATATCGGAAAAACGTTCTTAATGTATGCGTGAAGTCAAAGGTTTTCACATTGAAGGCTTTAAATTATTGAATATTGGCAAGCCTAGTTGATGATCACTATCCCATCAACCGTAACATTTGTATTCATTATTTATTTCATTGCAACACCTCTTGTAGATATTTATGGTGTTCATAAGCCTATTTTTGGGTATGTTCCTTACGGAAACAATATTATCTCCAATGACATTATTCCTAGCTTTGAAACTATCCATTTTTACTTCTATGCCATGGGGAAAGTAGCTTTCATCAATTAATGGCTACACAATAGGGACCCTATGAGCCAATGATTAATATATTTGATGTAGTGTCCACACTCCACAGAAATTTGATTGTCTATCATAGCCAAACACTCTACGATGGGTTTCATAGATACCCAACCTATGAAAACAAGTTACATTCTATTATCAAAGCCTATAAAAACTGGACAAATTATATTCAAGCCTATTGTGACATGTTGCACTCACATGCTTATCTGAGTGTTGAGAATCATACTTTCTTGACACTTTGTTTGATCCTCTCCTTAAATGATCACCTCAAAGGAAGGCTTCACCATGTTTGTGAGGTGTGAGATTGATATCCTTCTACCAAAGACTAGAGGCATCTTTTATATCCTAGTTATATTTATATTTTCCCTCATTTTTCTCATTTCCTTTTGTTATCTGTATGCTTGGAAATGTAAATGACATTGTTTTCCTTTACAAGAGGATTATGACATTGTAGGTGAGTAAGGAGGCCTAACCCCCTTTGATTTGTTTGCATATTATTTGATCTATTTTCACATATTCTAATAACATTTTTTCCCATAGAATTTACATAATCATGCCTCTTGTGCTCCTAGGAGTTCAATCATTTTTCATTCTTCTACTTTAAATTGAACACTGAACACAATTGGCAATACCCTTTAAATGCTTGACCATTAAACAAAATTGACAATATAAAAAATAAAAATACATTTAAGTTGAAAGCATAATCTAGAATTACATTTAATTTATTCAATATTTTTATTTTCGAATATAAAATGGTGGATTAACTATTTAAAATCTAAATATATTTAAAAAGATGAAATTTGCTTTCTTATAAATCACCACTAATATTTTTGGGTTTGCTAGGTTGTGTGAGTCTTGAGATGACTACACACTCAACCTTTGGCTTGATTAATTGAGAGGAGGGGCATCTAAGCCATTAAAATCACTAGGGGATCACACAGAGCTAGGCCACACTAGCTCTAAAAAACACACCCTATTATTTTCTATTCTATTCTCCATGGGCATAAGTTACCACTAATTATTTTAGATAATTTATTTCAATTTACATGATTTATAAAATTTAAGTAAAAATTATAATATCCCATAGGGGTGGGCATATATAATCTCATCATTCAGATATGTCTGAGGATCCAAACCCCACATACGGAGAACAATTTCTCAAGAAGCCGCAATGGCAGTTGAAGAGGATTCTCAACAACCCATTACTAATGAGTATCCAAATCCTGATCCAAAATAAGCAAAGAAGCAGCAGAAATCATAGAGGAGAATTATTTGCAGGCTGATCATATAGTGTAACATTTATTTAAAGTGGAATTTCAACAGTGATCCCATGCAACCCTAGCAGATTCCTTGGGTAGCACTACACCCTCCTCCATGTTGCATACAAACTACTTTTCTTTGTTTCCAAGCCAAGATTTTCTTCATGTGAAGACTACAGCGCGGGTTTTATTAGAGGCACCTCATGAGAGTGAGCCGAGAAAACCATGGGGAATTTATTTTAGTATAATCCTGTTAAGAGGGAGCTTCAGTGTCATGAGCATTGGCTTGGTCATGAGACTGAACATGAGCCTATGCCCAAACATGGGACAAATATGTTTGACCTACCCAAGACTTGTATATCTCTCATTTTATCCTTTAGTACTTGACACCACTTTTGCAGGTCAGATATTGTCTCCAAAGTCTTCAGATCTATAGACTATTCCGACGTTGTGTGGAGAAAAATTCTTCCTAAGAAATGCTAAAAGCCACTATCCCGGGGAGTTCCCCCTCACATTTTCTTCGAGTAGAGAACTCTACTTTCATTTATGTGATTCAATTTTCATAGAGAGGGGAACAAAGGTATATTTTTTCCCAAGGAAAAATAATAATTTTCATTAAGTTTGAAAATTACATGATGTAGATGCATTGCATATGCATGTTGTGACTATTGTCACTTACATTTAGTTCCTCAAAAATTCCCCCAATGGGGTGTACATCAAAAAACTATGATATAACATAATTACAATAACTAAAATTTGTAAACCAGTTCTGTCCATACTATCTGTCAAAAACTATAAAAAATCTGTCTATATCAGATCAGTTGTGCTGCATTATCAGGTTGTTCAATAAATGGACGATGATAATAGCTGAAATGTTGAGTGTCATTTTGTTCCTCTATGTGCCAGAGCCCCCTGTGTTGGACTACTGCCTCCTTGGAAACCTTGTCAGAAATGCAGTTATGTTCCTTGTATATGTGAGAGCAAGATATTGATGAGAAATGATCTTTTAATTGCAAATATCTTCCAATATAGAAATAAGTGTGTGCACATGACATGTTGCTTCTTCGTTGAACCAATTAATGATAATTTTTAAATCACCAAATACTTGAAGGTGTAGAATGTTATGCTCTAATGCAAACTGTAGCAAGTGGCGAAGTGTGATAAGATCAACATAATTATTTGTTCCGGGTCCCACACCCATCTTCATTCTATAGAAATGTAGATGTGAGAGATGTAGTAGTGTGCCTCGACCACAACCGAATGGTTGAGTAGATCCATCGAAATAAGCCCAAGGTGAATTGATATTTATGACTTCAGGAGTGATAATTTGGGGGGGTCTAGAAGGATCATCTTCAGGTATTCATGAGAAGCTGGATAAGATTTTGGATTTAATCAAAAGCCAGAGAGGGGGAGAGTCATTAAAGATAGATGCATTCCTAGCCAACCAGATGCCCCAACAGATGAGGAGTGGGAGGCTCCTGACTTTTTATGTAGAGGTAGAATTCCACCAAGCATGCCATGCCTCGATGATGTTCTATCCTTGCCAAGTTATATTGATGCCCAGGTCGTGTACAATGGATGTCTAGAGCGCAACAGTGGTTTGGTAGAATAGAAGGAGTTGATCAATGGATTCAAAGTCGATTCTGTAGAGTCTACACCAAGTGGGTTCATGTATGAATTGTTTAAGAAGATTATCCATGGAAGGGGCAATGTTGTTTAGTGAGCGCCACATGAATAATCTGGTGCGGGGAGGGGCCGGTAGCTTCCAAATGATATGCCACCACCATTCTCGTCTTTGAGGGAGGTGGTCTAGGTATATTTGCAGATATCCATCTTTTGGAGTATAGATCCTGGATTTTGCAAGGGCCCAAACCATTGTTGTGTAGGTCTGCCATACATGTTGCAGATGCTCTGGAATACCAAGCTGATTGGTTTTTTTCCATCCCTGTGTGTAGAGGTCCATGGTATGAGGCTCAGCAATCTGAGCAACGAATCGAATGTTATGGTCAGCCAAATGAGAGAACAAAGGTATATATACACACATATATATCCCTTATCCTATTCTCCATATTAATTGGTTCTGATCCATTTTTTTGGTTGTTAGATTTTTCCATAATGCCATCCATTCATTAAATTTATAATCTGACGGAAGAAGAACAAATATTTTGGTGGGATCGAGTGAAAATGGGTTACATCTTATCCGCAAGAGAATTATCCATTGATTGGGTAGACAACATACGCTATTGGAGTTCGGTTTCACGAGCCGAATCCAGGTTTAGTTTGGTTAGTTTGATTATTAATATGCTTTGGTTATCAATACTGGTATGGAAATACATTGTCCATTGTGCTAATATTATTATTAATATGGTTCAATTTAGCAAGATTCTGCCTCATTTGGGAACGACTTAAACAAAAATATATATATATATATATATATATATATATATATATATATATATTTTATGGCATTTCATTCATATTTAAGGAGGTTGCGGTGTTATTAACAATTTTTTGGTTGGAGGTCCTGGGTCGAATGGACTACAGTCTTTTGTCCGCGAATAGAGAATACAGAGTGGTGTCTGTACTTAAATTCAGAGAATTCTTGTATGGGTGGAGTGTAGTTCAAAGCTTGGGGAGGATCGTGGCTGCAAAACTCAGGGCGAAAGGAAGGATTCCCAGCATTTTGCAGATGCAGGAGATTCTGCGAAATGTTTTGGGAATTAAAACTACAAGGGAAGACTTGAGGGGATCCACTATTTATTGATTGCAACAATTTCATGGCTTGTACTAATTTTTTTCTGTTTTATGTGATCTGTCCATTTCATATTTTTATTGGTTATTATGTGCTCAATTTCATGTTATTCTTTAAAGCAGCTTTAAATCCTTGAAATGTAGCTTTCTATTTATTTATATTATTAAATATAACTCTCAGAGCTAATGGAGAAGATGGTATCACTGTGAAGGATAATACTTGTCCCCATTTTTTTTCTTACTTTGGGATTGTTATTTGCAAAAAGGGGACTATAAGATAGTTCTAAGAAAATACAGAGAAGCATTGAGCTATCTTGACATTTGCTGGGAGAAAGAAGAAATTGACGAAGGTACTCCGGACTTTCCCAGATTTTGTATCCTCAATTTCCATGTTTCAATACTGATCAGATCATTTCATAGTAAAAACCATGATTGCCATTTTATTCTGCAACAAATGGTGTGGGCATAAAAGATCGAAGTATGATGTTGCACGGCATGGACATAAAATTTGAACTATCATTTTTCCTTATCTAGTTTATACAGAAAAGACATAAAACATATAATTTTGTGCTTGTAAATAATTTAAACTCCAATAATGTTTTACGTAGTCTTCACTTACCCACATAATGATAGTTTTCATTGAAGGGGAAGTAATAGTTATAACTTACATAACTGTAATTGAAACTCCAATAATGTTTATGTAGTCTACCCTAACCAAATAATAACATTTTTCTTTGAAGGGGTAATAATGAGTGTTGGAGTTAATTCTTACATTCTATTTGAGAAGTTGGTTTTTTATGGTTGAGAAATTCTCTTAACTTCTCTCTAATTTAAGAATAAATTAGATCTTAGAAAATCCAAATGTAATTGGTGTATGTGTTTTGATCTCATACACCTTCTATCTGCAATATACCATTCTTTATTTTGGTATAATGAAATGATTTATAAGCAAATCGATCCCATCCCATATTGCTTGTTGGATTATGCGAGAGTCACGTATATTGCTACATTGTGTGCCACCTTCCTAGGTGCTTCCTCGAGACTAAAGTCCCTATTGTAATATATTGTTATTTGGATTTGAACAATACGGTGGTCACTAGCTGATCTTAGGAAGTTTTGAGTTCCAAGGTATGACAAATTCATCAATGTATTGAGAGTCAAGTAGATTTTCAACCTGTGGGGGCATCCAATAGAGTGTCAAGTAAAGCATGGAGCATGAATGACGTCAATAATAGTGATGCTCGACCTTGCTTGACAGAAAACACTATAACTAGATTAGATTAATTTCAACAGCCGCTGTATATGCAGTTTGGATTTGTTAACAATAATCGGATATGCTAATTCGAAATTGATTGCATCTGTGTGAAGAAATGAAGTGTTGTTGTATGTGTTAGATTCCATCATTAGTAGGATTCTAGAGGTGTAGTGAAACGACGAGGTGGAGGCTAAGCAAGTTGACTATTGTTTTGTTCAAATTTTGAGGTAGTCATACTGCAGATCAAATTAGTTGCTCACTATTCCCAAGCACGATGACAGAGTCGGAGTTGATTTAAAGATGTATTTGGCAATCAATTGAATGTAGGGAGGTGTGAGTTTTTCACAGAGTATCTGAAGCCTGAAACTGAAAGTGTCAGCAATATATTTAAAATCGCAGTCTTGTGGCGTATCTGCCGTTAGATGAGGAGTTGGCTGCAAGGGGAGCTGCATTGGGAAGTCGATTTTCTTTAATTGCAGAAGGGTACATCAGTGCTCAAGTATAAAAGGTATTTTGTGTTCTTCTTTCATCATGAACTTGTTATAAAAATTCAATGGTTTGAATTTTCCCTCGTGGAAAGTAAAAATACAAATACAATTAATGAATAAAAATTTGTGGGGCATAGTGAATGGTTCAGAAGTAGCCCCTAAAGATGCCAAAGAATTAATTGAATGGAAAAATAGAGATGACAAAGCTAAATCCATTATTTGACTTGCTTTTTCAGATTCACAATTACATTTTGTAGATCTCACTAAATCATCAAAAGAAATATGGGAACATTTGGCTCAATTATTTGGTGTAAAAACTACAAATGCAAAATTTTCCATAAAGCTACAATTATTTAGTTTGAAAATGAATGAGGAGACATCTATGTCAATTTATGTAAATAATTTAATGTCTCTTTTAAGACAATTAGGTGAAGCAAGTACTAAGGTGGAGGATGAAGATGTTAAAGCAATATTACTTAATAGTCTTCCTTCAACTTATAGTAATGTTGTTTTCACTTTGAGTCAAATGTCTACACAAACATTGCATGAGACAATTGCAGCGGTTTTGGTGGAGGAAAAGAAACTAAAACTAGAGGATGCAAAAGAGATCTCTCATGTACAGAATTCATTTCCTACAATATCAAGAATGAGAAAGAAAAATGAAAACAAAGGTGAAATTGAATACTACTATTGCAGGAAAATTGGGCATACAGTGTGGAATTGCAGAAGTCATGCCAATGATGTGTTAAAAGGGAAAGAGTCAGCAAATATAGCCACAGATGAGTACCCATTGAATTTTGATGATGAATTCGATGAAGAGTATGAACCTCATAAACTATTTTAGAACAACTACAGTTCAGGCTCAACATGGATGGTTGACGAGATAATATGGCAGTTGCAGATCTAGGGAAGGACCCTCATTAGTTGAAGACATGGATTGGTCTCCTAATGAGGTTATGTGACATATTGGGATGTTGTCCGGTAATTGACTTCGAGAGGTCCTTCATTTGGGAGTTCAGTAGCCGAACTCGAGAATCCAACTTGCTGACTACACCTTTACTAGGGTTATGAGGCAACTTGATGGAGCCTATATTGATAAGCTAAAAACTGGTTAAAGAATGATCGTTTATTTTGTTATTTATGAGTGATTTAAATTAATCCGTGTAATGTAATAATTAAGAGGTGATGTTGGAGTTAATTCTTACATCCTACTTGAGAAGTTGGTATGTGATCGCTGAGAAATTCTCTCAACCTCTCCCTCTAATTTAGGAATAAGTTAGATCTTGGAAACTCTATTTAATAGAGTGATCCGAACATAATAGGTATGTGTGTTTTGATTGCATACACCTTTTGTGTGCAATATACCATTATTTATCTATAAGAACAATCATTTAAGAAAGATCAAATCACAAATCTTTACGAATAGTTATCTAGTTGATCTATACTAATTCCTATTTTGTTTCTCTTGTGGTCACTGTTAATTTGGAGTTCTATGTGTGTAAAATTTTAAATTTAATTCTCGAGTACTTTGTTTATAACTTCTATAAATTGTGGATTCTCAATATCTTTTGTTTTAGTGTCCATTAGATACCAATGTTAGCCATCTATATAGTTTAACGTGACAAGATTTTCTCTTGAAGTTGCTATAACTATATTTCATTTTTATCTTATCATTTTTGGTTTTATTGCTCTGTCTTGAGAGAAAAACTCGTTGTCATACCTTCTGTTTTATATAGCTTGTCTGGATTCTGATGACTGGAAGACATTCACCATTTTGTTGTTAAGAATTCATCATTATACTGCACATCACCATTGGAATTTGATTAACTTTTCATTAATAAATGTTTGATTAAAAAATTACTGTTAGCTAAAAAATTTCACATATTTATCACAAGAAAAAGTACAAATTTTCACATATTTTGTATCATACTTATTTTAATTTTAATTTTATTTTAACTTGTTCTTCATTAATTGAAAATATATAACTTTTTTATTATTATTTTTTTAATCATTATTAATTTAATTTTAATTTGTTCTTCATTAACTAATTGGATACAGTTTTATTTTAATTACTATTAAAAAAATATATATTATATGATTTATCAACGTAATGTTTAATCTTCTTCCAATTTCTATCCATTTTAATTTCAAATTTACTATTTTTAAATATTTTAACCATAGGGATAGAATGGTTAAAATTAATAAAGTTGAAAATGTCCTATGATTGAGAAAATGCCATATGATTTTTGAATGGATAGATTAAGACATAGACAAAGTGAATGGACCTATTAGTCATGAGAAAGAGAGGTTTTTTTTCGAGTTCTCTTTAATAATGAAATATTCTATTCTTGGAAGAAAAAAGTGACCATTCAATAGTCGTTCAATTCTTATAATTATTTTACTACATATGTAATTGAGATCAATTTTGTGGATGGTTAATATTAATTGAATATTGAGGCATCAATTATTGTCATCAATTCCATTATAAAAATGTATAAGGATGCAAAAAATAATTCTCTTCCTCTCAACAAATATATTTACGCTGTAAAGCATTTTTATTTGAAAACAACTTTGCTAAAGTGCCAGGTGTACCATTGTGCACCATTAAAATCAATGTTAGATGATTGAAACAATGTGTACCTTAGGATTAAATACTGTTATTATTAATTAGTTATAAAGGAAAACTATTTTAAAAGTAAAAGGCTTCATGTTATATTATCTTGATGCAAATATATGATAAAAGCAAGAACGACTTGTGTGCTGGGCAATTTCTGTGTTTTGAATGTTGTAAGACATAAGATGTAGAGCAGAGACTCTGAGTTGGTGTGGAAAGTCTGACCCTGTCAATCATATGGCATATGCAAAGTTAGATATTAGTTTCTGAAATGAGTAGGAGATATATAATTTTGTGTTTACTGATTACAGCAAGCTGAGATAGAGGAGGAGGGGAGGATATTGTTGGTTGAGGGCAAAGGCGTGATGAGCAACACAATGGACTACTCAGCTCTTGCAGCAACAATGATTTTGTAATCATACCTGTTATTTGTCATAGCTATGTTTGTTAGTTTCTCCCTACTTTACTCACACATGTAATATCTCCCTTTGTAAAATCAATGGGCATAGTTCGGGGAATATCGTTCAAGAGGAATTTCCATAGGTATCAAGTGGATTTTACTCTTATCATTGAGCGAACATTTTTGTTTCTTCTCTCCGTGTTTAATGGTTATGGTTAGAAAAATCTTTTTATTCTTGTTTTATGGTTTAAAAAAACTCATCTATCACCATTTTATGTGATATTTGTAAAGGTAAATATACAAAACTTCTCAAAATATAATAGTTGAAACTTTCTTTAAAAGCTTTCTTAAGATTAGCTGCAAATTCTCAATTTCAACCTCTTCTTTATAACGCGTCCATGACTTCTGCTCATTTAAGCGTGAAGAAGACTTTCATTACGTTTCAACGTTTAGCATATATTATCAATTTTGTTTCAAAGACAAATGTAATACTACACTTTTCTTAGAAAGTTTTCTTCCTGCTAACTATTTCTGCTGACCTGGGGTCAAAGAACTTGGGGTTTTATTCTAGAGAAGGGTTCGTTGATTTCGATTTTTAGTATGGATGCTTAATATTATATTAGACCTTGTTTTCATCGTTGGAAAAACTGCATCAATTGTTACTCCTCTTTTCTCTTTTTAATCAAAACGATGTCGGCTTTCGTCATTTTCATCGTTGGGAAAAGTTGAAAATTGTCCTCGCCGCTCTTTTTTAACCAACAAGTCTCATTATTTTTTATTTTATTTTCAAATTCAATAAAAATTATGTTAATAAAAATAGCTTTTCTACTCTGAATTAGATGATTGATTTATAGATGATGTAGTAAGTTAGTATTATCAAATATTTTCACTTTTATATTTTTAAAGTAGTAAAATAATATTTACATTATTAAAAAATAGTTTTTATCAATATATATATATATTTAGATAAATGTGGTTAGTTAATTGTACATCAACTTTTCAGCATAGCAAAAAATGGGTTTAGTGCACAGTTTTGCTGTTGCCAAGTGAAGGAGGTCGGGTATCTGTATATCTGGCCATGTCAAAATCTGGGATTTCCCACTGTTCTAAGGCGGTGCATTGCATCTGTCCGAACTAGTGTCATGGGTCATTCTGGTTATTCCTACTGAGTAATTACTTCAAGTATATGGCCAAGGTACTAAATATTTTGCTTTTGGAACATATTAAGTGACTCTAGTCTCTCTGTAAATTTCAAGTGAATGTAAACGCTTTTTATAAAACTCTCAAAAGCAGCGACTCCAAAGATAAAGTATTAAAGAGTGGATAAGTAAGTTATGATATGGTTTTGAGCAATAACTTTCATTAAGATATACAGATGATTAGTGATCTCCTCTCCATACAAATTATGTGGAATTAGATAAGAATAAAGTTAGACTTCTGGTTTTCTCCTGTTTCTTGGTTCTATGGTTCGCCCTATAAAGTATGTGGAATTAGTTTAATATATATTTAATGCATTCCTAAGATCATTTATTTAATATGTCCTAATAAATTTTTATGAGATTGTTTAGATCATATCCTTTGCAATGTTATTTTGAGAGTGATTGTTGTTCGTGTAAAATTTCAAAGCATGATAAATATTAAGGGTAAGATATTTGTTTAAATTGTAGGTTAAATGTATGGTATAACTCAAGTTATATAATTTAAGATATTTGTTTAAATTGTAGGTTAAATGTATGGTATAATTCAAGTTATATGCTGTATTAATATTAGGATTTTTATTAGTTTGATAAATGTGTTGTGATATACAATAACTTAAGATTAAGAATGAATAAAGTTAAAGTTAATAAAGAAAAAATATTTATACAAATTAGTTTTGAGTTGTTAATAATAAAGTGGGTAAAATATTATTGACATTTAGTAGTTTCGAAATATATGTTTTTATAGTACTAACCACATTTAATTTTAATTTTATTTAATATTTAAATTTATTTTTAATTTGACTTAATACTTCATTTTATTTGTGATTTCTTGTAATTTTTAGTGAATGATGTAAGACTACACCCTTTATTTTTATTGTATTAATATTACTTTATTTTTAGCATATATTTTTTTTAAATGTTTATTAAAGGTAGTGTGTTAGAATATTTTTTAGGTTGCATTGACTTCTAATGAATTTAAAAAATTTGAAGTCCAATACCCGTTGAATTTTCTACAAACTTTCAAAGCATATCTAATTTAAAAAAAACTGCTTTATATCTTGGTTGTAAAGAATAAAAACTCTTGAACACTCAAATTATATCATTCAACATTGGACAGACACATCATTCCTGACTTCAGCCTCAATGGCACCAATGGCATCCTCTCGAATCTCTCGTGCCCGATTGGAAGATCCAGTCCCTTAAACCCGCCAAGTAAGGCTATGGAAAACCTATTTCGAGGTTTTTTTAAGGCAATAGGTGGTGGCTGAGTAAGTATGAATAAAAGCAAGAAAGAGGGAAGTGTAATAGTAAATTCCAATAAATGATCAAAGTTCAATCAAAACCTTGGGACAAAAAAAATGTAATATGTAATAGTAAATTCCAATAAATGGTCAAAGTTCAATCAAAAAGCTGTGACCTAAAATTCTTCTTTAAACTATTAAAATTTAAGTATTTTTACAATGTATAAAAAACTGTATGCATAATATAATTTCAAAAAATCTAAATTGTAGAGTAAAAAGATGATATTGGGTTTCTGTTATTATGTATAAGGTTTGTGTTATTTTTATTGCAATTTTAGAGTTATGTAGGGTTAAATGTTTTTAATTAATTTATTGTAGATTTATTTATTCAACAATTTTTATTTATTCTCCATTTTTATATTGATTAGGATGAACAATTTTTAATCTTATAGTTAATTTAATTTGTTAAAATGAGAATTTGTTGAACTAAGCTTTCTCAATTTCATCATGATGAAGAGATGTTGTAATATAATGTTTAACATTTTGACTAAATCAAATTACTATTAGATAAACATTAAAAAAATAAAAAAGTTAAATAAAAAGATTAATGAGATGTAATGTAGTTGATGCTATTCTTGGGTTCAAATTCATTGTCCATATTTGTAATTTTAGTAAGATTTCGTTTTAGCATGTCCTTGCATTTTGTAGATATTTTTATGTCTTTTAATAACGGTCAAAGAAGCATTAATTAGTGTTATATGCCATTGCACATTAATTAGTGTTATATGGTATTGCCTTGTTTCTTTTGCAACATTTTTTGCAACATGTGATGCAATTTGCACCTACAATTTTGCAAATTGATTCCATTTTATATGTCTGCCCATGTGGCCCATAGTGCATAATCAGACATCACTATGAAAGGAAAAGCTCATTATGAAAGGAAAAGCCTGCGTAGGTTATAAAAAAACGAAATTTTTTATCCAAACAATTCTTCAAACTTATAATTTCTTTTAAATAAAATCATTCATATTTATAAGATAAATATTCAATTAAATCACATAACATATCACATATTTTTTCCTCTACACTACTCTTTCCTATGTTGTTGCTTTACAGCGTTTCCTTTGCAACATATGGTGCAATTGCTAGTATGGTAATTATGGTAATTATTAAATTTCTCATTCATTTTATGGTATGACTTCAAACTTAATTAGTATTTTCAACTATATGGTATTTCGTAAAGGTAAAAATAATGTAGGTTAAAAAGTTCCACCAAGTATCAATTTCTTTTTGTCCCAAAATAGAGAAAACATGCTAATGAGAAAAAGTTACTTCAAATAACTTTTAGAAAGAAACTAAAAAACAGCATGTGCATTCCATTATGGTTCAAAACATTACAAAGAAGAGATTTATTAATACATTATAAAAAAATAATCAAACTACAGACATAATATATCTCGTAATAAAAATCAGATATTCCCTTATCCTAGATTATCAATTGACTAAGACATTTGACTGGTACTTGAATTTATATATATGCCTTGCTTAAACTAAAAAATTTCCCTATAATAACAATAACTTATGAGTATTGGAAAACACAACGATGAACACAACTGCATGTTCCTATGTTTAATTCACCTTCTTTATATCTCCTTGAAATGCATTTGGCATAACATGTTTGAGTCAGCTTATTGAAAAGATCTACTTTGAACTCCCTTTCGAGATCTACCCTACCAATGAAATTACCTTTTTCAAATCGAGAAGGGGCTTGGGGGCCTGTAATAATTTTTATATGTCTTGAAAAGCTGATAAACAACTTAGTGCTCAATCAAAATCAATAGAACTTCAAGGTCAGTTCATATTGCTTAGACAACGCTGCCTCTTCTTTGTGATGTCCAGGAGACGATATAAAATTAGCTCTCTATGGTCACAAAATGATTAAAGTAAATAATGATAAATAGAATTATTTTTATTATTTACTTTAATTTTTTTGGAGCGTGCTTTGGTTTCAAGTTTCATATGAATTTCCAGGGCTTGGATTTTGTTTTAAATCATATTTTTAATCAAAATTTATGAATCTTTTAAAATAGGTTAGGCAATAATGACCTAATTAGAATTTCAAATTTCTATCTAAATTCTCAAGACTCATGAGTAAACAATGTCATGGGTCAACAATACTCTCTGTAAAAAAATACCTACAAATTGTACTTATATCGCAACAGTGAACAATGAACACATCTTATAGATGCCCAGTGTCGAGTCACCTTTGGTGAAACATCGTTCAGTGAGGAACATCAGCGTTCATGCCAACCCCAAATAAGTGCCAAGATGACCAATGCCAAAGTAATCGTAGCTATAAAATCACGTTCAGTAATCATAGCTATAAAATAACGTTAAAATAAATAGGCATTAGTCATATTTCCGAAAAATGGTTGCCCGTTTTCAACCATTTCAAGCATGTCTCAAAAAAAAGGTTATCTAAATATTCTACGGTTATCTAAAAATTATAAGCATAAAAAACTGAATTCTGTCAAATTCCATCCCTTGTTTCCATACTTGATAGAATGTGAGAAAAACGGACCCTTGTGTAGTATCGCTTTCTTGGAATTTCCCTTGGTATGACATCCTACGATACGGTTTCAACAAAAAATGATGGCGAAATTGAATTTCATAACAATATTTCAATATTCATTTATCTAAGAAATAATAATTCCCCTTCAAACAACTATTGATTCTTCAAAGCACCACTATAAATTAGGGCTAGTTTGATAAGTAATTTTCCCCAATGTGGTCAACAATTTTGTTTATGGCCAATGAAAGCATTTGCAGGAAATATGCAGAGATCTTTTCATTTTTTTCCATAACTATATGGATTTATTTTTGTCTAAATAACATATTCAAATATTTTGGTTTTTGGAACAAGAAGTTGTATTTCTTAATATTGGCTTTATGTACCTTTTTTAGCATTTAAAAGTGGAACAATATAAATAGTATTAAAGTTTATTTGTTTTTTTTATGATCTTCAAACAAGTGATGCTAAGAAGAATTGAACAAATTTTCTCGATGGTTCTGAATTCATTCCAAGATCCACATCCTCATGTATAATGGGAAACCGTCAATTCCATTTCTCAAATGTCAACTGATTTAGTCCCATATTTTCAATAAAAATATCATCAACACGTTTTCCTACAATTGTTGGAGCTATGGATGATTTTCAGAATCTTAGAGTGTAGGTCAAAGTTCTACCCGCAAATATACACTCCCACATTTCACTACTACATAGTAGACATATTTAATATAGTTAGAGTTAGTAGATGTCAATATATTATAAGAACCATAATATAGTATGATAATCCCAGCATCAAAACAATGTATGCCTAGTAACAGTTCAAATATTGAGAAATAACTCTGGATTAATATTGTGACATTCCTACCACTTTTGCAGATATATGCGTTTTGTGGTAGGTTAGTTTAGTCCCTTATTGTACTGCTTTATCAACCCCATTGCATGATTCCACCATTTTGTTTCTATAAATTTTATTTTTCTCTCTTATAATTTTACACCTTGGACATAAGACTCAATTAGGAGGAATAAACAATGGAAATTATGTTATTCTAACCAATCATTGAAAACTTGGGGTCTTGCATGGAATTGGAGGAGGTTTCACTTGGACTTGGACTCGGAACGATCTAATATCAATGCTTTAGTTACTGAAATGATAAATTTTAATGAAAAAGTAATATTTTGAGGATTCCCAGCCATGATTCCAAAAAATTATTGAATTTTTAAATAAAGAATTATGAATAGTTGAGAAAGAACATTTAAATGAAAAGCATAATTGAAAAACAATGTTCTACTTTCTTATATTTGGATCTTCATTAGCCGTATCACCATTTTCCTAGTTTAGCCTTTTCCTCTACCTAAATCCTCTAGGGATGTCAGCTAACACCACCCTATTTTGATGAAACTGTATAATCCAACATAGCTGAAGTAAAAATCTTGCAAATGACCACCTCAATAATGTTATTAAGTGTTCCTTCTATATCATTGCCAACATCCTTAAAAGAGAATGTTGTGAATTTGTACAAACCTTCATACTTCATAGCCTCTTATATTCATCCTTTAATACAGTTATAATATATTCAACTCCCAAATGCCACTGGACAACCTACATGCATTCCTCAATTAACAGTTCCACGTGTATTCACCCAAAGACATACCAAAATGTAGGGTAACTTGATCACCACTCATCAACTTCAAGTCTTACAAGATGTAGCTATTGTAGAGAAAATAATACTAAGTTTCTATTCAATAACACTATCTACAATTTCTTCCTTAAATTCTATTATAGAAAGGGAAACTAAGATGCAAGGCTCTCTCACCCGCTCAACTCGACCTTTTAGTCAAATCAATTATCAAAATTCTTTACTTGTTCAAGATGGAATTGGGAGAAGCCATATGTTTATGCCTATAAATAAAACGTGTCTTTCCCAAGGAGTTCTAATTAGGAAGTAGAAGAGTCTCAATAAAACTCTGCGCATCATATATTTGGACCTTCTAGAAGGACTCTGATAGCTAAGTTGTCAAAGATACTTAATTCCCTCAGAAAAATACTTTGGAAAATATGAGAAGGATGTCAATGGGAGCCGAGAGGGTATTTCCAAATAATTTTGACTCATTTCGACCATCAATTTGGAAGACCTGGAAATTATTTACAACCCTATATGTCATGTTTGTATAGTTAGATGAAATTCAACATGGTAGGAAACCCAGTAGATTTATTTCATGGCCAAATCATTAGACCATCTATAATTAATTCTTAGTAGCCACCCTCTAAGGGAGTGTTTTCAAAACAAGAATGGTCATTTTAGAAGATTGATTAAAATAGACTTTAATTGAGTGTGAGTCATAGTCCTCAAACCTTTGTGATGGGTCTTTTAGTAACAACAACCACATTGCCACTCTAGACATTTGGAGCAAGTACTCATTTGTCTATATTAGAATCTCAAGGGAAAGATCAAATTCAATTTTTATTGTAAAAAATTCATTCAAGAACAACTAAATTTTTTTATTACATTTTTAATTCAAGTATTTGTGCTCATATGTAAGAGAAAATAAATCCCACATCTAGGCAAGATTCTCAGTCACAAGTAAATAAATGTGCTACATGTCTACCTACCCAACCACAAAGTGATTATTGTAGTGATGATTTTGTTGAGAGTCAATCCTCTTGACCATTATATGATCCTCACCATCAATAAATTTATTCTATCAGGATGTCACTAATGAGAACATTGAAAATTGATTTTGATATAAAATAAGTGAAAACGCTAAAGATTGTAGATGCTCGCAGTGGTGGCATTGATCCAATCTGAAGGACAAATACATCGATCAAACAATGAAACCGCAATATTGGATAGGGTAGTTCAAACTTCGGACTATGCAGAAGACAATACAACAACGTGTATCTTTTCCAATTGATTGCAAGGATGCTTCACATTTCTCAAAGAATAAAAAAGAGACGTGCGGAAGCCTCTAGTCAAGGAATGACTTCAATTTTGCTGAACTGGTTTCAAAATCAAGGACAGAAGAATAATATTATTTATATTTGTAGTCATCTTCAGGAGTGGGTGATAGAAATAGTTTCAATCAATAAATTTTGAATTCTAAATTAATGTAGTTTGGGCCTCCTACTAGTAAAAAACTCTTAGAGTTGCAAGTTTCTAACATGTATAAGATTTTCGATGAATCTAGAAGGTCTGGAACTTTAAACGCTCAATAGATTCCTTCAAGGAGAAATTTTGGGAATTTGTTCCCTAACTCAAGACAAACACCAATAATTACCAGCCACACTAGTCATTGAGACATGAGATACGTTGAATCTGTAGTAACTATGTGAACCCCAATAGTTTTGTCATTGCCAATGACAGAGGGCCACATTTCATATCAACACGAATACTATTTATCTAAAGAAAACATTGGAGATCCAGTTTCAGTTTTTCCTAGTAAACGTAAGAAATAAGTGCCACAACTCATTACTTTGAATGTAGATATTACTCAAGCTCAAGGAAATCTTCCCACTACAAGGTTTTGAGGTACTACCTAGAAAATTCAGTTTTTTTTGTTGTTGTTAGTATTATGTGAATTTATATCCATGTTTTTTTTTGTTTATTCCTTTTAATTTGAAATTGTTTATGTTTCTTTATGAAGACTAAGCCAATGTTCATGCTATGGATTTTTTTTTTAATTATTCTTGACCATTTATTTTAAGTGATGTTGTGCTAGCATGAGCATCTGCATAAAACCGCTTCACAGGAAAGGTATGTCTATATTTAAGGTATTCCTATCACTTTTTTACGAGTAGTTAAATAACGGAAATGCATCTTTTTAAATTTGAATACATCATAGGAGAATATTTATTCTTCCTGGACCTAAATTATTCCTATTGGCTATAGTATAAAGATAATATTGAAGGGGAAAGATCAATCACTCATGTAAAGAGAATGTTAAAACTCACAACTCAACTAATGTAGCAACTAACTCCTCCAATACCTGCTATAATTTCTCATGGAAAAGAAATTGTGGAATATCAGAATGCAACACATACTCTTGCTCAAACAACCTTGTGATATGCATGCAAGTTAGCTTCCACCTCCAATAAAGATATGGGAAAGAAAGATGAAAATGAAAAATTGTATGTATCTAGTTGGCTTCACTTACAATAATTAATCAACTATATTACAGTTAGTATTTTGTTATATCTACCTATAGTTTTATATCTATTCTATTGTTTTGTAATATCGACCATCTCTGTTAAGCTGATTTTTCTATATGGAATGTGCAAGTTTTCCTTTTAACATGAAGTCTTATAAAAATTATTGTACACAATTTTTTTAATTTCTTGCTTGAATTGTCTATCACATGGTAAAACAACATTTATTCAGTACCATAAGTATTTTATGAAAATCAATGAAATTCATTACCTAATTTGGCATGGCCTTTCGGAAGCTTCAAAAAACGAAAAGATTGAATGTGAATTTTGTTTTGAGGATAGCATAAACCTTCATGGATAGAGAAAAAAATTTGGAGGATGAGTTCTTGAGGTAGTATTTCTCTTTGAGCAAGACCACTAGTTGTAGTGGATAATCAATATTTATATTTTCTTATCAATTTTTAGCAAAAATCTTATCCTTTTTTTATTGATTATTAATTCAGAGATTTTTTATTTCTACTTGTTGTTGTTTCTTACTGTTTTTGTGCTAACTATTTATAACTAATTGAGGATCAAACATTGGTTGTATTGTTGTCATATGTTAAATCCTTTCTTGTATTGAATCAAGTATTTGTTTTAAAAGATCAATCGATATATTATATCTTGGAAATTATAAGTATGGTAAATATGGGAAAACTATTGGTGCTTTGCATGTAAATCTGCAAAATAGATTAAAAAAATATCTTATTTTATCTGTTCATAATATTTAGTGATGTTTTGAGTTGAGAGATACACTTTTTAAATCAATATGGAAGTCTTTGCTCAAGGGAGTGAATTATCTAGCCTAAAACATACACTAGGATGGCCACAATAGTTCCCTCAAATTGGAAGTGTGGTGTTGGAATTCAATGTGATTTTCCATTCAAGGATCATATAGAAAATGGAATTTGAAAGTTATGTTCCAAAATGATCCTATTTGGTGGATTACTAGTGGTGATTGCTACATATTTTTTATACCTATTTGGGCGATTATTAGTGATGATTGCTCCATATTTTCGACGTTGGAAATTTGCCCCAAATCACAAAAAATATATTGTACCAAAGGTTAGGAATATAATGGAAGGGAATTCTCTTTGCAATTTCTCCACTTATATTGTAGTGATCAATAAATATAAGAAAATAATTAATAATTTCATATAGAATAGTTGGATTATTCATATGTGATAATGGACCCAAACAGTAGTTCTTATCTGAAAAAATGCTCCTCAAAATTGGGAATCCTTGACATCATCGACCTCCATCCTTCAACTTATTCAATTGTCCTTCTACATTATCTAGTTATATACATGTATACAAGAATATCATATTATTGTATCCATTTTACTTCATTTCCTTTTATTTTAGACATAGGTTTGGAATTTTCTAGGAGTTGTGTTTGCACTACCACATTGTATAAGAAATATACAACTTCATATTTTTTAGCATGTAACTCAGTTGGCATGGTTGTGCCTAATCTTTCCCTGAAGGTTGAATGCTAAGTTTACTAAGGTGTTATTTTCTATGGCGGTGTTTTATTTTCTTTGTTTATACAAGTCATTTGGCCACATAGTGGCCACTATCGCCCAATTGAGGAGAACTTGTTCGATCTTGTTTCTTTTATGGGGAAAAATGACATTAGCATTGCTAATTTTGAGGTATATGTTGCATAGATCCTTTATAGCTTACTTTAGTTTATGTTCTAGTTTTCATCATCTTTCATGTATTATATGTTGCATTGTATCTTCTTTCGTTTTCAAAAAAGGAAATTAGTATTGATGTTAAGAAGCAAGGATTGAAGAAAGAGGGGAACAATAAAACTAGAGGAACAAATTAAAAAAGAGAAACATAGGAGAAATGGTATACCCATAGAGCCAATATCGCAGATAAGACACACACATAGAGGGTGATTGTCAAGTCTTTAGAGTTGGTGAATTCACCTGCAATCCCTTGCCAACACAATTATGACATCTTGAAGTGATGAAAGAATATGTCATGTGTAAATTGTATTCCAAACAATATTAAATTGGAAACTCATATTGTAATACTTGACATTGTATATCATACAATTTATGTGGTTTAAATTATCTATAGTTGCAGTTGATATTATTTAGTGTCGTAATTAACATATGTAACTTTTAATTTTCAAATTAGATGGATATGCACATTTTATGACATTTAATTTAAAATTTAGTGAGAAGATTATACTAATTAATTTATTTTGACTGATAATGAACACATAAAATAAATCTAAAACTACTAAGTTAGTAGTTTATATTGATTAATGATAAACAAAAATAAAATGAATATATGACTAAATTAGTCATTTATAACGATTATTAAAGAAATTAAATGAAATAACTATAAACTACTAAATTAGTCATTTATATAGTGAATATCAAACTACCAAAAAATTATAAATGACTACTCCAAATGATAAATTTATTTCTACAAATGAACACTAAATTTTGCATATATAAGACTATTAGTAGCTAATTTACAGTATCTTATAATATGACCAACATTTTGGTTATATTTATTTGATCATTAATTGGTGTTCTCGGGTGATCATATAGTAATATATTTTGTTTTATATTTGGTCATTAATTTTGGAAATTAATAACTAAATCAATGGCTAAATTAATTACCAAATTAATGGCTAAATATACTACTAGACAATAAAATTGAAAAACCCAACTAATGACTAAGCTAAAAAAGAATAAAAGTTGGTCGCATTATAAGATACTGTAAATTAGGGACTATTGGTCACCAACCAAAAAATGGTCATTTATATGCAAATTTTAGTTATTTTTTTAGTAACTGATTAGTGATTTTGTACTATTGGATTGGAAACCTAGTTCTCCTTAACTGATTCTTCTTCCACTAAATATACTCGTCTTTCATCTTCTATTTGTGAAGAAACACTCAAATAGTTCCCCCACTCCACTCATTCCACTTCCATCTACCCAAAAATTCGATATTTTCCCATAAAAAAATCTACGATGAAGAATGCAAGACTATACATTGAGAACTTTGATATTCTTTCACCCATCCTCAACCCTTATAGCCCGACCTAAAAGCTTCTTATCGTCATCTTCTTCATTGCAAGAAATCACTATTTGTCTCTCACATAAGACGAGAACCTTTTTCTCCACTTTCCCACTCCCCAAAACAATTATCACATAACATCCTTCCCCAATTCTCCGCTCTTCCATCTGGCCTTGAACCTACATCCATGTTCTCTCACACTTTCAACCATTATGATATTCGAGGGTAGGCCGAAATTCATGTTACCTCCCCACACTATTCTTGTTACATATTCTGAGATAGATATATTAGATATTTCATTTGGGTCATGAAAAAAAATAAAGATGTTGATGAGGAAGCCTACCAAAAAGAATTATTTAAGCACAGTTTCCGTGCTTTGGATAACTACTTGGACGATCTCTTCAACCATGTAGTCTGAGAATGTTTTCCATTGACATGGTCACACCACATCATCAATCTGATCCACAAACCAGGTTCCACCCCAAATCTCAATAATTGTAGAACAATCATGGTGAGTCACACGTTCTGAAAATTTTATGGTACTGTTCTACAAAGGAATATCTCCAGTGACCTTGAGGAGAGACAACTTAGAGTTAGGGGATAGGCAAGTTTTCTACCAGTTCATCAGACCATTGACCACATCTTCACCCTTTGTGCTGTGATTGAGGAGGAATGACATCACTCTTTGAAAATCTATTGTTTTTTCGTATGTTTTCAGAAAGCTATTAACTCTGTTATGAGGGAAGCCTTACTTCAGAGACTTAGAGATATTGGCTTCTTGATGACCCCATTGATAGATATTGCAGGCTTATATGAGTAATTCCTTCGTCTTCTTCACATGGTTCATGGGATGTTTTATTTCATCTGAATAAATATTGGGGTTAAATAGGTCTTTCCATTGCCACGTACCCTGTTTGGGATCTATATTGATGAGTTGGAGGCATTTCTACATGTGCATATCTAGGAAACTGATGATTTAATTCTTCACGAGGTTCAGATATATATTCTACTCTTTGATGACGACGTGGTCCTCCTCTCCTCATCTCTAGAAGGATTTGAGAGGAAACTGGATTCCTTAGCTCTATTTTGTGATCTTTGACATTTTGCGGTCAAACTAGGTTAAAAAAGGGTTACGATCTTCAATAGGGTTAAGAAAAATTTCAACCTTCACTTTCTATTCATAGCGGTGGAGGTTGATATTTCAAACACATATAATTACTTGGGGCTTTAATTCTCAAATCCATGCTTTATTTTGCAACCAACATTTCAGCCTTGGATCAACAAGGGATATGGATCGTTGAACCTTCTTGAGAGATAATTATTTCTACATCACTTCAAAGACATGTTGTCCAAGTTAAGCCTCATCGAAACTTTGATCTATCCCACTTTTCTATAGGGCTTGGAGATTTGGGGACCATATTTACTTGAGTTGGATTGGGCTTCATATTAGAGAACCCAAATTCTTCTTCTCCACCACATCATTAGATACAAAAAGATAGTACCTCAGCACATCATCCTTGTTGTGTTTGGAGCTCAACCCTTTTTGTTTGAGACGGTCTTAAGTTTGATCTCATTCTTGCATCATGTCCGAGGCTTTGCAAACTCGATAAAGAGTGAAGATCAATATCCTTACTTGGAATATTTCTCTTCTGAGACTATTTCTCATTCTAGTCCCTCGTTCCAAGCTATATGTTGGTTTATAGGAGTTTCATATATCTTATAATCAATGGGAATTCAGTTGGATCATCTCCCTCATTTCTGATATTCCTTAGATGCGTCTAGCCACCTTTTACCTAGTAGACAAGAGTTGAACAAGGTCATCAAGGAGGACATCTAAATGTAGTTTCTCTAAGTCACATGGGTCAATCCTCTAGGGTGGTTGCACCCAAAGATGGATTTATAAGTTGATCACTTCTTGGATTTGAGATACAGGCTCATTTTTCGACCCTAGTATATGTTGCATGACTAGATGCATCCTCTTAACTTTCCTCTAGGCCAATTCAAAGTAAGTTCTCATATAATTCTGGTAGGGACATACCACTTGATTGATATATGAGATATAATTTTCCATGTATTTCATTTACAGGAAGCAGAGAATGAGGTGCACTTCAATTTTTGATGCCCTGTCTACTACCAGAATAAACGAAGGTTCCATTCCTTGTTCAAATATTCTCCTACCCTTGCTATGTTTTTCAGGTATCTTGATCATATATGTTTTTCCCAATACATGCAAGAGGCTCTCAAGTTCTGATTGCATAGCCTCCCATCAGACCAGATCTGACACAGAGGATCATGACATTTTTTCAGGGTACTACCTTCAAACAAGGGCACAAAGAGACCGTATGATACCAATTCATATCCAGACTTTAGATAAGTGACGATCCATGGAACCTCATCCTGCCACATGATATTTCAGCAACAAATCCTTCTCAAATCTTTTTCTGATAGAAAAACTAGGTCCTCTAGATCTCGGCAATATGCAAACTCCCCCAAGAAAAGATCTATTGGATAGTCCAAACATTCAATCGAGCCTTCATTTAGCCAACAGAGTTTGTGGAGTTTCTTCAATGTTAATTAATCCTTAGATGTTATGAGAGATAGTTCTAATCCTCATATCAATTATCTCCTAGATATTATTTATCAGGGCATTACATACATTATATTTTTATGTTCCCACATTGTACCTTTTATATTCATGCATTTTATTTTTTATAGGAGACCATTTGAATCTCCCGCATTGTATGGAAATCATTGTACTCAACACTCCTTTTTACCTAATTTTTGGTCAATAGGTACACATAAATATAATTATGTTATATCATCTTTATCTTCAAAATTCACGCAATTGTATCTGCAAATCTATCCTTTTTGTGATGGTACTCTGGTGCCAGTGGAAATTCCTTGATAAATAACAACACCTCGACATTGCCCATCTAATGAATCTATAGCCTTATATATTTTTCTTTATATTTTGGAATCAAACCCACAAGAAGAAACAAAATACAGATTCAAATGTGTGTTACTTAGCTCAAATTGACTCTCACTACAAGGATTGCAATAGAAAAAATCAATCACATGATCAATGGTTTCTCCTACTTTATCGTCATTCATTTATTCTGACTTGTAACGTTCCTATGAATAAAAAAATCATTTTGATTCATATTTTTGGGCCACTCTCTATTTTACATTCTCCTAATCAACCAAAGATAAGGGAAAATAACAAGAATAAAATGGAGTGATTTTTTCTTATACTTTGTAGGTTAAACATTCTATGAGAGATGTGTTTTTCTCCACCTTCAAACTTCATGTACACTTTATGACTTTCTCAATAATATTTAACTCCTATTATTTTAATATGCCATCCTCCACCCTCTATTTCTTTCATGTTGTTAATTATCTATTACATGCCTAATTCAAACTCCTCTCACACTTATCAATAAGACAACATTATGCTTTGTTACATAGGAGGGCATCAACGAAGTTTGAGCTAAGTGATGTGAGAAGAGTGGTACACTCTATGGGTATCTAACAAGTGTATAAGGGAGATATGGACCCCTCCATGCATTATTGATGGTGTTTGATGAGAAAAATGTCCCATAATAAATATGTTCAAATTTTAGTTTCCCACATGATGTAATAATGCCCATGACTAGCCAAATTTGTGCCTTCTGCTAATTGGATAGTTGTTTTGTAACCCAAACAGGTTTTCCTCCTATTTTTTCCGGGATTCAATCTAGGGAATCTTGTCTATGCCTCGATATAATGATAAATAATTGTCTTCACTCTTGACTAAGTGTCACTTTTGAGGATACGACTCCACTTCCCAATCACCTACAAGATCTGATTGTTCTACATTTTTCCATGTGGTATTCCACCATTCATTTTGATCCCCATCATAAAGGCATATCTGACCTTCCTTCGAATGTAACTACAAAGAAATCCCCATTGGTAACTCCATAATATGAATGCATCCAAGAATTATATTATAGAATAAGAAACATCATCTAGATAAATTTTGATGTTGATATCTTTCAAAGGATAGTTGATATGTCTCACACTGACACTGAAACAATTTGATTTATCTTTGGAAGGTAAAAAAAAAGATGGAATGATGTTCCTCTGCATGTTTCCAGTGATGTCGTCGTGAAAAATACCCTTCTGTAAGATGATATTATCTTCTAGAATGTTGGAAAATTTTCAAGGGTTAACATGCACTCTTGATATGATGTTCAAGTGTGAGTATTAATGGTGTCTTCAATTTTGAGACAATGTTTCCTTGTAGAATGTTGAAAACCCCACATGTCCACTTTCTACAATGATTAAAGATATTGTAAAGAATGAAATTTGACTGTCACTATGAACTTTCATTAAATTTTCATATTATAATAGTAGACATCAGAGGCATTCTTAAGGCACAAAATTGTATGAAACCTCACAAGAACAAAAAACAATGCCTCTAAGATTCCTTCAAGACCAACTGAGATGGAGGTTTTTGATGTTTATGGTGACTTTAGTCATTAAATCATATCTATTTATGAGTACAAGATGTATATATTGGAGTGATTTTCCACTTATCATTATCCAACAACTCTAATTATTATGATTGTTTTATTATGATACTTGTAATTTTAAACACCATAAAAATCCTTGACTCAAGACTTGAAATATGACTTAAAACTTGAACCCGAACCATCTATACCTACATACAATTTCAGATATAACACATCACACTTAACGAAAACAAAACTTACTAGAAAAGGATTCCTAAGTATGAACATACTAAAAAATCGGCGTAGAAATCCATGTTATTGGTTAAGTCCTATGAAACCACTCATAATTATCTAAGCTCCATGGTAACAAACCATATAGTCAATTGACTCCATCAAATGTCTTTATGTCCTCAACAAATAAGGATGACACACATTCTAGTGTGAAACTCATAGAAATAATTCTTACTAGTTTTAAATACACATTCTAGTGTGAAACTCATAGAAATAATTCTTACTAGTTTTAAATATGGTAGAAATTTCATTTTTTTTTGTTGACCTTTAGTGTGCATCCACCATCCCTTTCTCTACTAGGTCAACCAAAGTCTCACAATCTAGGCAATGATTAAACTAAAAAATAGGTGCTGAAAATAAAATCAAATTGAGAAACCATTACGATATCAACATATTTCTCCCACTGTCTGGAAATAACCATAGTGACTATTTGTTAAATATTTCAACTCATTACAACCAAATATGCACTTAAAAATTAATTCATGCAACTAGCTAGTAACAACTAAAGATTAAGAAACAACTATCAAAACAAATAGATGTGCACTAAAAAAACATTGTATGAAATCTCCAGAGCGTAGACACTGCATATCACAATATTAGATAAAACTAGTGGAAAACTAAATGTTAGATTTACATAAACAAAAATATGGAAATTCAGGAAGGCATAACTAGAAATATGTTACAGAAGACACATTCCTTGATTTTATCTATGGGAAATAAAAATTACACAACCTGGTATCACAAAAAATCTCCTGACAATGTATTTATCCCATTATCTGGAAATAGTAATAGTAACTATTTGTTGAATATTTTAACTCATGATAATTATATATGCACTAAAAAATTAATTCTTTCAACTAACCACTGAATAATAGGAAAAACATATCAAAAATAAGATATTCTTAACCAAAGCACTCTATGAAAACTCGAGAAAGTAGACACTATATATCCCTTGATTAGATAAAACTGGTGGAAAGCCAAACGTTAGATCTACATAAAAATACAATCTTGAAATCCTTAAATTATAATAGAACTCTATAGAAGTTATCACATTCCTTGATTTTATCTATGGGAAGGTGAAAATACATAGCTTGGTATCACATACAATCTTCTCACTCAAAACCTATATTATAAAACAATGGTATAACACTTAATGCACTACCAACTACTCTTGTAAAGGTGGTTTTCCTAAGAAATATCTCGATGATTTACACATGTCTATCCTTTATAGAATAGGAGAGAACATGTTTTGCAATGCATTTAGACTTCCCAATTAAAACATATAGTTTGACTGTATCAACCCAAAACCTACCCAAAACCTACCTAGGATAGTTCACCCAAATTTCTTGGAAAAATTTTCTATAATAACATGCCAATGAATAAGTGTAAATGCATGTGCACATCCTTCTTATATATTTAGAGAGAACACCCTATATAATTCTAGAAATTATCCCCAATCCATTCACTTTTATCTATGTTGAAAATCCTCTAACTATGTTGACACATGTATTCTTCACTAATTCTATTGTTGTTGAACCTGCTGCTAAAAAATATGCTCATGATTTTGCACCATACATGAGATTCCCTCTCACTCAAAGTTTTTCCTCTTCTTGAACCAAACAATATCTACCCACAATAGTGCACCATCTCTCCAGATAATCAAATCAACTTAGAAATCATCACTCTACGTGCTTCAAGGAATGGAGAAAAATATGGAGAGAAGAGGTAAACCAACGTTATCACCTCCTCCTTGTTTTAAGAAAATTCATGCTAATCCTTAAAAAAAGGACCGTAACTTGCTATAGGTGTTTCAACTTCAAATCCAGAACATCGATTAAGGAAACTGAGTATTGTAGGCCATAAAAATTTCTATTCATCATACATGAAATGAAATAAAAGAAACATATATTTAAATTTTTTTGCATCCTCATGAACTCCATCGAAAACATCTTCAATTGATTCAAGTTTTCAAAGCAAGGAAAGACCCTATTTAAATATTTTTTTTCGGGTGTGCATTTGGATTTGGATACTCAAGTAGAATTTGAAGCATCGCAAAAACTAGGAGATACAACTACTAAAATATAAGTGGTATGATTTTCATTTTATTTCTTCTCTAGTGAATATGAGCACGTAGAATATTTCCATAATTGTAAATTACAATTGAATTTATTGATGCATTCAATGGGGAAAATAATTTTTCTTCTCCAAATCCTCAATATTTATCTCACGTCAAAGGACGAGTGACCTTTCCTATAGGAAGCATACCAAAAACATCTTCATTATCTGAACCTTCATTTGATGAAGGATATTTTCACGTAGCAATAAATTTTATAGATTTGGAACAATCATTGGAAAGATCATCATCCTCATTGGGATATTCCCAGTCTCAAAATTCTTCTGGTAGATTCTGTAAACACAAAATAATAACTGGAGGATAATCCTCATGTCATTTCTTGGCATCACATTGTATGTACATCATGAAAATCCTCATCAATACATTATGTTCAACTTCAAAACAATTAGAAAATCACTCAAAATCCCTAATATGTTTACTAATTGAAATATTATCAAACCTTGAAACCAAGGATAGGAGTCACACAAATAATTTGAAATAGGGAGTGGACATGGAAACATTGGTATTTTAGTGAAGTTCAATGAAGAATACCTCGCTGCAAGACTATTTGATTTTTATATTGGCCCATGTGATATCATCCATGAAACTGGAGTTACAATAAGAGAATTAGAACCTTATCCATATATATGCCTTCTCTTTCATAATATATCTTGTCATACACCACATGCAGCAAGAGCTAATTACATCCAAGGAATAGGGGTTTTCTCTCCATTGGTGGCACCAAAAATGTTATCACCCAGAATGGTTCCTCGAGTAAATCAGTCCCAAGGGAGTCTGAGAACATCTATATTTGTTTTCCCTCTTTCTTGATAAAAAAATTCTCTCATTTGAGATGGTGCATGTAAATCCTAGCAGGGAATCTGTAGTCAAATTGTTCAAATCTGCAAACAAATATATCAAATCAACTATTGAAATCTGTCAAAAATATTTATCATGTGTGAGTGACTAATGCAACTACAGTGGGGGGTGGAGAAAATTGAATAGCCAAAAATCTATAAGGAAATTTGAGATCCAATCTCACTAATTAAATTATCTCAACTTTGGACTCTGTATGATTAAAGCATAGAGAACATTATTCTTTGAATGAATTATTAACAATTAAAAATCTACATAAACATGGTAAAATTTCTTCTATTAGTCATAGATGTCAAAGTATATATTTTTAATACAGTTTTGAATCACGTTTACCCCAATGAAACATAGGGGACATAGTTGATGTTTCTCAGCTACAGATTCATCTAGGGTAGGGCTCCTCCTACCTATCATACTACCTCTCAATACTAGATGAGGATCCAAGGATCCATCCAAAGTTTCTTTCTTTGGACCTTTGTTTTTAGTACTATCCATGACTCATACATTCCCCCTAGGATCATAGATCGAGACCCCCTTATTGCTCCAAGGGACTTTGACAGGAGGCCATTGGCTAGCTCATTCTACTTGCCCTCAGCCATTAGACCCAGGTGACGTTGGTGTCATTGGCTTCATTGTTAAATCTCCCTCATCACTCTCTATATCTACTAGCTCTTGAGTTGTCCACTTTTCCATTCTTCGACAAACTCACTTATTATTTTGTATCAGTGTACCCATGCCATGTCTTTATAAATGTGTTTTGAGGCTGCGTCAATATAGGCCTCGTTCTTTATATTATTTTCAGTATTTTCTAGGAAACGCACTTACTCTCCCAGATTGTGCTTACTGTATATATTATTTATTCTACTTTTGTGGTCACTTGTTGGATAATAATAAATTTATCTTATCTTATCTACTCAATAATTTTTTACTCAATAATTTTTTGACCTACGAGGATGCTTTACAACTTAGGCTAATAAATTCCATGCATAAAGAAGATAAGAAAAAGCTTGAGGAAGATGTAGGACATTGAGCACTACTAGATTGAATGAACTCCTTACTCTTATTTCAATCCAAAGTTTTCTATGCTTCAAATATGATATTATATTTTAAAAAATAGATGACTTTCGTTTTCCAAATTATCAACGTCTACAAAAATTAGTGCTTTTCTTTTCTAGCCATATAAATCTTTATTCAGTAATAGCGGAAATATTTTGTCTCGAAAATTATATTCAAAAGTATTTTCTAAAAATAGGAAGCTTGCTTTAGTAAAACAGAAAAAACACCCTCCCCAAAATTATCAGCATGTTTTTCTAAATATAGAACGCTCCACATGTAGCACCATTCTAGTGAAAAATAATAGAAAATAAGCATTAAAAAGATTTCATTTTTTTGTTCCCTCCTTAGAAAAGAATATAAAAATATGCCCATGAAAATCAAAATAGTTGTCACGTGAGTTTCCCTTTATTGGTGAAGAATAGAATAAGATACTCATTGAAATAGTTCTCACATAAGTGCTTCCTCCTACTGGTTAAACTTATCATGAAATTAAATGATAAACAATCGACCATTTAAAGAAAAATTCTCCAAAACAATTGGCTTATTAGGTTTTGTTTATTTTACTGTATTTTGAATATCATGTTGTTTCATTTAGGAAAGGGCATTTCCTTTATTTTTCTAGACTGATTTGTCCATAATTCTCATTTCTCTTTCTGATGTGCTTATGTAAATAGAGTTACATTTCAGGACTTTAAGGTGATTGATTTATGTGTTTTCAAAGGTTATAGAGTCAGTAAATTAAATAGTGCATGGATTAAAAAGTCAGTGCACCTATACGTATATCATATTTGGCTGGAAGATTTGAGACCTCTCTTTGAATATGAAAAGATTCTTTAGTGCCCATTTTACTAAAATTTAAACAATATGGTGGATTGGTGGGATGCAAGGGAAGTAATATTCCATATATTAAATTTGATAGGTTCCCCTTGTGTTAACCCTTCTTTTGAAACTACAATATTCAATTGTTTATTAAGGTGATGAAATTTAGTTTTACTTATTTGATGGTTATTATGGTCTCTAACTGGTGGTCTAGTTTTCTAATATAATTATGTCTTCAAAATCGCCAAGAATCTAAATTTTACTAGAAAGGAAATGCCCTGGACTTGACCTGGGGTTTAATTTCTATGTCAATGCAGAGAAAGGTTCCATGGGAAGAGGTTTGAATGATGGAGTATTTATTGACAAGGAACCTTCCCCATTCCATGCATCCATTTTAAAAGCCCAATATGAGCTCACGTGGCAATCATTGGATTCCTGCACTATTTTTGGAACTTAGAACGTTTTGGTAAGACTTTGGTGATCTTGCTTCTAATCTAGGGGGTTATTAAATCAGATAGGAAGTTTTTGTCCATGAATATCGGAGAAGGGAGATGGAATTTCTGGAGAAGGTAATAAATAGAAGTATTTAATAGTGTATCCTTGACAATGCATCAACATGTATCAAAATCATTTCAATAATTATGACATCTATTGATTCTACAATGGATTATTTTTATTTACTCTTCTAGGGTGGAAATACCTTAGATTTTACACTTGGTGACACTTATGCTATTGGTATTCATTTTTTCTCACCAATGGATGCATTGGCTGAGCACATTTTTACAAAGTTTAAATACCTGGTGATAATCATAATTATTTGAATTCCCTTTACTATTTATTATAGGATATATCTCACTCCAAATATCCAAACATTTCTTGATGATCCCAAAGCTTGATTTTGTTTAATGATGCCTTGATAGTGAAGCTAAAGGCAGGATTGGTATAATTGCCTTAGAAAATGGAAAATATGGAGATGACTGTAGAAGGGTTAGGTATTTTTTGGGGAGGGGGTCAAATTCAGGAGGTAGTCTTCTACTTGTTGTGGAGGATACATAAAATTTGGGGAGTGAATTTAGTCAAATGGGACAACCACCGTAACGGATGGAAATCAGACTAAACTTCATAAAATATCAAAAGATTCCACTGTTTTTTGTTTAGGAATGAGAAATAAAGCTTATGGGAGAAGAAACAGGTGGAGATAAACACATATCAATGTACAAACATACTTCAAAGAGATAGATAAATTTGGAAGTGTGGATGGTTCTTAAACTATTTAAACAAGCATGAGGGAGTTGGTAGATGTCAAATAGGTATATTCAGTTACTCTTGCTAATAGGAATCACAATATTTCACTGATAACCATTGCAAAGGTCATATCCTTGTATAGAAATGAAATGTCGAAAGCATATTCATGCAAAGAAAATTTTGCATCTAATTCTATTAAGTTGCATGGGCAGGTTGGTTTTCAAGATTTGGGGAAGACCAATACTTAAGAAAATTTCTCTTTCATCAAGGATGATGTAAAATATGAGCAAACAAAAAAACAAGAATGTCATGCAAAGGACTCTGTTGTGACTCCAAGGATTTTAGAAGTAGCAGTCGGAATTGGAAATTTGGAAAATCAAGCTCTGGGCTTGGTTGGTGTTAGTGTTTTCACATATAAATCTAAAGGGACCGCAGAAAGGGATCATGACCATGATCTCAATTATGGCTATTCTAGTGGAAGAAATGAACGTGGGAAATCATAATTGGTTGAGCCAAGAGGAAGAAATCCAAGTTCTAACAATAAAATATATTTTGTAGGCAATTTAATTGTTTCAAATGCTAATTCAGTTGATGTGAAGAGAATACATAGCTAAAGGTAAAGGATATAGTGGATGCTAAAAGATAAATACTAGATGTTATCTTATTTTCCCCTTCCATTCCAGAGGTAATAAGAATAAATAAACTGGGTTCTTTTAGTATGTCTTACTTGGGCCAATCCAAAAGCTATTTATTTCAAATTTTTAAGAGAAAAAAGAAGTGACCATGCTTTGAGGAAAGCATGCTTAAGCTTTTTAGGACCCTACCCAATGTCCTCAAGTATCTTCCAAGAGGCAAGGCTCAGGATGCTAGAGCCTATATCATGAGTTTGTAGTTTTTGTTTGGTGGATCCCAAAGAATCTTGAAAACTTCTCTAAGATATTTTTAGGTCGTATGTGTTAGATCTCAATAAAACAAAATTGGATTTTGTTGATCCAGTCGTCTATTTGGACGCAAGAATATCACACCCTCTTACTCCTTGCATGTATCATGATGTTAAAGAGTATTTGAATTGGTATGATACCAGAAATGATGCAAATCAGAAACTCAAAAACATAAATTCACTAGTCAGTGGTATCGCCTTGCAAAGAAGCTACATTATTACTGGTGATGATGGTCCTTATGTGGCTACTGTGATGGAATTGGAAGCTAGAGGTGAAAAGGTTGTGCCAATATTTATACATGGATTAGGTTTTTCCACCCGTGTGGATCATTTATTGTATGATACAATAACAAACAAATATCTTATAGATGTTTTGGTTTCCTTACCTAGGTTTCCACATTTGGGTGGGCATGCTAGATAGAATCATCCTTGTGCTATAAAAGATTTTTCCAAGCTTCATGTTCACTACACTGCGGCCTTTCCACTAGTGTTCCACACTAAAGAGGAATTACTTATCATCACTTTGGGATTGCATCCATGTTGGAAATATGTTTCTGGTATCCTGTTATGTTGAATTGATTATCCTTGATGGCAACTCTCTGACAAAGGATGCAAATAATGACTGTATGAAGAACTCAGAAAACCATCAGCAGTTCTAGACAAGCAGAATATAAGACTGAATGTAAATTAATCGAAGCTCTATATTTCATGGGAGAATAGATGTGAATAAGGACGTGTGAATGTATCTACACGGAGCCTACACCTAGACCTGCCTGTACCGGCAGAAATCTACATAGGGGAAGAAGGCCATCAGATTGAAGATCTGGCCAGCTAGTGGTTGAAAGTCAATTTTCCTGATGGAGGATAATTGAAATCCATGATAATTAAGAAACCCTGTGAGGGGATTAATGGTGCTCTGTATATAGTTAGAGGAACCGATGTTAATACGATCAACAGTGTATCCCAAACTGGTAGACAGTAGAGTTATATATATTCGTTGAATATAATACTGAATGTAAATTGAGATCGATGTTGCGAATTGATTTCGGTATGGTCTATGCCTTTATTGAATTGAACAAGTGTAATTGTGAATCCCTGCAACCAACACGAAACTCAGTGACTGAATTATGTGAGTATAGGCCGTTGAACTCTTGTTGGAAAAACTCTTCGGAATTACGAACGAAACTTGGAAGGAAAGTGGTGGATTACAACAAAAGGAAGTGCAATGGAACCTGGAGTAGAAGGGCAGAACCATGAAGGAGGAACAGTAAAGGAAGTTTCTAGTTTTTATCGCACCACCTTTGCATGGTGAGCGGTATTTGAGGAGGGGCCAGCGATTCCATAGTTCGACCGACGGGTGTCCGTGAGCGACTTTGGAAAACCGCCTCCACTGCGTGCCATCGCGCATTATTTTTCGTGCTTCTATGTTGTGCGATATCCTTCGAATCATTTGAAGACGAGCGATGTGCTCTCCATCATAGGATGTGGAAGGTCGATAGCGCGGGGGGACCGGTTCTAAATTATATTAATTGGGACCTTTTTAAACTAAGGTTTGCGAGGTTAATAAAGGATGTTGAATATGTGAAGTTGGCAAAATATGAAATCTGTGATGTAATGAACGTGGGTTAATATATGCGTTGATCTCATGAACACATAAACCTGGGGTCGATATATATATATGCCTTGGGGATTTAATAACTAAAGGAGGAAGTGGATTAATATCTCAATCTCAGATTGAGATATTAAAAATCCTTAGATTAATTATCTAATTGCCAAACCAAGAAAATAGAACAATGAGAAATTGTTTGGGGCTTAAGTAGACCCCAATGGATTATCTAATTGATCCTGTCCAGGAATACCATCAACAGTTGGGTGGTTTTGACTCATGGTATTAATAAAGTCTAAAAATATATAAGGAGAAGAGGATTATAGTACAAGGTGTGCATATGGAGGGGTTGTTAATAAATAAATCTCTTTAAGAGATATTTGCATGGTTGAACTCTGATAGATCTAAATCTATGATGCTCCTGTGGATATGATGAAGGTTCAAGATCTCTAGATCTAGAAATGATGAATCTCTAGGAAGATCTGCAAAAGAAATGATGAAGACCTGGCGCAAGTCTGATGATGAAATTGAAGAAATTTGGTGGATCTGAGGGTTGAAGCCTTCCGTATGAACATGGAATCTTTCTGCCAGTAGAAGCTGATGCTAACATCAGGGGGTCATAGCTCCCTTCCAGGTGAGGCTGGTAAACGAGATCAGGGGGTTGGAGCTCCCTTCTAGTTGTAGATGGAAAACGAGAGAAGGTTGCAGCCTTCTGCTAGTAGAAGCCTGCATACTGATATAAGTCTACATCAGTACAATGTTGTAAAAGTTTTCTTTATAATAAATATTTAAGACGGAGAAAACAACAGCGGTGGTTTTCTCCCGAACTAGGTTTCCACCTTAATTAATGGTGTTCATGTGTGTTGCTTATGTGTGATGGTTTATTCTGTTATTACTACACATGCTTACTGCTTACTAAGCATCAGATGAATGAATGATGCAATGATATAATTAAATAATTAAATGCATAATAAGACCTCTATACATACGCAAGTTTTATTAAAGATATCCGCGTGTATATGCGAGTTGGATTCAGTAAAGTAGCGTATGGTTTTGAGAGAAAGAAAAAAGAAAAAATTTTCAATCAAATTTCCGAGTACCGATTCACTCCCCCCGCCCTCTCAGTATTTTTCTTAACAATTGGTATCAGAGTAGGTCCTTCTGAAAATCTTAGCCGCTAGAAGGAAGATCAATGAAGATGAGCAATCAAGATGGAACATCATCTATCAGGCCTCTGCTCTTCAACAGAAATAATTTAATCTTCTAGAAAACAAGGATGAGATCCTATCTTCAGTCTCTGGGATTAGATGTATGGGCTATTGCTGAAGCAGGATATCAATATCCAGCCGCAGTACCAACAGATCCAATGGAAAGAAAGAACTATAAAACAAATGCAAAAGCAGTTAATGCTCTATTGGGAAGTCTAACTGAATCAGAACTTTTCAAAGTCATGCAGCTGGATACTGCAAAGGCAATATGGGACAAAATCATTCTAATTTATGAAGGTGATGCAAAGGTAAAAAGTGCTAAACTCCAAACTCTCAGAATTTAATATGAGAATCTAAAAATATATAATGAGGAGAGCATTGCCAGTTTATTTTTACGTCTTGATGATATTGTAAATCGTATGAGAAATCTAGGAGAAACAATAACCAAATCTACCTTGGTTGAGAAAGTTTTAAAATCACTAACGGAAAAATTTGATTCAAAAGTTTCTGCTCTTGAAGAAAAGCAGGATCTTCAAAATCTTACTGTGGTGCAACTTCATGGCATACTAACTACATGTCAAATGAGAAGAGGAGGACCATCTGAAGTCAAAGAAGCCGTCTTTAGAGCTTCTATAAAAGGGAAAGAAGTACAAGAGATAGAAGGATCAGGGTATATCTCAGAAGATGATGAGGTAAATTTTGTAAATAAACTCAAACTTGGCACAAGATGGTTTAGAGGTAAGCTTCATTAAAAATGTTTTACTTGTGGAAGAGTTGGTCATTATGCTACTAAGCGTCCTCATTAAGAAACACATGAAAAAGGGAAGTAAGTAGCAAGAAGGAATAAGAATCGTTTTAGCACTAGAAAAAGTTACTATACTCATGAAGATAGTGATGGGTTATCAGATAGTGAGGAAGAATGTGAACAAGATCTTAGACTTCTCATGGAATTTGAAAAGGAGTCCAGAGAAGAAAAGGATACTTGTGGATGCTTTAGAGGAAAATGATTTTCTTGATGAAATCAATCAACTCAAAATATGCCTAGAAGAAAGTAAAATATCCATATAAACTCTGGAAAACTAGCTTCAATAAAAGGAGAAACATAATGAGAAATTAGAATGTGAAATAGTAAGTCTAAGAAAAGAAATTGAGAAAGTAAAGACTTTGAATATTAGATTTGCTAAAGGATCTGAAACCTTAGATGATATTATCAAGGTACAACATTCTCCTCTTCTAAAGATAGGTCTTGGATATATCGAAGAATCTTCTCAGGCTTCAGCACCAAATTATCTAAAAGCAGCTACAGCCAGTACACAACATTTTTCCACTCAGCAAGGGAATAAAGAATCTTTACAGGTAAAGCATGACCATCTCAATTCAAAGAATACTAACAGGAGTACCTTTCAAAGAAACACCAATCAACAGGTATATTCAAGTAGAAGATTTCATGATTGCAGAAATTTCTTCTTCAATGGACAATGTTTCTCATGTCACAATTTTGGTCATAAAGTTGTTCAATGTGTTGCATATAAAACCATCATGACAAGAGAAGCAAGTAAGAAAAGGATTGATATTGGAACACAGAAGAATACAGATAACAACTTTTCTCCTCTTCAAAATGAAGTTGAATGTGCTTTGGCCATGAAGAATTTGAATGCAGGAGAAAAGTTCAGTCAAAAGAGCATTTTCCTTCAAGTGCCAAACTATGGAAAAATAAGGAATTACAGGTTGAAAATTGTGGCATAGCTTTATTTGCAGAAGGTGAAGAAAATCAATGGTACATTGATAATGGATGCTCTAAACACATGATAGGTGACAAAAAAAAATTTCTTGCATATAGTGATCTAGAAAAAGAAAAGAATGTTACATTTCGAAATGATACTCCTGCTGTCATTAAGGGAAAAGGGTCTGTGTTTCTAAAAGAAAAGGTGAAAGCCAATAATGTCATGTATGTGGATGGATTAAAGCATAACCTGTTAAGTGTAAGTCAAATGTGTGATCAAGGAACTGAAGCTGTCTTTAGTTCAAAAGAATGTGTGGTACGTGATCTTGATACAGGTAAAACAATTATAAAAGGAAACAAAACTCCAAGCAACCTGTATGTATTAAAGAACTGCAAATAACAATGTTACTTGAGTAAATCGTTAGAAAACTGGTTATGGCATAGAAGTTTGGGGCATCTGAGCTTCTCTCAAATTAACAAATCAAGCAGACTTAAAGTTGTTCGTGATATTCCCAATAATACTCCACCTGAAAGTATCATATGCAAATCTTGCCAATTCGGTAAGCAAACCAGAGTGCAATTTAATGCTAAGGAAGGATCATCAAGTAAGCCTCTTGAACTCATTCACACTGACATATGTGGACCTGTGAGGAAAAAGTCACCACGTGGTTAACAATACTATATCTTATTTATTGATGATTTCTCTAGAATGTGTTGGATTGGGTTGATTAAACACAAAGATGAAGCATTTGAGAAATTTCATATCTTCAAAGCACTGGTTGAAAATGAATTAGATCTAAAAATCAAGTGTCTTAGATCTGATCGAGGAGGAGAATATACATCAGATGAATTCCTTGAATTTTGTGAACAACATGGCATAAAAAGACAATTTACTGTAGATGGCACTCCACAACAAAATGACGTAGCAGAAAGAATAAATAGAACAGTTCAAAAAATGGCTAGAGCTATGCTTGACGATTTCGGAACTCCTGACACGTTTTTGGGAGAAGCAGCACATAAAACGATAAATATTCTTAACAAGGCACATGTTCGTGTAAATAGTGATAAAACTCCATATGAACTCTGGTATGGTAATCCTCCCACTGTGAAGCATTTTAGAGTTTTTGGGAGCAAATGCTTTATCAAAAATAATGATGAGAAACTTGGTAAGTTTGAACCCAGAGCAGATGAAGGAATATTTCTTGGTTACTCCTCTAGGAGTAGAGCATATAAATGTTATAATAAAAGACTTCAGAAGATTGTTGAATGTATTGATGTTGTTATTGATGAGTCTCCTGCAACTCCAAAAGAATAAAAACAAACAAAAAATGAAGACGATGGTGACATATATCCTTCTACATCAAATGAAAATGATATAGACAGTGAACCCAATGAAGAACCCGAAGATGATTTATCTGAAAAAGCTCCTTCCAGATTTGTTCAAAAGAATCATCCAGAATCTCAAATTTTGGGAGAAAAGGGATCAGGTGTACAAACAAGAAGGACTCTTGTGGAATATTCTAGCTATCTGGCATTTCTATCCACTATTGAACCACACAATGTCAATCAAGCTAGCAAAGATGAATGTTGGATTCAAGCCATGACTGAAGAACTTGATCAAATTGAAAAGAATCACACTTGGGACTTAGTACCAAGACCGCATGACAAAAATGTCATTAGAACTAAATAGATATTCAAAAACAAGTTAAATGAGAATGGGGATGTTATAAGAAATAAAGCTAGACTGGTTTGAAAGGGGTATGCTCAACAAGAAGGTATAGACTTTGATGAAAATTTTGCTCCTGTAGCTAGACTTGAAGCCATAAGAATGTTTCTTGCTTTTTCAAGTTTCCAACATATCAAAATTTATCAAATGGATGTTAAATCTGCTTTTCTCAATGGTGATCTAGAAGAAGAAATTTATATAGAACAACCATAAGGATTCATTCTGGGAAATGATGAAAAACTTGTTTGTAGACTTAAAAAGGATCTATATGGTCTCAAACAAGCTCCAAGGGCATGGTACTATCGTCTTGACAAATATCTTTATCAACAAGGATTTTCAAAGGGGCCTGCTGATAACAACTTATACACAAAAACTAAAAATGATAAACTATTGATTGTGGTTGTATATGTTGATGACATCATTTTTGGAAGTAATGAAGAATCTATGAGTTAGAAATTTGCTTCTGCTATGCAGCAATAATTTGAAATGTCTTTACTTGGGGAACTAACCTTCTTTCTTGGATTACAAGTGCAACAAACAGCAGATGGAATATTCTTATCACAAGAAAAATATCTTAAGAAAATCTTGAAGAAGTATGGCATGGAAGATTGCAAACCTGTAAGTACACCAATGATAACCGGATGTAATCTCAGTTCTAATGATGATTCCCCCATGGTGAATCAACCAGAATACAAATCTATGATAGCAAGTCTACTTTATCTCACTGGGACAGGACCAAACATTATGCATGCAGTTGGGATTGTTGGATGTTTCCAATCTAATCCAAAAGAGTCTCACCTTCAGGCTGTGAAAATAATATTCAAATATCTACAAGGAACTCAAGACTTTGGACTATGGTATCCAAAGAATCTTGATCTTACTCTTCATGCTTACACTGATGCAGATTGGGCTGGAAATGTTGATGACCGGAAAAGCACTAGTGGTGGTGCATTCTATATGGGGCCCCGGTTAGTATCTTGGTTCAGTAATAAGCAAAGCTCTATTTCCTTATCTACAACAAAAGAATAATATGTGGTTGCTACATCATGTTGCACTCAACTTCTTTGGATGATGCAAAACTTACAAGACATTCAAATCAAATTTTCACTTCCTATTTCCATTATGTGTGATAATACAAGTGCCATTAGTATCTCAAAGAATCCTATTATGCATTCCAAGACCAAGCACATTCCCATCAAGTATCACTTCTTACATGAACAAGTGCTTGAACAAAAGGTGAAGTTGGAGTATGTTCCCTCCAAAGAACAAGTTGCTGATATATTTACCAAACCTTTAACCAGGGAAGCATTCGAATATCTCAGAAAGAAGCTGGGAGTAGTCTCTGCCATGCAGAAGATGAGATCTGCTTAAATCCAAATTGGATACGCTCCTGTTTAAAGTGTTTAGGATTCACAGGGTAAGGGGGAGCATTGGTCATGTGGCAAGGATGCATTGTTGGCATTCTAATTATTTGTTGTAGTTTTATCTCATGCTTGAGAATCTTTGATCTTGAGTGTATAAGTCATTTCTGTTATTTAATTGAATATTATGTTCGATGACGCAACATGATCTCAGGGGGAGCATGGTATTTTCGGTACAAAGGATCTTGATCTATCCTTTGCCCTTGATGTCAAAGGGGGAGAATATTGCTAAATGTATTTCTGGTCATGGTTGCCATCATGTCCAAAGGGGGAGATTGTTGGCAATATGTTTCTGGTATCCTATTATATTGAATTGATTGTCCTTGATGGAAACTCTCTGACAAAGGATGCAGATAATGACTGTATGAAGAACTCATAAAACCATCAGCAGTTTTAGACAAGCAGAATATAAGACTGAACGTACATTAATCGAGGCTCTGTATTTCATGGGAGAATAGATGTGAATAAGGATGTGTGGATGTATCTGCACGGAGCCTGCACCTAGACCTACCTGTACTGGCAGAAAGCTGCATAGGGGAAGAAGGCCATCAGATTGAATATCTGGCCAGCCAGTGGTTGAAATTCAATATTCCTGATGGAGGATAATTGAAATCCATGATAATTAAGAAACCCTGTGAGGGGATTAATGGTGCTCTGTATATAGTTAGAGGAACTGATGTTAATACGATCGACAGTGTATCCCAAACTGGTAGACAGTAGAGTTATATATATTCATTGAATATAAGACTGAATGTAAATTGAGATCGATGTTACAGATTGATTTTGGTATGGTCTGTGCCTTTATTGAATTGAGCAAGTGTAATTGTGAATCCCTGCAACCAACACGGAACTCGGTGACTGAATTATGTGAGTATAGGCTGTCGAACTCTTGTTGGAACAACACTTCGGAATTACGAACGGAACCTGGAAGGAAAGTGGTAGATTACAACAAAAGGAAGTGCGACGGAATCTAGAGTAGAAGGGCGGAGCCACGAAGGAGGAACAGTAAAGGCGGTTTCTAGTTTTTATCGCACCACCTTTGCATGGTGAGCAGTATTTGAGGAGGGGGGAGCGATTCCATAGTTCGACTGATGTGTTGCCCCGAGCGACTTTGGAAAACAACCTCCACTGCGCGCCATCGCGCGTTATTGTTCGTGCTTCTATGCCGTGCGATATCCATTGGATCATTTGAAGACGAGCGACGTGCTCTCTGCCGTCGGATGTGGAAGGTGAATAGCGCGGGGGGACCGGTTCTAAATTATATTAATTGGGACCTTTTTAAACTAAGGTTTGCGGGGTTAATAAAGGATGTTAAATATGTGAAGTTGGCGAAATATGAAATATGTGATGTAATGAACGTGTGTTAATATATGCTTTGATCTCATGAACACATAAACCTGGGGTCGATATATATATATATATATATATATATATATATATGCCTTGGGCAGTTCATAACTAAAGGAGGAAGTGGATTAATATCTCAATCTCAGATTGAGATATTAAAAAGCCTTAGATTAATTATCTAATTTCCAAACCAAGAAAATAGAATAATGAGAAATTGTTTGGGGCTTGCGTAGACCCCGCTAGATTATCTAATTGATCCCATCCAGGAATACCATCAACAGTTGGGTGGTTTTGACTCATGGTATTAATAAAGGCTAAAACTATATAAGGAGAAGAGGATTATAGTACAAGGTGTGCATATGGAGGGGTTGTTAATAAATAAATCTCTTTAAGAGATATCTTCATGGTTTAACTCTGATAGATCTGAATCTATGATGCACCTGTGGATATGATGAAGGTTCAAGATCTCTAGATCTAGAAATGATGAATCTCTAGGAAGAGCTGCAAAATAAATGATGAAGACCTGGCGCAAGTCTGATGACAAAATTGAAGAAAGTTGATGGATCTGAGGGTTGAAGCCTTCCATATGAACGTGGAAGCTTTCTTCTAGTAGAAGCTAATGCTAACATCAGGGGGTCGTAGCTCCCTTCCAGGTGAGGCTGGTAAACGAGATCAGGGGGTTGGAGCTCCCTTCCAGTTGTAGCTGGAAAACGAGAGAAGGTTGCAGCCTTCTGCTGGTAGAAGCCTGCGTACTGATATAATTCTGCATCAGTACAATGTTGTAAAAGGTTTCTTTATAAAAAATATTGAAGACAGAGACAACAACAACGATGGTTTTCTCCCGAATTGGGTTTCCACCTTAATTACTGGTGTTCATGTGTGTTTCTTATGTGTGATGGCTTATTCTGTTATTACTACACATGCTTACTTCTTACTAAACATCTGATGAATGAATGATGCAATGATCTAAGTAAATAATTAAATGCATAATAATACCTCTATACATACACAAGTTTTTTTAAATATGTTCACGTCTATACGTGAGTTGGATTCAGTAAAGTAGCGTATGGTTTTGAGAGAATAGAAAAATCAAAAGTTTTCAGTCAGCTCTAAATAATGATTCACCCCCCCCCTGGCCCCTCTTAGTATTTTTCTTAACAATCCAATTAAATTTTCATTGTTGATTTCTTTCGTGATCTTGATGGTGGTTTGGAGCTGATTTTTTGTCGGGTCGTAACGCAAGAATGAGTAGGTTTGATTATTTTTCTAAACATTGTTTCAAAAAGTTCATAAATTAGAAAATATGTTAACAACTTATTTTTTCTAAAATTTTTAACCTTTTTTTGAAATACTGATTATCATTAGATCGATGTTAGAATACAAAAATAGGGCCATGTTACCATAAAAAAGTGTAGGATGAAAATTTCACTAGAGGCATTGTAGGGTTATTTTGAAGTGGTTATAAAAATTTGTTTATAACTTCTTTATATTAATATAAAGGATAGTTTCATGCACTGGTATCCTTGGCTCATAAATTCCCCCTAGGATCATACAGTTGGACCCCATAATTGTTCCAGAGGACTCTGACAAGAAGCCACTTCCCCACTCATTCTACTTTCGCTGAGCCATCATACTCAGGTGACCTTGATACCATTCGCTTCGTTGTTAGATCTCTCTCCATCACTATCTCTAGATGGATTATCTCTTGGGTTTCCACTTTTCGATTTTTGGACAAAATCAATTAGTATTTCTTATCACTGTACTCATTACATGGTTTTATACATGTTTTCTAAGGTTGCGTCTATATAGATTTCTTTTATTTATATTATTTTTAGTGTTTTTGAGGAGATGCAGTTTCTCCACAACGTTGTGCTCTTACTAGTTGTGTAATTTAGTCTGGTTGGCCTACTTTTGTGGTCATTTTTTGGATATTAATAAAACTATTTTATCTTGTCTACTCTAGAGTTTACTGACCTATGAGAATGCTTAACAATGGATGTAAGCTCATAAATTCAATGTAAAATGAAGATGAGAGAAATCTTTAGTAAGATGTAGGAAATTGAGCATTAACATATCGAACTCCTCCCTTGATCATTTTTCTATCGAAAGTTTGTTTTTCTTCAAATATGATATTCCTTTTAAAAAAATAGAAGACTTTATTTTTCCAAAATATCAACATCTAAAAGAATGAGTGCTTTGTTTTTTTTACCATATAAATCTTTGTTCAATAATAGCGGAAATATTTTTTCTTGAAAATATCCAAAATAATTTTTTGAATTAAGGAATCTTTCTTTTGAAAAAGAGAAAAAAAAACCCGCTCGAAAATTAGCAGCATGCTTTTTTAAAAACATAACCCCCCATATGTAGCACTATTCTAGTGAAAAATAGCACACATTAAACATTAAAACACTTTAAAATTGGTGTTCCGTCCTTAGCTAAGAATAAAAAAAGATTCCCATGGAAATAGTTATCACATGAGTTTCCCTTTCTTAGAGAAGAATAGTAGAAGATACTGATTGAAATAATTCTCACCGAAGTACTTCCTCCTGTTGGTTAAACTTAACATGAAATTAGATGAAAATAAAATCGTCGTTAAAATAATGCCTCTCCAAAATAGTGCCCTTATTTTGGTTTGTTTATATTACTCTATTTTGAATATCATGTTGTTGCATTCAAGAAAAAGTATTTCCTTTGTTTTTCTTGATTGATTCGTATATAACTATAATTTCTCTTTCTTATTTTCTTATGTAAATAGAGTTACATTTCCAGACTTTAGGGTGATCGATTTCTATGTTTTCACAGTTTTTTGAGTTAGGGAATTAAATATTGCATTGATTAGAATGTAAGTGCACCTATACAGATATCATATTTTTCTCGGAGAGTCCATACCTCTCTTTGAATATGAAGAGCAATTATAGTGCCCCTTTTCCTAAAATTTCAACAATATGCTGGAATGATGGGATGCAACGGATGTAATATTCCATATATTAAATTTGATAGGTTCCCTTTGTGGTAACACTTGTTTTAAAGCTACAATATTCAACCATATATTAAGGTGATGAAATTTACATCTACTTATTTGATGGTTATTATGGTCTCCAACTAGTGGTCTAGTTTTATGATACGATTATGTCTTCCAAAGCCTTAGGAATCTGAAGTATACTTAAGAGGAAAAACCCTACACATGACCCAGGGTTTTATTTCTCCGTCAATGCAAAGAAATTTTTCATGGGCAGAGGTGTGAATTCTGGAGTTGCTAATGTCAAGGAACCTTCTCCATACTATGTAGCCATTGAAAAATCCCAAGATGAGCTCATGTAGCAATCATTTGATTCCTACACTATTCTTAGAACTTAGAAAGTTTTGATAAGAATTTGGGGATATTGTTTCTAATATGGAGGAGTTAGTAACTCAGACAATAAATTGTCTATGAAGATCAGAGAACGTAGTTGGAATTTATAAAGAAGGTAATAAAGGGAAGTATTGAATAGTGTTGGCTCTACAATGCATCCACAGGTACCAAAATAGTTTCAAGAATTTTGACATTTATTGATTCTACAATGTATTATTTTTATTTACCCATGCAAGTGGAAATCTGTTAGATTTTACACTTGGTGACACTTCTACTATTGGTATTCATTTTCTCTCACCAACGGATCCATTGGCTGAGAATATTTTTACAAGGTTTAAATCTTTCATGAAAATCATAATTTTTTTCATTTTTTATTTATTTCATGTGTTATTATTTTGTATAGTTATTTGAATCCTTTGTACTAATTTTTATATGAGATCTCTCCCCCCAAGGTTCCTAACATGTGTTGGTGATCCCAAAGGTTGAGATTTTGTTTAATGAGGCCTTGATACTAAAGTTACAAGCAGGATTGGTACAACTTCCTTGCCAAATGGAAAATTTGTAGATGATTGTGTAAGGGCTAGGTCTTTTTTGGGTAGCGAATCAAACTTAGGAGGTATTCTACTACTTGTATTAGGGGATACTGAAAATTTTGGGAGTTAATGCATTCAAATGGCACAAACACCACAATTCAATGGAAGTGTTGTTGGCACTCATACAATATCAAATCAATATTAGGTGAGAATAAACAGGTCAATATCAATATATATGAATGCACAAACATATTTAAAATAGATATATGTATTTGGAACCATGAAGGATTTACAATTGTTTCTACAGGTATGAGGGGAATGGTAGATGTCGAAGAGGCTGATTCAACTACTCTTGGTGATAATAATCACAAAATTTTATTCATAACCATTGAAAAATCCATATCCCTTTATATAACTGGAATTATAAAAGAATCTTCATGCAAAGAACATTTGGCATTTGATTCTATTGAGTTTCATAAGAAGGTTGGATTTAAATATTTGGGGAAGAATAATGTTGAAGGAAAATTATCTTTCATCAAGGATGATGTAAAATATGATAATAATAAAAATAGAGTGTCATGCAGAGGACCTTGTTTGGAGTTCATGGATTTTAGAAGTGGTAGTCAAAACTAGGAATGTGGAAAATCAATCTCTGGGCCTTGTTGATGGTAGTGTGGCTACCGATAAAACTGAAGGGACCACAAAAAAATATCATGACCATGATCTGAATGATGGGTATTCTAGTGGCATAAATTAAGGTGAGGAATCGTCACTTTTTGAGCCAAAATGAAGTAACCCAATTTCTAACAATACAAGATATTTTGTTGATAATTTAATTGTTTCAAAAGACAAATGCACCAGCCATTTGTATTTCCTTGTAAAGAAGCCATCTTATTGCTGGTGATGATGGTCATTATGTGGGTTTTATGGTGGAATTGGAGGCCATATGTGCAGAGGTTATGCCAATATTTTTAGGTCGATTAGATTTTTCCGCCTCTGTGGATTTTTCCTTATATGATCCAATAACAAATAAATCTCTTGTAGATGATGTGGTTTCCTTGCCTATGTTTTCACTTGTGGGTGGACATACTAGACAAGGTCATCCTCATGCTATACAATATTTCTCGAAGCTTGATGTTTGGTATATTATGGCATTGCCACAAGTGTTCTAGATTAGAGAGGAATGACTTATCGACACTTCAAGATTGCATCTAATTCATGTTGCATTGTAGGTTTCTCTTCCTGAGCTTGATAGTGGTTTGGAGATGATTGTTCTCTCGAGCCATGATGCAACAACGGGTAGGTCTCATTGTTTTTTTAACATTGTTTCACCAAGTTCATTAGTTAGATAATTTTTTAATAATCCAATCCATATAAATTTTTTAACCTTGTTCTAAAACTATTATTATCATTACATCGATTTGAAAATACCAAAATATGGCCATGGTACCATACAAATATGTAGGATCAAAGTTTGTCTTGAGCCATTGTAGGGTTCTTTTGAAGTGGCTGCAAAAAATTCATTTCTAAATTCTTTATATTGATGTATAGGAAAGTCCCAAACACTTCATTAGTGTGTTGAACAACTTTGTAGAAGGGATGTCAAGTTGTCTCAGCTAAAGTGAATAACAAAGGTGATCATATCAAAATTCCATTTCAATTTGTTTTTCATGTTGCAACTTGATTGAGATAATTGAATTTAGTTATAATGACCGTCTTCACTAATGTAATATATTATTACTTTATGTAGGATGAAAAGAAAAAAATCATAATTTTAGCTAGCTTCTGACAGGCAAAGGAAATTTTGCTACTGCAACTTACTTCAATGTATTCTCTTTAAATTTTTAGTGTATTACAGGAACTAAAGAAAGATGGGTATAATGTAGAAGACTTACCATATACTTCTGAAGCACTAATTGAAGACATAATTCATGACAAAGAAGCCAATTTCAAGAACCCAAATCTTAATGATTCTAAAAAAATGAATGTGAGAGAGTACCAACAACTCACACCTTATCCTAAGGCTTTGGATGAAAACTGCGACGAGTCTCCAAGCAACCTGATTTTGATGGGGAGAACCAGCTAGTATATGGAAAAAAATTTGGCAATGTTTTCAATGAAGCGTAACCAAATTTCATATATGAAGGAGATCCAATGACACTTCTTTTCGAAAAATAAACAAATCCACACCATGGATTTTTTTATTATTACTCATTTTTTGATAAAATCTTTAGATATAGCAAGGAAATTTGAAGATGAGTTATCCAGGTAGTATTTCTCTTTGAACAATACCACTAGTTGAAGTGGATTTTCAATATTTATAGTTTTTTATCAAGCTTCAACAACAATATTATCCTTTTTTTATTGATTATTAATTGATGGATTTTTCATGTCTACTTATTGCTATTTCTGGAAGTTTTAGTGCTAACTAGTTTCAACTGATTGAGGATCAAACATTGGTGGTATTACTGTAATATGTTAAATATATTTTTGTATTGAACCAAGTACTTTTTCTAAAATATCAATCGATGTGTTATATCTTGGAAATTACAAGTATGGTAAATATGGGTATTAGTGCTTTGCATATAAATCTACAAAACATATCAAAACTACTATTCTTTTATCTTTTCATTATAATTATCACTGATGTTGTGACTCTGAGTGATTGAGGATGGCCACACGTGTTCCCTCAAATTGGAATTTTTGTGTTGGAATTCAATGTGGATTTTCCATTTAAGAATCATATAGCAACTGGAACCTGAAATTTAAATTCCAAGATAATTATATTTGGGGGATTACTAACAGTGGTTGCTACATTTTTTCGATGTTGGAAATTTTCTCCAAATCACAACTAATATATTGTATCGTGGATTAGGAACAAAATTGGAATGGATTTGTTTTTTCAATTTATCCACTTATACTATAATCATCCATAAGTAAAATAAAAACATTAATAGTTTAATATAGTCTAGTTGGCCTATTTATATGTGATAATGGGCCCAAATAGTAGTTCTTATATGAAGAAGTGTTCATGAGACTTGGAAATTCTTGACATCATCGAGCTCTAGCCCTAGCTTATTCACTTAGCCTTGTACATTATCTGGTTATATACATGTATACGAGGCTATCCTATTATTGTATCCTTTTTAATTCATTTCATTTTATTCTAGACTTAGCTTTCAAATTTTCTAAGAGTTTTGTTTGAACTCCCACATTGTATAAGTAATCTACAACTTGATATTTTTAACATGTAATCTAGTTGGCATGATTGTGCTCAAGCTTTCCTTGAAGGTTGAATACTAAGGTGTTATTTTATATGGTGACGTTTTATTTCTTGTTTATACAAATCATCTCGCCACATAGTGGCCACTATTTCCCAACTGAAGAAAACTTGTTCGAGTTTTTTGATTTTATGAGGAAAAATAGCATTAAAAATATTGCTGACCTTAAGGTATATATTTTATAATTCCTTTAGAGTCTAATTTTTTTTATATTCCAGTGTTCATCATTTTTCATGTGTTATAATCGGCATTGTATATCATTTCATTTTCAAAAAATGAACTCAGTATTGATGGTTAGAAGCAGGAATTGAAGAAAGAGGAGAAAAATAACATTGGAGTGACATAATGAAAATTAAAGAGATAGACAATAGAACTGGTCTAGTGGTACCTGTAGAGCCAATGTCCGACATAGGACACACACATAAAGACTGATGGTCAAGTCTTCAGATTTGGTGAATTCACTTGTAATGCCTAGAACACACAATGATAATGTTTTGAAGTGTTGAAACAATATTTCATGTGTAAATTGTACTCCAACCAATATTTAGTTAGAAAATCATATTGTAATACTTGAAATTTTATATAATATAATTTAGTGTGTTTTCATATTATATTAACATGTACATTGTATGGACTATTTTTTTTTAAATTGATTAATGATGAATGCAAATAAAATTAAGATATGACTAAATTAATTTCTTATAATGAGTGTCAATGAAATTAAATTAAATGAATATAAACTACTAAAGTATTCATCTATATGCTTAATATAAAATTACCAAAAAAAGATAAATGACTACTACAAATGATAAATTTTTTATTACAAATGACGACTAAATTTTTCAAATATATGACTACTAGTAGCTAATTTACAATATCTTATAACATGACCAAAACTCAGTCATATTTCTTTGGTCTTTAATTGGTTTCAAAAGATGACTAAAATTTGCATATATATGACTATTAGCACCTAATTTACAGTATCTTATAACATGACCAACAACTCTTTCATATTTCTTTGGTCATTAATTGGTTTTCTCAGATGATCGTTTAGTAATAGATTTTGTTGTATATTTGGTTGCTAATTGTGGAAATTAATAAATATATCAATGAATAAATTAATGACCAAATTAATGACTAAATTTACTAATAGATAAATAAATTGAGACAACCAATTAATGACTAAGCTAAAAATGACTAAAAGTTGGTCGCATTATAAGATACTTTAAATTCGCTACTATTGGTCACCGACCGAAGAATAGTCATTTATATGCAAATTTTAGTGATTTTTTAGTAACTAATTAACCATTTTATACAAGTGTGTATTACATATTTATAGTTATAGCCCAATAACTTTGTATGGTATATATGGATTTTCTCTCATAAACCACTTATCACCTGGTAAATGTTTATGGAGGAAATGGTAGCACATTATCAATATAAAAAGATAAACACATTCTTTATCCAATTTATGAATCTCAAATAAAAAGGTTCAATAATGGATCACATTGAAGACTTCAAAAAATTGAATATGAGGGTAACTGATATTCCATATGAGCATAGGATTTATGTATTCATAAAGACTTTAAAATATATCCTCCAAAATGAGGTTTGACTTTGTGATCCTGATTCATTGGAGAAGGCATTCACATTGGAAGGAAAGGTTGAAATAAAAAATATGGCAACAAATAAGTATACCACTCACAACTATAAATATGGAATTGTTGTTTCTCGTATTATTCCACAACCAACAAGGTCGAAACCACAATAATTGTAATTGCAGGGAAAAAGAGAAAAAGGTATTTGTTATAGTTGTGATAGAAAATACACTAAATTTCATAAGTGTGTTGAGAAGACATTATTATACCTATATATATTGTGAACAGGAGGAATTAAATGGATGAGAAACATCAAAAGAGGAGGATATAAACCACACAAAAAACCTCATAGTAATAAGAAATGAATCGGCCATATCTTGTAATGAATTGGAAGGAATTAACACTATTTAAACTCTCAAAATATTAGGATATATGAAGAAGAAAAATGTAATAGTTCTAATTGATTCAGGTAGTACCCATAATTTTATTCATTTTAAGATAAGCAAGGAATTGAATTTCTTCCTATATCCAGGACCAGAGTGTCAGGTCATGGTTGCAAATGGAAGAAATATAAGTTGCTCTGGAAAGTTCCATAATCTCAAGCTAACCATGGTGGAATATTTATTTAATAGTACAATGAATTCCATCCCAATTGGTGGTGTTGATATTATACTAGAAGTCCAATGGCTACAATATTTAGGTAGATGGATTTTAATTTTCAAGAAATTTTCTTGAATTTGGTTTGGGAAGGAAAGGAAATTGAATTGAGGGGTATGAGAGGAAAACCAAGAGAGATAATTAGCTCTAATGGAATGAAAAAGATTCTAAAGAAATAGCAATGATGCATCATTGCACAATTAAGCTCACTAGGGGTTTAAGCATTGAAATCATCTATTTATCCATATCTCTAAAAGTTCTTAGACAATAATGCCTAGATATTTGAGACTCCCAAAGGCCTCCCACCTATTCGTGATCATGATCATGTTATTCATTTCATTCGAGGAACTGTTCCTACAAACATAACACCTTACAAATATCTATGAAAAAAGAGTGAAATTGAATTTATTGTTGTAGAAATGCTAGAGGCTCGTATAATTCAACCTAGTCAAATTTATTTCTATGCTTTACTAGTATTGGTGCACAAGAAGGATGGATCATGGTGTATGTGTCCAAATTAAAAGGATCTAAAAAAGCTAACTATTAAAGATAAATTACGCGTTCATGTCATTGATGAATGGTTGGATGAGCTACATGGAGCATTTTACTTCACGAAGCTGGATATTCGTTCAGGATATCATCAAATTAGAAGAAATAATGAAGAAATTTTGAAAAAAACATTCGAAACTCATGAGGGTCATTATGATTTTTTGGTCGTTCCTTTTGGCCTTACTACTTCACCTTCCACATTTCAAGGTTCGATGAATTCCACTTTGAAACCCTTCCTTAAAAATTGCGTGTTAGTAATTTTTGATGATATACTAATATATAACAAGTCTTGGATGGATCATGTTCAACATTTTGGCATGGTGCTCAAACAATTGCAAGAGAAAAATTATATGCAAAAGTGTCCAAATTTTTCTTTGGAGTACAGGAGGTGGAATATTTTTGTGATATTTTATCTCATGAGGGTATTAAGGTAGACCCTAACAAAATTAAATCCATTAAGGAATGGAAAATCCCCACAACCATAAACCACCTTGGAGGATTTATTGGGTTGATAGGGTATTATCGCAACCTTTTTAATAATTATCGGAGAATAACAACACCTCTAACAACATTACTAAATAAATATGCATTTTCTTGGACTCCATAAGCAACTAATGTCTTTAAACATCTTAACAAGGAAATGTGTGAAGCACCAGTATTATCTATGCCAGACTTCATAAAAACCTTTATTGTGGAATGTGACGCCTCAGGAAATTGGATTAGTGTTGTTTTAGTGCAAGAAGGAAGACCTATTTCTTTTGAAACATGTTCAATCAACGGAAATTATTTACAAAAACCTATTTATGAGAAGGAAATGTTGGCAATAATACATGCACTAAGTAAATAGAGAACTTAACTAATAAAAAGACACTTCAAGGTAAAAATAGATCATGATAGTCTTAAATATTTTTTGGAAAAATATTATCTTCTGAAGAGAAAAAAAAATGTGCCACAAAGATGTTGGGTTATGAATTTGAAATCATCTACATGAAAGGGAAGAAAAGTTTTGTTGCAGAATCACTCTTAGGAAAGGATTAGGTTATGGAAGAATTTCTTTTTCCATTTCTATTATCCAACCTAATTAGATAACCAAGACGTATGAATGGAAAAATGATGAAGGGTTGTGGAAATGCATTAAAAAATTGTAGCAAGATCCAAATACCTTTGATAGATATAGCTAGAAAAATGATTCATTATGGTATAAAGATAAATAATATATTTGTATGAATTCCCAACTCAAGAAAAATATTATTTTGTAATTTAACACCTGCCCCTTAGGAGGGCACTCAGGATTTTTAAAAACATACCAAAGTGTTGCGAAGGAATCTATTTGGGATGGCCCTAAATATGATATTCATAAGTTTGTGGTAATATTTTTGGTTTTTCAACAAAATAAGGTTGAGAAAATTAAGAACTTTAAAGTGTTACAACCTTTAGCCATTCCAAGTCAGTATTACGAGGAGATTTCAATGTATCTTATTATAGGTTTACCTAAGACTAAAGGAAGGAGTGCCATCATGGTTGTAGTTGATATAATTACCAAGTATGCACACTTATGTTTAGTATCTAATCGTTTTAAAGCTAATATAGTTGATACTTAATTTATGGAAACAATTAAAAATCTACATGGAAACCCAAAGATTATTGTAGGTGAGAGAGATCCCATTTTCACTGGAATTTTTTGGATGGAATTTTTTACTTTTCATGGTACTCATTTAGCTCATAGCTCATCTTATCATTCTTAATTTGATTGGGAAACTCATATAGTGAAAAAAATGTTTGGAGGAATATCCTCGTTGCCTTGTATCTGATAAGCAATCAAAATACTTCAAGTGGTTACCTTTAGTTAAATGGTATTATAACACTTCCATACTGCAACAAAAATGACCCCATTTAGGGAACTTTATTGATATCATCCACCATCCATCACATCATATTTAAGATAAATTTCTAATGATCAAGCAGTAGAATATCACATCAAGAATCAACAATAAGTCGTGTTTATTCAATTTGATGTCTCAAATTTCTATCATGAATTATCAACCGAGGTTAGTAATTTAATGAAGTGATGTGCACTATATGTTCTTAGGTAACCTTATTCTCTTACTTCTTTTTGTATGTTTATGTTGTTTTTGGGAATTTTGTATCTTATATTAAAATTGGTCTAAGGAATGAAATCTCTAAATGCTAATGAATACTTGAATCTAAATGAATTTTAACGATGAAAAATAATTCTAAAATAAGGAAGAACAAGAAAATTTGTTTTTTTTTACTCTAAGGAGAGAAATTGAATTACGAACTATTTTTAATGTAACATGAAATATAAAATAAGGAAGAAAAGGAAATGTTCATTAACTAATCTAAATTTCATAAAAATAAATCAAACTTTGAATGATGTTAGTAGGTCAGAAAAACATCTATTAAAAACATATAACTAGTTAAAAACAAAGAATCATTCTAAATCTAATTTCATTTAAATGATAAGATGAAATCAATTCCTACTTTATCCATTGAAAGCTTCTAGTCCTATGAAAACAGAGCATAACCCTAATTTAATTCTATCTTAACTCAATCTAATTCTATTCCATGGATTAAAAGCATAAATCCTGTTACTAAGAATTCAAATCACAGCACTGAATTGAAATTGAAAGAAAATATAAAGCTTGAAACTATGACTGATTTGCGCCCAAATACATAAATCTAGTCCAATTGGAAAATAGCATAACCACCTTCTTACGATGACTTATCGAGAACAAGATTACACAGCTAATTGGAAACTTAATCTAGGAAAGCGTTCATAAAATTAAACTACAAAGAAGTAAGAAATTTAAACTATGAATTGATAGAAAATTAATTATGAAAGAAATTCAAATTTAACTATGAAATTGGCAAGAAAAAAAGTAACAATTAACAGGAAATGAATTAACAAAATTCATACTACAAAAAAAAAAAACTAAAAAACTCATTTCCTTGCAGGGGCACTCTGCAAAAAAGTGAGTCGAAAATCTAATGGACTATGTGCGCATCAAAGGATCTGGAACTAGTATTATTATTATGAAAAATAGAGTTTCAAAGGCATACATTGTATTATAAAAAAATATGACTATTTTCGGCTTCGAAATGACTTGTATGTAAACAAGTTTTGGATTCAACTGTCTAAGGAATTTCCACTTGCAGATAAAAAATTTCCGATTACAGATAACAATTAGAACTGAAATTTAGAAGTATAAACATAAAAAAATTCTTTGTGGTTGTCTCTTGGTTTTCTATGTCAGAGAAGACTGAGAGTATCTCGTTCCCAGATATTTCTCCTTGACCAACCTTTGACCGCAAGCATAGGCACGTTTTCTTTTAGAATTTGAATAGGTGGATAGGATACAATCCATGTGTGGATCATTCTTGAGACACCCATGTGACCCATTCCATTATTTTCTTCTCAAAACCTCTCAAACCATAACAGTAGTTGCGGAAACAACGATTAGTTGCAGAATTTCACACGCTGTGTAGCTAGTTACATAAATTCATTCAAATAACAAGAAACATCATAATATAAAGTAGATATCATTGAATTCTTTCTCTAGTATGGAATATGTCAATTATCATTGATTGAAGTCATGAATTTGGGAAAAATTAAGGAAGAAATGATGAAAAAGGGTGTTAAAGTAGGAAAATTTTTTAGGTTCAACATACCCCCACTAAGGAACCATTACATGAACTCGTGAAATTTCTCAAAAATATGAGATTTCACCTCCTATTATATTTGTTTTGATACCTCTTCTGATATATCTATCTTCCTCTTCTTTCCTTTCCTTGTAGTGACTGCCATTCTAGGTTTTCTCATAAGGATTTTGTACTTGAGGCTATTGAATTTATTGTTCAGAGATTTGTTCTTTTTCTTAGCTTCTTATTCTTCTTATACCACAACCCCAAATATAATATGGTGCTATCATTGATGACCTTCTCCAAGTGATTATGTTCTTTCAAAGTTTCATTTTCCTATTTAATGTGTCTGTTCCGTCTCTCTAGTTCATAAATTTCTTGCTTGAGGGTGTTTACAAGAGATTCTTGTGGACTAACAGGATGCTCCTCTACACTTGGATTTTCTTCTGTGTGTCTCTTCTCTAGTGACTTAGTATATTCATATATCTCCTGTTGTGTTGGGTCAAATTTTGGAGATCTCCTGCTTGGACTATGTATGGGAATGTGTGTAGGAGAATGTATAGGAAGGTGTGTAGGAGATGCATTAATGGGTGAAGGTAATTGGGGCTCCTCATCTAAATTGACAATTTCTGTCTCCTGTAATGGTGTTTCCTTCAAGGGTTTACAGAGTCTATAGCTTCTCCTTTGCTATGTAGGGTTTAGGTCTTCTGTAAATTTTCTATTTTTCTCTTCATTTCCTCTTTTTGACTTTACTCTCTTTCTTTGTTAGGTCCCTATATTACTAGTATAGTCCCTTATGGTTGTTAGTGTAACCCCCTTATTTTTATGATTGTACCCTTGTAACCCCCATTTTTTTATTATTGTGCCCTTAAATTATTATTGTTAGGTCGGCTAGGATTACATTGTGGCCCACTAGGATTACATTATGGCCCCATGGACTCCTATATATAGAAATGGGGTTTTGTAAATTGTATCATCCAAGAATTGTTCATTTATATAATGTATTGGAGGTTTCCCCCTTGAAGTGGCTTATTTCTAAGGTGTTGATATCTCTTTTCTTCTATTTTTGGAGCTGGTTACACAACATTTGGTATCAGAGCTTGGAATTCTAGGGTTTCGCTGCTCCAAACAGGTCATCGTGGCATTTTCGCTATAATTTTGTTTCTATGAAGTTTCAGAAGCTAAACGTCTTAGGGTGAGAAGCTGAAATGCTGAGGAAGATTGGCTAAAAATTTCAGAGCTTGGCTCGCAATATTTTCGGAGATATCATCTGTGGAAGTTAGGTCGTTTTTCAAGCTCCTAAACAGGTCATCGTGAGATTTTCGCTATAACATTTTTTCTACGAAGGTTCAGAATCTGAAATGTTTATGGTGCGAAGCTGAAATCCTCAGGAAATTTGTCAAAAATTTTCAGAACTTGGTTCGCAACATTTTTTGAGATATGATCTGTGGAAGGTAGTTCTTTTTCAGGCTCCTGAATTGCATCTCAAATAGGTGATCGTGGGAAAAGTTTAGTAACTCTCTCTCTAGGCAGTGGATTTGAGTGCTGTAAAAAGTGGTCACAAGTGAACGGACTGTAGTTTCCCTGCTATCAATTTTAGAGACAAAGGATGAAACAGTGACACGTGGCAAGTCCTACAAGTTTTCTCTACTGAACCAGTCCAAAATTAGGTCATTGTGGGAGATTGGACACAACTTTGTCTTGGGGAATCCAAATTAGATCAGACCTGTGGCATTTGAAAGAATATTTAGAGGGCTACTACAGGGCTGAATTTCAGATATTTAATATTTTCAATTACAGAGATAATTCAATTTCAATATCGAGCTCCTCAAAGCAAGTAAAAGGTATCAATATTGGATTCTAAAATGGTGCCTAAAAAGAATTCAACACCCATTAAGCCTTCAGAAGGCTCTAACATGACTCATGAAGATGAAGAATTGCAACATGATCTATCAAAATTACAAGAGCAAGTGCAACAAATTTCACTCTCGCAAAAAGCAGCAAAAAATGAAATGGAAGTTTTGAAGAAAGGCGTGGAAGTGAAGATGGACGGTTTGAAGAAAGGCATGGAAGCTAAGATGGATGGCGTGGAAGTGAAGATGGATAGTTTGAAGAAAGGCATGGAAGCTAAGATGGATGGCATGGAGGCTGGCATGGAATCTAAGATGGATGACATGGAAGCTAAGATCGATGAGAAAATGGAAAACATGAAGAATTTTCTAAAAGCAGACATGGAAGGTTTGACAAAGTTTATACAAGAAAGGATTCCTAATGGTGAAAAGATAGTAGAAGAACCTCATGATGAGAACAAAATAAATGTTAATTATGATTTCATAAACTCTAATGTTGGCGGGAAGAACCACCATATTCCAAAGATGGATATGAGGAAGTTTGATGGAAAGGATCCTGTAACATGGATACTACAGATGGAGCAATATTTTGATCTCCATAACGTACAAAACACACAAAAGGTACGCATTGCAACTTTACATTTAGAACAAAATACATTTGTATGGTATCAATGGCTTTACTCCCGTAAAAAAATTGTCACTTGGTCAATTTTTACGGAGGAAATGATAGCACATTATGAGGATACAAAGAGCAACACCTTCTTTAGCCAATTGATAAATCTCAAACAAAAGGGTTTAGTGGGGCAGCACATTGAGGACTTCCAAAAATTGAATATATGGGTAACTAATATTCCAGAGGAACACAGGATTGATCTCTTCTTAGGTACTCTAAAGGATAACATCCAACATGAAGTTCGTGTTTTGGAACCTGATTCATTGGAGAAGGCATTCAAGTTGGCAAGAAAAGTTGAATGTAAAATTATGGCGACAAGGAAGCCTACCACTCAATTCTCTAAAGAAGGAAGTGTTGCTACGCCTAGATTTCCACAACCTACAAGGTTGACACCACAACAATTGGAAGAAAAAAGAGCAAAAGGGCTTTGCTACAGTTGTGATAGCAAATACACTAAAGGTCATAAGTGTGCCGAAAAGAAATTATTTTACATAGATTGTGAAGAAGAAGAAGAAAATGAACAAGAAGAGGATATACACCAGGAACCAGCCCTAGAAGAGGAAGAAATGAATCCGACCATATCATGTAATGCACTGGCAGGAATTACCACTCCTCAAACTCTCAAGATAGAAGGACGTATCAAGAAGAAAAAGGTAATAGTGTTGATTGATTCAAGTAGCACCCATAATTTTATTCATTGTAAGGTAGCCAAGGAATTAAATTGTTTCCTATACCTAGCACCAGAATGTCAAGTGATGGTTGCAAATGGAGGAACTATAAATTGCTCAGGAAAATGCTATAATATCAAGCTAACCATGGGGGAATATGTATTGACTAGTCCAATGCTTGCCATTCCTATGGGAGGTGCTGATGTTGTACTAGGAGTACAATGGTTACAATCTTTGGGGACGGTAGCTTTTAATTTTCAAGAACTTTTCTTGAAATTTTTTTCAGAAGGAAAGGAAGTCAAATTACGGGGTATCGCAGGGAAGCCAGGAAGGATAATAAGCTCTAATGTCATGACAAAGCTTCTAAAGAAAGAACAGCGAGGCGTAATTGCACAATTATGCTCACTAGAAGTTCCAACATCAAAATCATTTATTTCTGCAGATCTCCAACAAGTCTTGGACAATCATTCCAAGGTGCTTGAAACTCCCAAAGGACTCCCACCTATTCGTGATCATGATCATGCTATTCATTTGATTCCAGGAAGTGTTCCTCCAAACATCAGGCCTTATAGATATCCTTACGTCCAAAAGAGCGAAATTGAACGTATGATTGCAGAAATGTTAGAGGCGCGTATAATTCAACCTAGTCAAAGTTCTTTCTCTGCTCCTGTAGTATTGGTACACAAGAAGGATGGATCATGGCGAATGTGTCCAGATTATAGGGAGCTCAATAAGCTCACCATTAAAGACAAATTTTCCATTCCTGTGATTGATGAATTATTGGATGAATTACATGGAGCAATTTATTTTACCAAGTTGGATCTTCGTTCAGGATATCATCAAATTAGAATGAAGACCGAAGATATTCCAAAAAAAACATTTCGAACTCATGAGGGTCATTATGAATTTTTGGTCATGCCTTTTGGCCTTACCAATGCACCTTCTACATTTCAAGGGTTGATGAATTCCATTTTCAAACCCTTCCTTAGAACATTTGTGCTAGTATTTTTGATGATATACTAATCTACAGCAGGTCTTGGAAGGATCATGTTGAACATGTTGACAGGGTGCTCAAACTATTGCAGGAGAAACAATTATATGCAAAACATCCAAATGTTTCTTTGGAGTAAAAGAGGTGGAATATCTGGGTCATATTGTATCTCACGAGGGTGTTAAAGTAGACCCTAACAAAATTAAAGCCACTAAGGAATGGAAAGTCCCCACAACCATAAAGAAGTTGCGAGGATTTCTCGGGTTAACAGGGTATTATCGCAAGTTTGTTAAGAATTATGGGAGAATAGCAGCACCTCTAACAACATTATTGAGGAAAGATGCATTTTCATGGACTCCTGAAGCAACTAAGGCCTTTGAACATCTTAAAGAGGCAATGTGCCTAGCACCGGTCTTAGCTACACCAGACTTCACAAAAACCTTTATTGTGGAATGTGATGCCTCGGGAAATGGAATTGGTGCAGTTTTAATGCAGGAAGGAAGACTTGGAATAAGAAAAATGGTTATGAATTATTATGAGACATGATACGAATGTTGTGGTCAATTTTTGAATTTTTGATGTAATTTCCAATCTAATCTAATGATGACATATTGAGGGAGAATATGATTACATTATATATGCTAATGTTTTTGGTATTATTATTTAAAAAAACAATCGTAACATACCTTTCAAACTAACCTTTGTTTCTCTTTTCTTTGTGTTGATTCTTCAGGTATCCTTTCAGCATGATCTTCAATAGATTCCTTTATGTTAAGTATGTTTTCCTTAGTAGTGTGTAAGAAAATTTAACAGAGCTATAGAATGTGATGACAACTACATAATTTCCTGAGATTTGCATAATTGTAGCAATTCTGTAGCTACTTCTTTTATTTATTTAGAGAAATAAAGGGAACAAATATGTCAGAACTCTGATTTTCATCTTATATTTTCTGTATAAGGATGCCAATCATAGCTTGGTTTTCATACTTGTAAAATTTTGTTTTTGAATTATATATATATATATATATATGAAAATAAAAATAAAAATAAGACTAATTTGGGGAAGAAGAGAGACTCTTCTTCACCAAATTCATGTTAGTATTGTCTTGAAATTTTGTTGATAAATTCCTCCTTTGTAATTGACTTATGATATAATTTTAATCGATATTCATTCACAAGAAGAGGTAAATTTTCTTCATTAATAGCCCTTATCCTGACTGCTCCATTGCCAAAGACTTTTTTGATCCCATAAGGCCCAACCCAATGAGTCTGAAATTTTCCTTGGAAATATTTGAACTTTGAATCGAACAAAAGTGCCCAATCTCTTGCTTGAAACTTTCTTTCCTTTCTGCACTTATCATGCCATCCTAACCTTTGTTGCTTGCTGAGACTAGTTCTTTGAACATCATCTTGTCTGATCTCATCAAGATCATTAATTTGTTCCATTCTATGCTTCTTGGATTCTGATAAAGTAAGTCCAATTTTGACTTCTATGTTGAACATTTTAATCTTAAATTCTATAGGAAATAGTACTTGCTTCCCATGAACATGTTCATAGGGAGTATTTCCTATTTTATTTCTCCATGTAGTCTATTAGGCCCATAAGGCTAAAAGAAGCCTATCTGCCCAATCCCTCCTATGTATATGTACAATATTTGTGAGGATTTATTCAATCAATTTATTGGTGGACTCCACTTGACCATTTTCTTGTGGATGATAAGGAGTGGATTTTCTATATTTAGCCTTGTATTCATCCAAAATATTTTTCACCATCTTCGATGTAAAATGAAATCCTTGATTTGACACAATTTCCCTTGGGACAACAAAATGAGTGAAAATATCCGCAACAAGAAATGAAAATACAAAATCTTCAGTAGCATTATAAAGGGCTCTAACCTCTACCTAGTTAGTGAAATAATCATTGCAAACTAGAATGTATCCCTTTTGTCTTTGTAATATCCCAAATGGGGAAATTTTTGCTCCATTGGGAATATCTTAAGATATTCCAATATTCCAACTCCAGGAGTATTAACAATCAACACTGAACTATTTCAGAGATAGAATGTTAGGGGTATTTACTAGATATGTCACCTTCATAAGGAAGGATGAGATCCAGAGGCTACCTGGCCCACTAGCAAACTCTGCCAATAGAACTTGTCAAGAGCTAATATTTCCCTTCAAGGAATTTCTGCAACAGTTGTCCATGAGGACGCTGTATAAGGAAGCCCATGTGAAAATAAGGCAATAAAGTACTGGGATGACTTGGAATATATCTGATACAAACTCCCTGTAGAATATAATGTGAAATAAATAACCCTAAGGGGGTTATTCAAATCTCCCACCAACAAGTATACCGAAATAATGCTTCAATGAGAGAATCTTCAGCAGTATTAAAACTTCAATATGTAACAACAATGAAATAATGCCTCATGCAATGTAAGAAGAGTAAAAATATGATACATAATATATAACATCAAATGTAATACAAATTCCTTGAGTAAAATACCTCTCAAGGTGAGCTTAAATCAACCTCAAGGGAACATGTACAGGAAACAAGAGAATACACTTCTACATAACCAAGAAACTCTGTCACTGTGCAGTATATGAGGGAAAATGACTGCAAGTTGATATATATGAGATGATATAACAATAAAATCTCAAATAAATATGGGGGAGCAAGATCTCAACCCTAGAAAAAATTATTACAACAATCCTTCAAGGGATTGGCTAAAATACATAAAACTAGAAAATGTCGGAGTTTCAGTGTAGATGATGCAACTCAATAATAATACAATAATGGGGAAAAAATTAGATGCTGCAATAAACAATGATACCTCCTCCAATTATCTCCAAAGTGAAAGGTTTTATCCCCTTCCTGAATATTGCACTCTCTAGTGTACAAAATGAACTCCTCCTGCAAACCCTCTCAGGAAATAACATTGTAGGAGACAGGGATTGCGCTGGGCATGAGAGGAAACATATGGCCCAATGCCAAAATATGTAATATCAACTCTGAGGTTTCCTTTTCTGATCTACTAGAGAAAGATATGGCTCCTCCTATACAAAATAAGCTTCGAAAATGAGATGATGAAGGTCCCTCACTGCAACACCAGCAACTCTAGCGTTCTCTTACTGCAAGAATAACACAGTAGCTACAAATGAATGCCTTGGCATCAATCCATGATGTGAGGAATATCAATAACAATCTCTCCATGGCCTCCCATGGAAGATAAGGGTATTCCTAAACATGAATCCCTGTTGTGCTAAGCAGCACAAGCTCTCTCTGTTGAAGCAGTGTCAACTTCGAAATTCTTTCTCCAAAGATGTAACCCCAATAGTGGCTCTCCTTCATCTTTTATGCAAGGCATGCATGTACCCCACTCACATTAGGGTTTCTCTCATTTAAAATTTCACTCCATCCAACTACACAATATTCTTGTGCAAGCTTCCCCCCTTGGGTATGTTGTTGACTTTGGTCAACCATGGTCTAGCTCACTTTCTTTTGGCCCTTTTCACACTTGGGGCTGCTAACTTAAGCCACTTAAGTGACTTTTTTCACCTTAGGAGTGTTTATTAAGTTGCTACATGGACTCCCTCACCCATTTTATTCCTTCTATTAAAATAAAAGCATAATTAATGTTCCAAATACTTTATTGCAAAATTTGGAACATTACAGTCCTCCCCTCCCAAAAATTGCTTCTCCTCAAGAAAGAGCAAGGATGAACAGCAAAAATTGCTCCACTCAAGGCATGGATTCTGAAATATCCTCATGTATATCCTCCATCCCCAAGCAAACAACCAAGCAAAATGAGTGACCCTCCAACTAGGCAACTCTTGAAAGTACTCCTCCACCTTGTGCTCATGAGAAATAGGTGGGATAAATTTCTGAACTTGGTAAGATTCATAGCCTACCCGATGTTGTCCTCTTCTCCACTTATGATTAATTTGGAGTGAAAGCTAAACTTGGGCTGCAGTAGTGTTGCCTTCAAGAGGCAAGATGAAGTCTAGATCCCCAAGGACATCTCCTCCAACGCTGCAAATCAAGATGGCCCAAATCATCTCATATGTGATGAGTTGGAATTCATCAACATATGGCATCCAAACAATCATATGGTTCACCTCATGGAAAAATGCATGACTGAACATGGTGACCATATCATCTTCCATACTCCCCTTGGAGCATGTGTTGCAAAAAGAATGGAGCTCTTCTCTCCCAAAGGGCACATCCACCCAATGAGTCTCTCCCCTCTTGATGATACATATGGGGCTACTGATTATATATGTATGAAATTAAATGGTATTAAAAAGAGACCCAAGCCACCCCATGAACATAAAAACCATGAAGTGCCTCCTCCAAAAATTCAAATTCTCCAAATAGCTCCTCCCACATGAAGGAAAGATATGAAGTTTGGCAATCATAGGCTACACATTGCTTCTCCTGAAACATACAACATGAAAATTAGGGAGAATCACACTCCCAATGGGCATATTCAATTTACTTCCCTACTTCAAAACAGTGCTTCCTCTGAACAGCGTTCCACCAGCAACATATGGAAGCATAAACTTATGAGAGCGAGGTGAAATATGGTCCCATGCATGGAACCAGCGCAGGGCATCATTTGCCTGCCTCAATATATAATTCAAAAAGTGTATTTTCATCCACTTGTTTTCTGCCACATCCATCCTACAAGGTGTGATCATGGAAACGCATTTTGGTGCCAAAGGTGCACACCAAAATCCATGTGGCTTTCCCCCACAACCCACTGCTGCAATAGCCATCATTTTGCTGCAAGGGACCACAAGTACAACAAAACACAATGTGAAATAAGGAAGGATCCATATTGATCTGATATGCTGCTCATAAAGATAAGAGAGTGAAAATCATGTCACAAATATTTACCTCCCTCATCATGTACTTTGGCCTTTGAGCTGAAATGCTTGAAGTGAAAAGTCCCCCTTACTGCAACATAGTAGGGGAGTGATTTTTCCAACCATCTCATCATCCTTTGGGCTATGCATCTGTCCATATGCTGATATGAAACCATTAATATGCCCTCCCTAGTGGACTCCTCCATCAATTAAGAATATGCATGAAAATGCATGAAAGAAGAACCCATAAATACTGCATGTAGATCCCTCTTCTTGTGCTTGTGCAACCAAGCCAAGAAAGTAAAAATTTAGTAAGGATTTCTCTCCTCCATTACTCTTTCATGCTCATCACCTACATGCCTCCAAATTACATCACTTGTGAAGTGGCTTGAAAGAAACTCCAACAAGTAACTCAAGCTCTAAAGTGACAGTGTTGCTGGCCTTTGGAGTAAGGCCACTGTCATCCCAATGCTCCCCTCTTTGACATGAATCTTGCCAAAGACTCCTCCCATCATGTTGCTGCAAATGTAGAGCTCCTCCCATGAAGAAGGTGCTTCTTGGGCATCCAAGATCAAAGAGAAATCGTCTTGCACTATGCTAGTGCTTCCTCTTGCTCCAGCAACATTCAAACAAAATACGAGCAACAAGAATGTTTGTTGTTCCTCCATACTTCCACTATACTCAATCTCAAATGGGAACATAATGAGTGGTAAGAGAAATTCCATCCATCATGATGCCCCCATGCTCTCCTCTTTGACCATCAAGAGAAAAAATTGTGAAATGATCTTAGGACCTGTGGGTTATGGATCCTCCACATTTCTACTGCACACACTTCATCCATAAGGCTCTGCTCTTTGGTGTAAGTATCCTGCCACTTGGTACCTCTTTCAAAAGAGCTACCTTTGTCCCAAAATAGATTTCCCTTTTGAATTTCATGGGACATTGAAATGCAATATCCTTCATGACAAAATTTCTAAACCCCACCCTCACATGTGATGCATGGCTCATCAATAGTGCATGAGGATGATGAGGGTTCCTTTATTCAAAATCCCACAACACAGTGAAATTCTCCTGCTATAGAAAAAAAGCTTGCCATGGTATGCAAACCCTCATGGCATGTATTGAACCAACAGGAAATGAAAACTCATGCATACCTTGATAAAGTTTGGAAGGGTCTTGTGTGCATGCAAGAGTCTCTTCCCAAAATTTGTTGGCTGCCTCAATTGCTGGAGATGAAGGTTGCTCCTTCATGATAAAAATAGCACTGGTATGTGCCTCTCCATGCTTCTGCTCTATTTCTCTGTGAGAATAGGAAGTGCATGGTCCTTCCGCTTCTCCTTCTTCTATTTCCTCAACCTCCTTGGAGAGGTTCTTGCTAGACCCAAAACCAATGAGATCAATCTCGTCCTCTACATCATATTGGCCTCTTCTTCTCTTAAATTCAAAATTCAAAGGCTGAGCCAAGTTCGAAGCTCTGATACCACTGTAATATCCCAAATGGGGAATTTTCTGCCCCATTGGGAATATCTTAAGATATTCCAATATTCCAACTCCAGGAATATTAACAATCAACATTGAACTATTTCAGAGATAGAATATTAGGGGAATTTACTGGATATGTTACCTTCACAAGGAAGGATGAGATCTAGAGGCTACCTAGCCCAATAGCAGACTCTGCCAATAGAACTTGTCAAGAGATAATATTTCCCTTCAAGGAATTTCTGCAATAGCTGTCCATGAGGACATTGTATAAGGAAGCCCATATGAAAATAAAGCAATCTAGTACTGGGATGGCTTGGAATATATTTGATACAAACGCCTTGTAGAATATAAGCCCAAATAAATAGCCCTAAGGGGGTTATTTAGATCTCCCACCAACAAGTATACTGAAATAATGCTTCAATGAGAGAATCTTCAGCAGTATTAAAAATTCAATATGTAACAGTAGTGAACTAATGCCTCATGAAATGTAAGAATAGTACAAATATGATACATAATCTGTAGCATCAAATGTAATAAAAATTCCTTCAGGAAAATACCTCTCAAGGTGACCTCAAATCAGCCTCAAGGGAACATTTACAGGAAACAAGAGAATACACTGCTACATAACCCAGCAACTCTATCACTGCGCAGAATATGAGGGAAAATGACTGAAAACTGATATATATGAGATGATATAAGAATAAAAGCTGAAATAAATATGGGGGAGCAAGATCTCAACCCCAGAAAACATTATTACAACAATCCTTCAAGGGATTGGCTAAAATACATAAAACCAGAAAATACCAAAGTTGTAGTGTAGCTGCTGCAACTCAATAATAATACATGAATGGAGAAGGAAGTAGATGCTACAATAAAAAATGATACCTCCTCCAATTATCTCCAAAGTTAAGGGGTTGATCCCCTTCCTGAATATTGCACTCTCTAGTGCACAAAATAAACTCCTCCTACAAACCCTCTCAGGAAATAACGATGTAGGAGACAGGCACTACACTGGGCATAAGAAGAAACATATGGACCAATGAAAAAATATGCAGATTTTCCTTTTCTGATCTCCTAGAGAAAGAGATGGCTCCTGCTCTACAAAATAAGCTCCAGAAATGAGATGATGAAGGTCCCTCACTGCAACACCAGCAACTCCAACGTTCTCTTGCTGCAAGAATAATGTAGCTGCAAATGAATGCCTTGGCCTCAAGCCATGATGTGAGGAATATTAATAACAATCTCTCCATGGCCTCCCATGGAAGAGAAGGGTATTCCTAAATAGGAATCCCTATTTTGCTAAGCAGGACAAGCTCTCTCTGTTGAAGCAGCTTCAACTTCGAAATTATTTCTCCAAAGATGTAACCCCAACAATGGCTCTCCTTCATCTTTTATGCAAGGCATGCATGGACCTCACTCACATTAGGGTTTCTCTCATTTCAAATTTCCCTTCATCCAACTACGCAATCCTCTTGTGCAAGCTTCCCCTCTTGGGTACGTTGTTGACTTTGGTCAACCATGGTCTAGCTCACTTGCTTTTGTCCCTTTTCACACTTGGGGCTGCTAACTTAAGCCACTTAAGTGAATTTCTACACCTTAGGAGTGTTTATTAAGTTGCTACATGGGCTCACTCACCCATTTTATTCCTTTTATTAAAATAAAAGCAAAATTAATGTTCCAAATACTTTATTGCAAAATTTGGAACATTACAGTATTGATGGTGGATTGATTCATCCAACAAAATACATGGCCCATCTTTAAATGGTTCGATGAGTACCTGAGGGTGTAAGTCCATTTCATCTATAGGAACATGTTTCCTTATTCTTTGACAGCTATCACACCTTTTGACATAATCTTTACCATATTTAAATATGGATGACCAATAATATCCTAAATGAAGGAATTTATAGGTAGTCCTCTTATCAGCAAAGTGTCCACCATAGGGTTCATCATGGCATGCCTTCAGAATTTCAAGCATTTTATATTCTAAAATACACCTTTTGATGATGAGATTTGGACCTGTTCTATACAATTCATCATTACCCCATGAGTACAATGCACTTGTTTCAATAATTGTTCTTTTATCTCTAGGAAACAAGTATGCCAGTAATTTTCCTGTAGCCAAGTAGTTAGAAGTATCTGCAAACCATGGAAATTTAATAGTTACTACGAAGAGATATTCATCAAGAAAATTATCCTCCACTGGAGTATCATTATTTTTGTTTTGAATTCTAGACAAGAAATCAGGAACTGTGTTTTTTTTTCTAGGGTGGTTTAGAATGGTGATGTTAAATTCTTGCAGGAGTAATAACCATCTTGTCATTCTACTATTAGCAATAGATTTATTCATTAAGTATCTAATTGCATAATGGTCTATGTGAATAAAGGTTTCATAGTTGGTGATGTAGTATCTAAATTTGTTGATAGCATCGATAACAACTAGAAATTATTTTTCAGTTATACTGTAATTTAACTTAGCGGGAGTCAAATTTTTAATTGTGTAATAGATGGCATAGGGGATCAAATATTTTTTTCATAGTACAGCTCCCAAGGCTATATCTGAAGCATCTATTGAAATGTGAAAAGGTATTTTCCAATTTGGACCTCTTAATATGGGTGCTTCAGAATTTTTTTCTTTTAAGGTTTGAAATGCCAATTGGAAATCAAGATTCCAACTAAATTCACAATATTTGGTAATAAATATGAAGAGTGGAGATGCTATTTTGCTGAAATTTTCTATAAATATTCTATAGTACCCTGTAAATACTAGAAAACTTCTAACATATTTTTGATAACTTGGAATTGATAATTTGGATATGACTTACACCTTATATGAGTCTACTTTAATTCCATCTCCTGAAATGTGATGTCCTAAAACAATGCCTTCAGTAAACATCATCAAGCATTTTTCATGAGTTAATGAAATATTTACTTCTTTTCATCTTTTATGAACATTTTCCAAGTTTTCAAGGCCTTCTTCAAATGAATTCACATAAACTGTAAAATCATCCATATCTAATTCCACGCAATCATGTATTAGATCAGATAAAATTCCTAATAATTCCCTCTAAAATGTTTTAGGTGCATTGCACAATAAAAAAGGAAGTACTTGGTAAGCATAGATTCCACACGGACAGGTGAATGTGGTTTTGTCTTGCTCTTCAGGTGCTACTTGAATTTTGTTGTAACCAATAAAACCATCTAGAAATGAGAAACACTTCTTTCCTATTAATGTATCCAATACTTGATCTATGAAAGTCAATGGAAAATGACCTTTTAGAGTAGCTTTATTCAACTCCCAATAATCAATGCATACCCTCCATTTACCATTCTTCTAAGGTACAATTACTAGGGGAGAAACCCACTGACTATCTGAAATTGGATAGATGAATTTTACATTCAACAATTTTTGCAATTCTTCTTTCACAATTTCCATAAGATTTGGATTAATCCTTATTTGAGGTTCTCTAATAGGCCTAGAGTTTTTCTCAATGTAGATATAATGTATACAAGTATTAGGACTAATCCCTTTCATGTCAATGAACTTCCATGCATATGCATAAGAATGTTTTTGTAATGTTTTGATTCACTCTTCTTGTTGGAAATTTACCAAGTTTTTGTTTATGTCTAAATATTTCCCTACAAAGATTTCAACTTTAGAGATACCAAATTCTCCATAGAATATAAATACATCTAGCTAGATGAAAAGTATTCAATATTGAATTGTTCTTGAAAATTATGACACCTTCATATTGTTAGGATGTTTCAAAATTTTCTATTGAATTTAATATTTGACTTTCTTTACTAATATGAGAAATAGTAAAGTGAGGTTCAATTCCATTCTCATCATCTATCCATTCTTCATATCCTATTTCTGTGATTATTTTTGCTGGAGGATATAGCTTGAATTTCTTTGTTGATTTTCCATCATAAATAAACATATCACTGGATCTAAAACTAATGAAAGCATGAGATGTAGCTAACCAAGGCCTTCCTAAAATTACTGGATGCCCCCCTAGGTTGTTCTTGGGAGTTAGGATGATGAATTCAATGGGATACTCCCAATAATCTAAGGACACATAAATATCTTCTAATACACCATCTGGCTTGATTACTCATATATCTGCTAATTGCAATAATGTTGGTGTATACTAAAGGTTTGGAATCCTACATTGTTCCCTAGCTTGTTTTCTCATTATGTTAATGGCTACTCCTAAGTCAATCAATGTGTTCGTAATATCAATGCCATTAATGTGTGTTTTTACAATTGGACTCCCTGGGTCAAAATATTTTTGTATGGCTATTTTTCCCATCATAATGTCAACAATTTCTCCTACTAATTGAATCCTTTTTATTTATTTTGTTTTCCTTCCTGGTTTTTTCGTGATCATCTCTCTTATTGTTTTGGCTAGAGTAGGAATCTCTTTAATGGCCTCCAACAAAGGAATTTTGATACTGAAATTTTTAAATTCATATTTAAAATCATAATTGGCAGCAAAATTTATTTTTCTATCCCTCTATTGACTTGTAATATTTCAAGAAAATGAGGGCTAGAAACAGATACTGAAGGTTGCTCAATTATAGGGGTTGAGTTTAATCGATATTTTTTTTTCATTTTTAGAATTTTGGTTCTGTTAAAGAGAGGTCACTTTTTTAGAACTTTTATTTTTTTGTAGAGAAATCTCTTCGTCAAATTGATATTCTTCTTGAATAACAACAGAAGGCTTTTACCTTTATAATATTCTACTAGATCTAAGTTGGACATTGTTAAGATCTTGTGGGGTAATCATGTAAGCTGGAAAGTTTTGTCCTTCTATGTTATAGGAATTTTGAGAATTTTTATTGTTTTGGTTTGGTAATGGTTGGGCAAGTATTTTATTTGTCCTTTTCAGATATGGTAATGATAGTTGTGGATTCTGATTTTGGATTTGGGGTTGTTGATTTTGTTGTAGAAAATGTTGAGGAGGATAGTTTGGATAGAGTTGTGGATACTAGTGATACTGACAATAAATGAAATAAGTATTTTACATCCCTTGTATCGAGGGTTTAGGCTGGGACCAAGGCTGTTGCGATGATGAATTCCAATTGTTTGGTGGGGGTTGATTATACATTTGGTTATTAAAAACTTAACTTTGTGGCCCCTTCCATGGCCTTCTAGAGACAAAACAAAGGGGATCTACTGAAGATGGATTTGCTTCTTCTTCTTGAAAGACAACCTTAATACCATGTATACAGGGAAATTTTTTTGTTTCATGATTTTTTGCACAAATAACACAGGTCTCTTCAACTTTTACATCAAGAGGACACTTTCTTAAAGCATGTTTATTTCTGCATTTAGGAAAAAATAGTGTTGGCATGTGTTGTCCTTGATGGCAACCTACTTGATGAAAGAAGACTGTTGGCAATGTGATACAATGTGTTGACTTTGATGAAACCTACTTGATGAGTTGCCTATGATAAGCAACCTAAGAGTTATTGATGATGTATCTATGTGTTAAAAGGAAGGATGATGTATCTACAGATCAGCTCAGAAGTAACAGAAGAAAGGAATTTCAGAAAGTGCCAGAATAATGATAAATAAGTTATGCTACAAAGCATACGCGGGTTTGTTAAGGCGAAGTAGCGCATGCACGCGGAAAGGTACGTGCCAAGACGCGTATGCCCATTTGCACTCCAAATTTAGAATACCAAGGGGTGTTACCATGGTATTGACCCATTGTATTGAGCGCTTGATTGTCTATTTGATCCCATCCAAGAATACCATTGGAAGTGGTGTGGGTTTGGCTCATGGTATTGATAAAGGCTAAATCTATTTAAGGGAAACATAATCATAATGCAATGTGTGCAAGTGTATGGGTTTTAATGAATACTTCACTCTGAAGTATATCTGCATGGTTGAACTCTGTTCTTAATTGATAGATCTGAATCTATGATGCACCTATGAATATGATGAAGGTTCAAAATCTCTAGATATGAAAATGGTGAATCTCTAGGATGATCTAAAAAGAAGTGATGAAGACCTGGCGCAAATTTGTTGAAGAAATTGAAGAAATATGGGTAAGTTCATAGATCTGGTCTGTTCCGCAAAGTTTATCTTTTATAGATCCATACGCAGGTTTGTGTCGTGAAAAGCGCGTGTATATGCGGATCTGATTAAATAAAAGCGCATATGGGCAATTAGTGTTTTTCTGTGAAATGCATAGATATATACACGGGTTCATCTCATGAAAAGAGCGTGTATACGCGGGTCTGATTAAATAAAAGCACGTATGGTATCTGAACTAATGGTTGCTCAAGGTTGAACGTTTTTCTGCATATTTATCCTGAATTCTGGGTTATCTCTGATATTCTGGTTATAGTGGTTGCACTATTCTGTTGGAACCAATAGGAAAAGTATGATAAGAGAAGGGATGTGTTGAAGCTGTTTGATCAAGTTTGAAAATTGATGAAACGTGGTCTGCAGTGGTCGTGAGGGTCGAAGCCTTCAGTGGTAGCTGGTAAACAAGAGCAGGGGGTAGTAGCTCCCTTCCAGGAGAGGCTGGTAAACGAGAGCATGGGGTTGTAGCTCCCTTCCAGGAGAGGCTGGTAAACGAGAGAAGGTTGTAGCCTTCTGCAGGTGGGTGCCTGCTTGCTGGTATGAGTCTGCACCAGTACATATTTGTAAGATGTTTTATTTATAATAAATATTGAAGACTAAGACGACGACAGTGGTGGTTTTCTCCCGAATTGGGTTTCCACCTAAAATCCTGGTGTTCATGTGTGATGCTTATGTGTGTTGATTTATTATGTTCTTACTGCACTTGTCTACTAAACATCTAATGAATGAATGATGCAATAATCTAAGATAAGAATTATCTGCATAATAAGTGATCTGAGCATACACGATTTTCCTTAAGGATTTCCATGTATATACGCTAGTTTTGTTCTGTAAAGTAGCATATGGGTTTTTGAGAAAAGAAAAGTAAAAATTTGATTGACAGATCAAGATACTGATTCAACCCCCCTCTCAGTATCTTTTCCAACAATTAGTATCAGAGCAGGTCCTTCTAAAAAAGCTTAGCCGCTAGAAGGAAGATCAAGCAAGACAAGCAATCAAGAAGGAATAGCATCTATCAAGCCCCCGCTCTTTAACGGAAACAATTTAATCTTCTGGAAAATAAGGATGAGATCCTATCTTCAATCTCTGGGAGCATATGTATTGGCCATTGTTGAAGGAGGATATCAATATCCAGCCACTGTACCAACAGATTCGATAGAAAAGAAGAATTATCAATCAAATGCAAAGGCAGTCAATGCTATAACAGGAAGTCTAACTGAATCTAAATTTTTCAACGTCATGTAGCTAAATATAGCAAAGGAAATGTGGGACAAAATCATTCTAAGTTATGAAGGTGATGCAAAGGTAAAAAGTGAAAAACTCCAAACTCTCATAATTGAATATGAAAATTTGAAGATGCATAATTATGAGAGTATTGCCAGTTTCTTTTTACGTCTTGATGATGTTGTAAATCGTATCAGAAATTTGGGAGAAACAATAACCGAATCTACTTTGGTTGAGAAAATTTTAAGATCTCTAACAACAAAATTTGAGTCAAAATTTTCTGCTCTTGAAGAAAAACAGGATCCTCAAAATCTTACTATGGTGCAACTTCATGGGATACTAAATGCATATGAAAGGAGAAGAGGAGGACCATCTGAAGTCAAAGAAGCCATCTTTAGAGCTTCTACAAAAGGGAAATAAGTGCAAGAATTAGAAGGATCAGGATATATCTCAGAAGAAGATGAGGTAAATTTTGTAAAGAAACTTCAACTTGGCACAGGACGGTTCAGAGGTAAGCTTCCTTTCAAATGTTTTGATTGTGGAAGAGTTGGTCATTATGCTGCTAAGTGTCCTTATAAAGAAATATCTGCAAAAGGGAAAGAAGTAGCAAGAAGGAATAAGAACCGGTCTAGCACTAGAAAAAGTTACTATACTCATGAAGATAGTGATGGGTTATCTGATAGTGAGGAAAAATGTGAACAAGATCTTAGACTTCTCATGGCATTTGAATCTAGAGAAGAAAATGATACTTTTGTGGATGCTTTAGAGGACAATGATTTTCTTGAAGAAACCAATCAACTCAAAATACACTTAGAAGAATGTAAAATACTCTTATAAGAAAGGAAAATAACCATAGAGACTCTGAAAGGGCAGTTTGAAGAAGCAAAGAAACACATTGAGAAATTAGAATGTGAAGTGGTAAGTCTAAGAAAATATTTTGAGAAAGAAAAGACTCTGAATCTTCGATTTACTAAAGGATCAGAAACCTTAAATGAGATTATCAAGGTACAACGCTCTCCTCTTGTAAAGACAGGTCTTGGATATACCAGGGAATCTTCTCAGGCTTCAGCACCAAATTATCTAAAAGCAGTTACAGCTAGTTTACAAAATTCTGCCACTCAGCAAGGGAATAAAGAATCTTTACAGGCATAGCATGATCATCTCAATTCAAAGAACACTAATAGGAATATCTTTCAAAGAAACACCAATCAACAGGTAAATTCAAGTAGAAGATTTCATGATCGCAGAAATTTCTTCTTCAATGGACAATGTTTCTCATGTCACAATTTTGGTCACAAAGCTGCTCAATGTGTTGCATATAAAACCATCATGACAAGAGAAGCGAGAAAGAAAATTATTGATATTGGAACAAAGAAGAATACCTATAAAAAATTTCTCCTCTTATAAATGAAGTTTAATGTGCTTATTGCAATAACTTTGGACATGAAGAATCTGAATGCAGGAGCAAAGTTTAGCCAAAAGAGCATTTTCCTTCAAGTTCCAAAGTATGGAAAAAGAAGGAATTACAGGTTGAAAATTGTAGCATAACGTTATTTTCATAAGGTGAAGAAAATCAATGGTACATTGATAGCGGATGCTCAAGACACATGACAGGTGACAAAACCAAACTTCGTGCATATAGTACACTAGAAAAGGAAAAGAAAGTTACTTTTGGAAATGATACTCCTGCTGTAATTAAAGGAAAAGGGTCTGTGTTTCTAAAGGAAAAGGTGAAGGCTAATGATCTCATTTATGTGGATGGATTAAGGCATAACTTGTTAAGTGTAAGTCAAATGTGTGATCAAGGAACTAAAGTTGTCTTTAGTTCAAAAGAATGTGTGGTTTGTGATCTTGATACAGGTAAAACAATTATAAAAGGAAAAAGATCTCCAAGCAACCTATATGTATTGAAGAACTGCAAAGAACAATGTTACTTGATTAAATCTTCAGAAGACTGGCTATGGCATAAAAGGTTGGGACATCTAAGCTTCTCTCAAATCAACAAATCAAGTAGACTTAATGCTGTTCGTGGTCTTCCCAATATTACTCTACCTGAAAATATCATATGCAAATCTTGCCAATTCGGCAAGCAGACCAAAGTGCAATTTAATGCCAAGGAAGGATCATCAAGTAGGCCTCTTGAACTCATTCATACTGACATATGTGGACCTATGAGGAAAAATTCACCTTGTGGTGAACAATACTATATCTTATTTATTAATGATTTCTCTAGAATGTGTTGGATTGGGTTGCTGAAGCACAAAGATGAAGCATTTGAGAAATTTCAGATCTTCAAGGCTCTGGTTGAAAATGAAGTAGATATAAAACTCAAATGTCTTATATATAATCGAGGAGGAGAATATAATTCAAATGAATTCCTTGAATTTTTTGAACAACATGGCATAAAAAGACAATTTTCTATAGCTGGAACTCCACAACAAAATGGCGTAGCAGAAAGAATGAATAGAACAGTTCAACAAATGGCTAGAGCTATGCTTGATGATTCTGGAACACCTGACACATTTTGGGGAGAAGCAGCACATACAACAGTAAACATTCTGAACAAAGCACATGTTTGTGTAAATAGTGAAAAAACTCCATATGAACTCTGGTATGGTAATTCGCCATCTGTGAAGCATTTTAGAGTTTTTGGAAGTAAATGCTTTATCAAAAATAATGATGAAAAACTTGGCAAGTTTGAACCTAGAGTAGATGAAGGAATACTTCTTGGGTACTCCTCTACGAGTAGAGCATATAAATGTTACAATAAAAGTCTTTGGAAGATTGTTGAATGTATTGATGTTGTTATTGATGAGTCTCCTACAGCCCCAAAGGAAGAAAAACAGACAACAAATGAAGACGATGGTGACTTATGTCCTCCTACATCAAATAACAATGATATAGATAATGAACCCAATGAAGACCCTGAAGATGATTTATCTGAAAAGGCTCCATCCAAATACGTTCAAAAGAATCATCCAGAATCTAAAATTTTGGGAGATAAGGGATCAGGTGTACAAACAAGAAGGACTCTTGTGGGATCTTCTAGCTATCTAGCATTTCTATCTACTATTGAACCTCACAATGTCAATCAAGCTAGCAAAAATGAATGTTGGGTTCAAGCCATGAATGAAGATATTGATCAAATTGAAAAGAATCACACTTGGGAATTAGTACCAAGACCTCATAACAAAAATGTCATTGGAACTAAATGGATATTCAAAATCAAGTTAAATGAGAATGGGGATGTTGTAAGAAACAAGACTAGACTTGTATGCAAGGGGTATGCTCAACAAGAAGGTATAGACTTTGAAGAAACTTTTTCTCCTGTAGCTAGACTTGAAGCCATAAGAATGTTTCTTGCCTTTTCAAGCTTTCAACAAATCAAAGTTTATCAAATGGATGTTAAATCTGCATTTCTCAATGGTGATCTAGAAGAAGAAGTTTATATAGAACAACCAGAGGGATTCATTTTGGTAAATGATGAAAATCTTTTTTTTAGACTTAAAAAGGTTCTATATGGTCTCAAACAAGCTCCAAGGGAATGGTATTATCATCTTGAGAAATATCTTCACCAACAAGGATTTTCAAAGGGGTCTGCTGATAGCAACTTATACAAAAAAATTGAAAATGATAAGCTTTTGATTGTGGTTGTATATGTTGATGATATCATTTTTGGAAGTAATGAAGAATCTATGAGTCGGAAATTTGCTTCTGTCATGCAACAAGAATTTGAAATGTCTTTACTTGGGGAACTAACATTCTTTCTTGGTTTGCAAGTGCATCAAACTACTGATGGTATATTCTTATCACAAGAAAAATACCTTAAGAAAATTCTGAAGAAGTGTGGCATGGAAGAATGCAAACCTGTAAGTACACCAATGATAACCGGATGTAATCTCAGTTCTCATGATGATTCCCCCATGGTGAATCAACCAGAATACAGATCTATGATAGGAAGTCTAATTTATCTCACTGGGACTATACGGGATATTATGCATGCTATTGGGATTGTTGCACAATTCCAAGATAATCCAAAAGAGTCTCATCTTCACGTTGTCAAAAGAATATTCAAATATCTACAAGGAACTCAAGACTTTGGACTATGGTATCCAAATAATGCTGATCTTACTCTTCATGCTTACACTGATGCAGATTGGGCTGGAAATGTTGATGATCGGAAAAGCACTAGTGGTGGTGCATTCTATATGGGGCCCGAGTTAGTATCTTGGTTCAACAAGAAGTAAAACTCTATTGCCTTATCTACAGCAGAAGCAGAATATGTGGCTACTGCATCATGTTGCAGGCAACTTCTTTGGATGATGCAAACCTTACAAGACTTTCAAATCAAGTGCACACCTCATGTCTCCATTATGTGTGATAATACAAGTGCCATCAGTATTTCAAAGAATCCTGTTATGCATTCCAAGACCAAGCACATTCCCATCAAGTATCACTTCTTACGTGAACAAGTGCTTGAAAAAAAGGTGAAGTTGGAGTATGTTCCCTCCAAAGAACAAGTTGCTAATATATTTAGCAAACCTATGCCCAGGGAAGCATTCAAATATCTCAGACAAAAGCTGGGAGTAGTCTCTGCCTTGCAGAAAATCAGAACTTCTTAAATTCAGAAGATTAAATTGGATACGCGGGTTTTCCTGTAGGACAGTCGTGTATATATGCGAGTTCAGACATAGAAAACTGCGTATGGGTATTTGCTGAAAAAAATCTTCTGGGTCAGCATTCTTCAACAGAGTTGAAGTAATGTTTGATATCTTTGATGCTGTATGGTATCTCTGATAATGTTTCAGCTCTTATATTTTTGTTTCATTCTCTGATATCGGGTAAAGATGCCTTGATGATTGGCTGTTGAAAGTGTTCAGGTTGAACAAGCTAAGGAGGAGTTTTGGTCATATGGAAAGGATGCATTGGATGCACAGTTTCAGTGGGAGCATTAGAATTGCTAAATGTAATGCATTGTTGGCATTATGATTGTTCTGAAATATGATCTCTCTCTTGAGGTCTTTTTTGGTCTTGGTTATAAAAGGTCATATTTTTAATTTGATGAAAAGGTTATGTTGAGATCTTGATGTAAATTGTAATATTCAGTCATGTAAAGGGCTTGTTCAAATGTGTAAACCCACTTGGTTGGGTACATGAGTCATATATGTAAATCAACTTGGTTGGATCTTTGATGTAAGTATGAGTCCTTGGTTGTAGAGTCATGTACTTCATTGAAAAATATGTTTGAAGATTCAGCATGAACTTAGGGGGAGCGTGGTAACTTCAATGCACATCAGATCTGTAGAAGCTCTTCTTTCTACATGAGAAGAAAAACCTTGTTTTTGTTTTTGACCTGCCCTTTTCCCTTGATGGCAAAGGGGGAGAGTAGCATGGTGTTTGCATAATGGTTATATTCAATGTATCTATCTTTTGTGATGATCAAACACCATCATGGTTTCCATCAAGTCCAAAGGGGGAGATTGTTGGCAATGTGATACAATGTGTTGACTTTGATGAAACCTACTTGATGAGTTGCCTATGATAAGCAACCTATGAGTTATTGATGATGTATCATTGTGTTAAAAGGAAGGATGATGTATCTACAGATCAGCTCAGAAGTAATAGAAGAAAGGAATTTCAAAAAGTGCCAGAATAATGATAAATAAGTTATGCTACAAAGCATACGCGGGTTTGTTAAGGCGAAGTAGCGTATGCATGCGGAAAGGTACGTGCCAAGTCGCGTATGCCCTTTTGCACTCCAAATTTAGAATACCAAGGGGTGTTACCATGGTATTGACCCATTATATTGAGGGCTTGATTGTTTATTTGATCCCATCCAAGAATACCATTGGAAGTGGTGTGGTTTTGGCTCATGGTATTGATAAAGGCTAAATCTATTTAAGGGAAACAGAATCATAATGCAATGTGTGCAAGTGTATAGGTTTTAATGAATAATTCACTCTGAAGTATATCTGCATGGTTGAACTCTGTTCTTAATTGATAGATCTGAATCTATGATGCACCTATGAATATGATGAAGGTTCGAAATCTCTAGATCTGAAAATGGTGAATCTCTAGGACGATCTAAAAAGAAGTGATGAAGACCTGGCGCAAATTTTTTGAAGAAATTGAAGAAATCTGGTTAAGTTCATAGATCTGGTATGTTCCGCAAAGTTTATCTTTTATAGATCCATACGTAGGTTCGTGTGGTGAAAAGCACGTGTATACGTGGTTCTGATTAAATAAAAGCACATATGGGAAGTTAAGGTTTTTCTGTGAAATGCACAGATGTATACGCGGGTTCGTCTCATGAAAAGAGTGTGTATACGCGAGTCTGATTAAATAAAAGCGCATATGGTATCTGAACTAATGGTTGCTCAAGGTTGAATGTGTTTCTGCATATTTATCCTGAAGTCCAGGTTATCTCTGATATTCTGGTTATAGTGGTTGCACTATTCTGTTGGAAGAAATAGGCAAAGTATGATAAGTGAAGGGATGTGTTGAAGCTGTCTGATCCAGTTTGAAAATTGATGAAACGTGGTCTGCAGTGGTCCTAAGGGTCGAAGCCTTCAGAAAGGGGGTTGTAGCTCCCTTCCAATGGTAGCTGGTAAATGAGAGTAGGGGGTAGTAGCTCCCTTCCAGGAGAGGCTGGTAAACGAGAGCAGGGGGTTGTAGCTCCCTTCCAGGAGAGGCTGGTAAACGAGAGAAGGTTGTAGCCTTCTGCAGGTGGGTGCCTGCGTGCTGGTATGAGTCTGCGCTGGTACATAGTTGTAAGATGTTTTCTTTATAATAAATATTGAAGACTAAGACGACGGCAACAGTGGGTTTCTCCCGAATTGGGTTTCCACCTAAAATCCTGGTGTTCATGTGTGATGCTTATGTGTGTTTATTTATTCTGTTCTTACTGCACATGTCTACTAAACATCTAATGAATGAATGATGCAATAATCTAAGGTAAGAATTATCTGCATAATAAGTGATCTGAGAATACGTGAGTTTCCTTAAGGATATCCACGTATATACGCTAGTTTTGTTCTGTAAAGTAGCATATGGGTTTTTTAGAAAAGAAAAGTAAAAAGTTGATTGACAGATCAAGATACTGATTCACCCCCCCTCTCAGTATCTTTTCCAACAAATAGTTAAGGCATCACTTTCAGCCTTTTGTTTATTCAGTAATTTCAGAGTCTATATTTGTTCACTGAGACTCCCTGAGATATTTTTCTTAAATTTATGAAGAATATTTCCAATTTCTACCATACGCATTGTTCCAGTTGCAGATTTACTTATTCTAGGGAGATTAAGATCCCTTTTTCTTCCTAGTTTTTGGTTTTCCTCTTGAGATATGAATGCATAATTCGATAATTTTAGTTAATGGTAATTGACAGATATCTCCTTTTCCCATCATGTTAAGGATATCTATCCATTCATCAATAATGGATTTCAGTAAGAGAGATTTTAAAGTATCTTTATCTAGATGTTCCATTTTAGCTCTCTTGATATTATAGTTGCATCTTTCACTCATATCTTCTACTTTTTCATCCTCTCTTTGCATAATTTTGAATAATTCATCCTTCCTATTAATAGGTGTGAAATAATGCATATATATTTGAACAAATTCACTTTTCATCTCATCCCATGTCCTAATATAATGTATTATCAAACCCATGAACCATTTTATAGTTGTACCCTCAACCGTTGCAGGGAATAGATTCAATTTTTTTGAGTCTTTTAAGTAGTCATAAGATCTACATAAGACTTCAAATTCAAACAAAAATGTTTTATGATCCTGAGTCCTTAATCCATGGAAGTTGGGAAGGATAGAAGGTGAAATAGTTTTCATTGTAACATTTGTATCTTCATCAACTATAGGAAATCCAACAGAGTTAGGACCTCCTCTCCTTCTACCTCTTCTTCTACCTCTTCCTCCACCTCTTAAGGCTTATACATTCGGAATTTTTCCATGGAATTCCTATTCTACCATTATAGATTCCTCAGAGCTAATGTAAGGTTCTCACTGTAGGGTTAATTGTTCTTCCTTTGGTTCTTCTATCAATGGAATATTGAAGAAATTTTCTTCTTCTTCTTCCTCACTAGGTATTTCTAGCTATTGAGCTAGGATATGTTCTCCTGTAGAGGTGAAAAAGGTTTTTCCTTCTGTTGGAGATATAGGATATTATTCTTCTAAGACTACCTTAGTAAATGAAGTTGGAGAATATCTTGGTTGGATTTCAGACCTTAAGACTTCAGGACGTCTATGTCTTGAGGTGAAAAATGGAATATGAGTTTGATGTGGTCATGTGGCACTATGTGGTCTTGACGGGGTGAGTGGTGTTGTACGAATGAAACTTCTACCTCTAGCTATGAATCTACCCCTAGAGTCTCTTTCTCTACGCATGTCATTATTTTTAGATTTATATATGTTTTTATTTTTTTATGTAAGAAATAAGGCTTCCTAATTTCATGTCCCCGGCAACGACACCAAAATGTTTAGTCAATTTGATTTCTCAAATTGCTATTGTGAATTATCGACTGAGGTTAGTAATTTGATGAAGTGAGATGCATTATATGTGCTTTGGTAACCTTGTTCTATTACTTCGTTGCATATGTTTATGTTTTTTTGGGGAATTTTGTATATTATGCTAAAATTGGTCTAAGGATTCAAATATATAAATTCTAATGAATATTTCAATGTAAATGAATTTTAATGATGAGAACTAATTCTTAAAGAAGGAAGAAAAGGAAATGTTCATTATCTAATATAAATTGCATAAAAAAAAATCAAACTTTCAATGATGTTAGTAGGCCAGCAAAACATCTATGAGGAACATCTAACTAGTTAAAACGAAAGCATCATTCTAAATCCAATTGCATTCAAATGAAAAGATGAAATAAATTCCTACATTATCCATTGAAAACTTCTAGTGTTATGAAAATGGAGCAAAACTCTTATTTAATTCTATCTTAACTCAATATAATTTTATTCCATGGATTTAAAGCATAAATCCTATTGATAAGAATTTAAATAACAGTGCTAAATTGAAATTGACATAAAATACAAAGCATGAAACTATGACTGTTGTATGACCGAATACCCAAATCTGGTCCAATTGGAAAATGGCATAACAACCTTCTTGCGACGACTTAGAGAGCAAAAGAGTACACAATAATATTAGAAATTTAATCTAGGAAAGTGTTCATAAAATTAATCTACAAGGAAGTAAACAATTTAAAATATGAATTGACAAGAAATTAACTATGAAAGCAATGCGAATTTAACTATAAAATTGACAAGAAACGAAATAACAAAATTCAAACTAAAAAAACAAATAAAAACCTTCTTTCCATGCAGGGGCCCTATGCAATATAATGAGTCAAAAATATAATCGAATATGTGCCCATCAAAGGATCTAGAGCTAATCTTCTGATTTTCAAAAATATGGTTTTAAAGGCGTACATTGTATTATAAAAAATTATGATTGTTTCCAGTTTCAAAACGAACACTATTTAAACAAGTTCTGGATTCCACTGTCTGAGGTGTTTCCGCTTGCAGATAAAAATTAGAAATATAATTTGGAAGTATAAATATAAACAAATTCTTAGTTTTTGTCTGTCAATTTTCTACCTCAGAGCAAATCGAGAGTATCTCATTTGCAAATCTCGATCCTTGACCCACCTTTGACCACAATCATAGGCGTGTTTTCTTTTCGAATTCGAATAGGTGGATGGGATACAATCCATGTGTGGATCATTCCTGAGATACCCATGTGACCCATTCCCTTATTTTCTTCTCAAAACCTGTCAAACCATAACAGTAGCTACAGAAACAACAATTAGTTGCAGCATTTCACACATTTTGTAGCTAGTTACAAAAATTCATTCAAATAAAAAGAAACATCATAATATAAAGTAGATATCATTGAATGATTTATCTGGTCTAGAATATGTAAATTATCATTTATTTGAGTCATGAATTTGTGAAAAACTAAGGAATAAATGATCAAAAACGGTGTCAAAGTACGAACAATTTTGAGGTTCAATAGGTCGTACAAATCTTAAAGGATCAGCTCACTATGGAAAGGAATCGAATGAAACAATGGGAAGATTAGTATTGTAGCGAGAGAAATTTTGATGCAAGTGATTGGGTATTTTTATGGTTAGAACCATACAAACAAATTTACCTCAAGAAATATAAGAATAATAATAAATTATCACCCAGGTAATATGGTACTTACAAGTTGTTGTAAAATATTAGTACTATGGCATAAAAATTGGAGCTTCATGCATCTTCTCGAGTACATCCAATTTTCCATTTTTCATGTTTAGAAAAGGTTATTGGTGACAGTATTTGACTTCAAAAAAAGTTTAGAGAACTTGAAGAAGAAGGAAAAACCATATTTCAGCCTAAATCAGTCACAGAAATAAGAACTTTACAGCTACGAAATCGATTAATTTCAGGGTATACCAGCTGATGACTCCACATCGGAGGATGAGAATTATATATAGAAGCATTCAAAATTACACAAGCATTGAAGGCAAAAAAAAAAATTAAGGAGAGGGGCTTGTTAGTTCCACATAATACTAGTATATTCCCATTATTGTTATTTTTAGTCTAGCCCCCTATTGTTATTGTTTTTCCCATGTATCCCCCATTTTGTTATTGTTGTACCCCATATAAGCCCACTATTTTTATTTTATTTTCCTTAAATTATTATTGATATGTAGGCTCTGATTATATTGTGACCCCTTAGACCCCTATACATACCAAGGAGGTCTTTCATTTGTATCATCAAAGAATTGTTCATTTATGTAATGTAAAGTAGGTTCCCCCCCTAAAAGAGGATAAATTTTAAGTCTTTCGTATATATTTTCTTCTATTTTGATAAATGGATCCATAACATAGAAAGAATTTGGAAAAGGAGGAGCTATTGGCCACTGCATAGGTATTTTTTGAAGAGACCAAAGAATCACAAACACCTTCCATTATTACTATGGAAACTAAGACAATGGTAAAATCCAAACATGGTAAGCTCATCCTCAATGAAATTTTTTAAATTTATTTGGGAATCCAACACTTGGGTAACTTTGGAATGAATACTCATAGGATAATTAATTACCACAATAATAAAGAGTTCCTATATTAAGATAAAAGTTCCTAGGTCCGACATAAATTTGAATTGACATTATGGAAATGAAACAATCCACCATTAGATTATAACTTACTACAACAACAAATGTTATAATAATGGATTGCATTTAAGTTTTTAATCATTCAAATTTAAACATCTATACGAAATTCCTTTGTTTTTGTATATTCCATAATATTAATCAACGACTGAATATTTCGTTGTAATTCAAAATTTTAAATGAAACAAATTGCACATAAAATAAGTGAATGTAATTCTTAAACTATGATTTAATAAAATTAGTGTTACGAGAAGATTTACCCTACGGTTTGGGTTGACAACCCCAAAAAAGCAAGGGGCATATAACAAAAAGAAGAAAGTAACATTATAGTACTAATGCTTACACCAGAAAAATTGGGAGAAGAGGACTTACCCATAGGTCCTACATTTTAAGGAGATCCCGCAGGGTTCAAACCCCCTTCTTCTCAAAGTGCTTGAAAACCTGCAACTCATTCAAGAAAAGTACAAACTCCAGTAGTAATTGAAATCATGTTCTAGATTCCAGTGTTAGATCATATAAGATTATAAACAAAAATAACATGAAATCAACTATAACAAGATCATAACATGTATAGAGCATAAATATCATGACACCATGAATGAGCCAAATATTCTTGATCAATGTATGTAAATATGTGTTGAGGAATACCAATTGATTCAGCCATGACTCCAAGAAAAAGTGTCGTTTAGATCCGTCCAGCTCAAGGCTCAACAATCTCCTTCCATAATAATACACATAGATGTCACATAAGAGGGGTGAACATCTATATGAGGGAAACAAGGGTTTCCACAATCTCGGAAGTGTAGGAGGCACAGGGATAAATCAAACTTGATCAGGGACTAAATGGCTATAGTATCAATACCTATCTCTCTCCCCTCTTTAGGCCTTCCCATGAGGTTTATTTATATCACCTCAAAACATTTTTTCAGATGGGAAACAGTTAGGCCACGGGCTCTTGTAGGTATGCTTTCGGTGTAACCCATAAACCTCACCCTGAAAATAGGGAATTATATATTTTTTTCATACTTTAAATTATATACGCAGATTGGGTATAACTGGACCCGCGTGTGCACATGGTTTTGAGAAGGCAGAGTTGTGTATGTAATTAAAAATATTATTTTTTAGGTAAAGGACCAAGTCTGAAGGGAAAGGATTTCCCAAGGCCATAAAATAGAGCATCAAGTATATAGAGGTGAGAAATGATACTATAAAAACTATAAATATATATTATCAGGTTACAGTTACGTGTTGAATCATAAACTTAGGATTTCATCTAAAAAAACTCAATTGTGATTTTTTAAATATATTATTCAAGATTTTAAACATCAGATGAAATAAAATTGAAAAAATGAAACACATTTGAAATTTAGTTTCAACTAATGCATACTCATAATTATTAAATTGTAATTTACTATATCCACCATTATTGTAATAATAGGTCCATGGGGTCTAGAATATATGGTGATTGATTGCACTCTTAAGGCACTCCTTTATGTGAAGTCACTGGTTCAGTTCCTTGCCTCAGGTGATATATTAGACATGATGGAGATGTAACCCTACCAAGCTTACAAAAAAAATATTGTAAGAATAGGATGTAAATAGGTTGTTAAACATTGAGATATGAATATTTCCACAACAACAGTCTTTCACACATTTCAATATAGAACTTAATAATGAATGTTTAGTTTGTAACCTATGAAATAAAATATGGAATTTATTTACTACACATTAGCTGACATTAAAATAGAACACATAAATAATGAAAATAAGTATAAATGAAATGAATTAAAGGAAATGCATTATTCATATATTCTACTTCCTTTACTCTACATATTCACATACCGAACTCATTAGACTAGTTATTTTCATGTTGTTATAATATTAGTGGACCATTTGTCATATAGATTTTACATTTTTATGCTTCTCATGTTATTAGGGTTTTCAAATTCATATATTGTTCATTCTCTAAAGGTTCTTCATGGAAAATGGATTTTCATTTTGTGAATGAACGAGTATCTAAGATGTTATTTTCAACTTCACATATCCCTTTAAAGATTAAAATAAAATTATTTAACATTTTTCTTATTAAATTTTTTTTTGTTTCCTCATGTGATCTACCTTATTGCATTCTTTCCTCTATAAATTTTTTTTTGGTTCATCTTCTCTATGATAATATATTGAGCTTCATAATTTAATGTATTTTCTATGAAATATCTTTAGAAAAAATATATTATTAGTGTTGAATCTATTTTTATATGCCATATGTTATTATAAAAATAAATAATATGTTAGAAAATTGGTTTCAAGATGAGCATCTATCGATATTACATTTAATTAAATGGAAAAATATAATGAAGTAGGATATCATGTCACATTATTGGTTCATTAATACCTCTTTATTGGCGAAACAAGAATATGGGCTACCTTTTGATAAATAATTCAATGAGTCTACTAAAAATGTGTGGATATTAAATGAGGCCTTTTGGGCACTAGCACCCTTGAAAAAAGAAGTCAAGTTTTAAATGGAAATACATAATATAAACATCTTGAATAGTTATAATAAAAACTTTTTCAACAAAGAAATATTTCATTTATATTCTTAAACATAGTCTTACATATACATCATTATTGAGAAATCCATTCTATATAATTTATGGGTAAATACAAAATGGATATAGGATAATCCCTCCTCCAATGTATGTGAAAACGGATAGATTTCCACAATATTTCAAGTCAATCGCCTACTAGCAATAATCTTGATGATGAAAGGAAGAAAGTTCCTATTTTTCGTCAATAGACGGAATAGACCACTTGAAATTTGGCATTCAAAGAAACATTATAATAAAGGATTCCCTATTTGATGGATAAATAATAGAAGGGATAATAAATTAAGATATAGAAACTTGTAAATTATAGAGGGTAGTGAGAATTATTGGGGACTCAAAATAAAGAAATATAATCAAATATTGGACAAAAAAACTAAATTTTAAGTTGACGATGGTGAAAACGTTTTTTCTATGTCAAAAAATAATAGGTAAAAAATGCCATCAATGAGGAAAAATAAATCAAATATTTGAATAACACTATGTAGCTCCATTTTCTAATACTTATTGAGAATATTAAAATTCCATTACTTGTTATTTTCCATTTCTATTTCTAGGTTAATCTCCATTATCTCTTTGTTAAAATTATTTGTGTGATTGTATCTCCTAATTTATGGATTTTTTTTGCAATTTATATTTTTCATTTTTAAGCTTAGTAGGACCTTTTATTCATTCAAATTTAAATAATCTTACACCATAATAGAAATTTCGTGGCCTCAACCTACCAAGTGGTAAACCAGGTCTGTTGGCCATCGGAAAGCATTATAAGCCATCCAAAACTTGAATTTTCTGAGTTTATCAAATTCAACCTTATAGGACTTAATTTCTAAAATCCAGTTACAACATACTAAACTACCTATAACACTGCTAATCGACAAGGAAATCATCAAAATTTAACAATACTAAAAGAAAAACATTCACTATTAGCTCCTTAGAGGACTCAACCAGGGCATGGTCCTTTGCACTAGAATGTGGACTCTCAGAGTACTAAGGATACTGTACGTGCATCTCAACTTGTTCCAGATGAATTTTATTGTTGAATCTGAAATTGGACAATATGGAAGTCCTTCTGGATCTCGTGGGATCCTGGATCAGTTTTGATAAATTTAGTTGAATAGATGATAGCTCTAACACTAGTAAAATATGGCTAATTAGTTACTAAAAAAATGACTAAAATGTGCAAATAAACAACCTTTTTTGGCTGATGGAAATTGTAGCTAATTTATAGTATGTTATAACGCGGCCCACTTTTAGTCATTTTTAGCTTAGTCATTAATTAGTTGTCTCAATTTTATTTTCTAGTAATATATTTAGTCGTAAATTTCGTCATTAATTTAGTTATTGATTTAGTCATTAATTTCCACAGTTAATGAAAAAATATACAAGAAGATATATTACTATATGATCACTCAAGAAAACCAATTAATGACCAAAGAAACATGACCAAAATGTTTTTCATGTTATCAGATACTATAAATGAGCTATTAATAGTCACATATATTAACTTTTTAGTCATCGTTTGAAACTAATTAATGACCAAATAAATATGAATAAATTTTGGTCGTGTTAGAAGATATTGTTTATTAGCTACTAATAGTTGTATATATGGAAAATTTAGTCATCATTTGTAATAAAAAATGCATCGTTTTCAATAGTCATTTATCTTTTTTTGGTAGTTTCATATTCATTATATAAATGACTAATTTAGTAGTTTATATTCATCTCATTTACTTTCTTTAATAATCATTATAAAAAACTAATTTAGTCATATATTTATTTTATTTGTGCTCACAATTAATCAATATAAACTACTAATTTAATAGTTTTAGATTTATTTTATGTGTTCATTATTAATTGACCTAAAATAGTTAGTATTATTTTCTCACTATGTTAAAAAAAATGTCATACAATGTGCATGTCCATCTAATATGAAAACGCAAAGTTACAAATGTTAATTAAAATACTAAATAATATGAAGTGAAACTATAAATAATTTCAACCACATAAATTTTATTATATAAAATCTCAAGTATTACAATATGAATTTCCAACTTAATATTGGTTGGACAACAATTTACACATGAAATATTGTTTCATCACCTCAAAATGTTATCATTCTGTTTCCAAGGCATTGCATGTGAATTCACCAACTCTGAAGACTTGCCCATCGGTCTCTATGTGTGGGTCTTATGTGGGATATTGGCTCTATGGGTATACCAGTGCTCTTCTCTCTCTCTTGTTTCATTTTTTTAGTCTAGTGTTATTATTATCCTATTTCTTCAATTATTGTTTCTTACCATTGATACTGAGTTCCTTTACTTAAAATGAAAGAAGATTAAATGTAGAGTATAAGAAATGAAAGATGATGAACACAAGAATATAAAATAAATTAGGCTATAAAGGATTTACACAACATATACCTCAACATAAAAAATATCAATGTTATTTTTCCCCATAAAAGAAAGAAACTCGAACAAGTTTTCTTTAGTTGGGCAATAGTGGTCGTTATGTGGCCATATGACCTATATAAACAAAAAAAATAAAAAGTCACCATAGAAAATAAGATCTTAGTAAACTTAGTATTCAAAATTCAGGGAAATATTAGACACAATCATGATAAGTAAGTGACATGCTAAAATGCTCAAGTTCTATATTACTTACAAAATGTGGGATTGTAAACACAACTCCTAGAAAATGACAAACCTAATTCTAGAATAAAATGAAATGAAATAAAAAGTATACAATAATAAGATAGCCTCATATACATGTATATATCCATATTATGTAGAAGGCTAAGTGAATAAGTGTAGGGTTGGAGGTTGATGATGTCAAAAATGCCCAAGTGTGATGAGAATTTCTTCAGATAAGAACTATTATTTGGGTCCATTATCACATATGAATAAGCCAACTATTCTATATGAAATTTTTAATGTTTTTATTATATTCATGGATCACTACAGTATAAGTGGATAAATTTCAAAGACAATTACCTTCCCATTGTGTTCCTAACCTGTCGTACAATTATTTAGCTATGAGTTGGATCAAATTTCCAACATTAAAAATATGTAGCAATCACCACTAGTAATCTCTCAAATAGGAATTGAAAATATGTAGAAATTACCACTAGTAATCTTCCAAATAGGATCATTTTAGAACAGAACTTTCAGATTCCAGTTTCTATATGATTCTTGAATGGAAGATACACACTAAATTCCAACACCAAACTTCCAATTTGAGGGAAAATTTGTGGCCATCCTAGTGTATTTTCGAGGCTATATAATTCACTCCCTCGAGCCAAGACCTCTATATTGATTTAAAGGATCAATCACTCAACTCCAAATATGAGTGATCATTATAATGAAAAGATAAAATAAGAGTAGTTTTGATCTATTCTGTAGATTTACATTGTAATGTTCAAAAATTTTCTTCAATAAATTGGAACATTAAATTTTGTCTAAACTCATTTAGGAGATGAATAATTGGGTAAGGAGGCCCAAAGATAATAAAAACATAAATAAAATCCCTATAGTATGAAAAGGGATCAGCCATGGAACCAGATTTCACACCCTCATGTGTGAAAGGATTTATTTGCAAAGAGGTTTGACAAAGTCAACCAACGCAAGGTATGAGTTGGAAAGCACTACATAGGAGGGAAGCTTCTAGAGGAAGGGCCCATGAGGAGTCTCCGATTTCCATATAAATGGAGGGGAGGAGAGCTATTGCCATTCATTCATATTTTTATGATATTGATTTGGTCATCTCGACTTCTTGATCACCCTGGTTGTTTAACTAGTCTGCAGCACTGTTTAGTGCACCGATTGTCTCTGTTCGGAGATCTCACCCTCAGCCCCAGGGGACTTCGAGTGCCTGCTTGGGTGAGGTTGTCCCATCATTATTTTGGCTTGAGAATGAAGCATCATCCTCCAGGACAACATTATTTCTGCAGCATCATAATACTATGTTCTAGGTTGTTGCCGTGGAGACTCCACAACACCACTTTCATTGCTTGTTTTGTAGAGGGAGAGTCTTTCTTGCCTTTGGAGCATCAGTTTGGAAGCTTGAGAGGTTATTTTCAGATCTTGGCATCAGGCCAACACATATTATTTCCCCTACTATGCATTTTTCTCCAATAGCTTCATTATTTTCATAGTGCATTTGCTGCGGGGTTTTGCAGATTGATTGGAGGGTGGGATCTCAAGCATAAGGATCAGCCTTCCACTTTGAAGATCCATTGGAGGAGATTTAATTCAGATATTTTCATCGTATTCAGACTTCTCTATATATTTCTAGTTCCAGAGTTTCCGTAGCCGTCCAGCTACTCCGACATTTTCATGTATTGTTGAAATTCCCAAGGGGAATGTAATAAAGAGCCCTTTGGGCATTTTGTTTCATTATAGATATATTTTTTCATGTATTTATCAGTTTCAGATATGTAGTATAATAAAAATAAGCTTTATCCTACTTGAAATAACACTGAATGGTTTCTGGGTCATTCTCTTGTCTTGCAGCACCTCAAGCTTGAGGGATTTTCTATGTAAAAATGTTGTTTAACATTTCTTAATGCCTATTCCATGTTCCTAAACTCATTATATTATTTTTCATACTTTTTTACATCTTATAAATTTATAAAATACGCTTCCCTTGCTTCATTAAATTTCTGCATACTCAAAGTCATGGGAAATAAGGGTTTTTCTTGACAAGTCAGGAAGCAGGAACTGTTTAACTTAGTAAAACATATTTTTTCTTGCTAAAATTCAACATGAATATCCATATTGACCTATTATAACATATTCCATAACCTTGAACCTTCATTTTACGCATATTTTTTTATCCACTAATTTTAGGGCCAAAAACCTCACTTTTCCCCACCTTTTTTCCCATAAAAGCCGAGTAAAAGTTTCTGCAGTATTTGGAGTGGGTTTCTAAGTGTTTTTAAGCACTTTTTATGATATTTTACGAACACATTCCTGAAAAATTCATTTTTCAGGCATGATTTTCTAAGAGATCCATTTTCGGGACATTACAGTGGTATCAGAGCATATGTCTGCTGCAATATTATTGTTTTTGAGCGTTCTAGTTCTATACCAATTTTTGTGTTTATATTTCACTCTTAGAAAGAGTTTTTAAAGGTTTAGGTAGCCTCAGATCTCATCCTCTCTTTTTTTTAGGTGAAATATCCGGTAAATGCCCTCCCAATCTATTTCTGGTTGGAGTTTGCCGTGTTTTAGAGATATCCCCAAAATAGGATATTACAGTAGTATTATAGAATATTTCTGGCTCAGCCTGTGGAGCTAGTTATCTACGAAATCGGAAGAGAAACCATGGGGACATTTTTGTTACCCACTAGAGGCTGTAGAGGTGACAAGTATGGGGATCTCACAACAGTGTGACCCACATTCACTAGCCTTCAGTAGGCCAACCAGGATCATAATTCCTACATTCTTACCTCCAATACCAAGTGAGAAAGGGAGGTAGCATGATCATATGCCCTTTGGAGACTATTTTCATAAATGGCAATCCATGGGAGAAGACTTCAGAGCAGCTTTGCCTTTCAAATATTACTGTCAGCTCAGGTAGGATGAAAGTGAATGGAACAATGGGGGATCTGGCACATAGAGTTCAAAGTTTCAACATACCACTGGGAGGTCACCTTTTCCCATGTATGAGGGATCCACTGATCCCTATGATTCTAAGCCCAAGAAGATCAGAACATTGAAAAAGATGAGTTTATTCTCGTCTATTTTTAGATCCAGAGGAAATGCATCCACCTTTTAGGAGGTCAAGAAGATTGAATAAAACGAAGAGGAAGTACCATGCGCTTCTGATTCTCATCAAGAAGAATATATTGAGCATGGAAGATATTTGGATCATCAGATTCTCAGTGATTACCTTGTTGAGTATAGATCTCAACCTAGAGCCTTCGGGGAGATTCTAGATTTCCCTCATTTCATCCAACTGAAGGAAGATAAGGGGCCATGCAGCAGAAAAGAAATCAAAGGCGATAGATTTTTGTTGTCTACCTTTGATGGGTCATCTAATGCAAGAACTTGGGTGAGAAAGTTGGAGGCATTTTTCCTACTACATCCTGTAGCAGGGAAAGAAGCTGTTGAAATATCAGCGCTCCATTTGGAGGGTGAAGCCTATGATTGGTGGTGCAGCCACTTGAGCCATGCAAGGGTGAATAATTTTGCAGAGTTCACTCAAAGCTTGATCCAAAATTTTGATGGATAAAGAACAAAGAAATAAGAGATCACATCACCTCTTGAGGAGGCTTGTGATAATGTTGTCCCACTCATGGAGGAGTAGCCACATGCATCAACAGTTGGGGCAGCCAACACTTCTAAGGAAGTTACTCTTGTAGCCCTACAAGAAGTTCCAAATGCACATCAAGGTATGAAAATATTTACACATTCCATTGTTGCAACAAATTCTTTTGATCAATGTGGAGATTTACTTTTGCATGACCAAGAGTCAAATCTCATTGCTACTATAGAGCAGCTTGGTTGCACTGCGCTGTGCAACATGGAAACACTCAAGAAGGAATCAAACCCTCATTCTCATGAGCCATTTTTGGATTGTACATCACATTGGAGGTTTGGGTTTGAAGCCTTGAAGATTGATGGTAGACATCTTGGAGTTAGAAACCTTTTCTCCCTTCAAGATGACACTTTCTCAATGAGCTCTTCTCAGCTCAAAGAGGAACTTCTACTTTCAGATCCAAGACCTCATTGGTTTTGGAAGACTGTGGATGAAAGGGAGGTCTCAAGGAGAGATCTCATTGGAGATACACTTCGACACACCATGGGATGCAATGCTTCTCTTCCCTTCTCACAAGAGCAGATAGAAAATGGAGGAAATATTAGGATGGATAACATCTCTCATGCTTGTGTTGTACATCCCTTGAGCCATACACATCATGATGGGAGGTTTTTTCCTACCACCTATTTGATTCTTGATAGGGTCTCATTGATCCTTGAGAAGCTTACATTTCACAATCCCATAAAGTGCAAAGATAGGAATTTGATTTGGGATGATGGTAGCCCTCATGGGAGGAGTACCAGGATGAGGAGAAGAAGGAGGCATCCACAGGTGATTGAGTGGATGTGCTTGATGAGAAAGGAACTAGGAGGCTACTTACAAATCTATGATATCGGGTAGCAGGAGGCTTGGCTGCACTGGTTACTCTTGAAAGAGTTTGGCCATCACTTGGAAAACACTCTTCCTAAGAGTGGGAGGATGGGAAAAATATGGAAAGATACTTGCATCATTGAGTATCATAGAGAATATATGCATGATGTTGATGTGTCTTCATCACATGTGTTGTATGATGGAAGTATGAGGATGGAGCAAAATACTTTGTTACTTTTCTTGGGAGAGCAAGGGAATATTTTCTCTCACACTTTGTATGATGTTGTAGGAGGAGGGGATGACACTATCTCCTTGTTCTTTGATGATTATTGGGAAGCACTTCCATCTTTGGAGGTATTCCACATTTGTTACAGCATTATTGGAAGAATCTTTGACAAGGAGCATGTCAAAAAACATAGTTGTGTATTGATAGGAGTTTATTTGCATAAGCTAACAGCGTTGTCACCTTGGAATAAAGACTTATGGGTGAAGTGTGCCCAGCAGAGATATGGTGGATCCATAACCCATAGGTCCCTGGATCACTTCATATTTGTTGCACTTGATGAACAAAGAGGAGCTAATGATGATAGAGACATCTATGGCATATTCTTCTTAACTTGGATTTCCAAGCATGAGGAGGATTATCTTCTTGCAGCACATGGTCCATTCTTCTTCACAACATGCCAAAACACTATGGAGGACTCATGTATGGACCCATGTACCATCTTACTTCCAGAATATGGTGAGAAGCTTGTTTATACGTTCATTGATTTGCACACTCTTACCATTCTTATGCAGCGCATTGCTTCACAAGAGGGCAAGCTCATCAAATTGCTCCATGAATTGTATTGGGCCAATCTACATGATGGAGGAATCCATCTCTTTTCTAGCCTTAGGAAAATGTTTTATCACCACATGTATGTTTAGTTTCTGACATGCATGATTAACCATGTAAAAATATACATTTTTCCATGTACTTTTATCAAGCAGCAACTTGTAAAACTGTGCTGTCACTACAGGGGAAGCTGTTAGTACCTTCTTGCATCACTTGTAACCTTCAGCATTTTCTTTATTTTTCTGCTGATCATGTCTCCATTTTCTGATATAGATCAGATTTGTATGGGAGGCTTGATTATGAGGGAGACACATGAGTTGGATGTGTCAGTGAGTGGGAAGAATTCTCACAATTTTCGCACTACATGTTCTAATGGGAGCATGGGAGGAGATATGGCCACCACAGCCAAATGTTTGTTCGCTTTTGATGTGGGCCATAATATTGATATTCATCCATTTTACAGCCATGGGAAAGTGCTTTATCATTTATTATTGTTGTTACATTCAGCCATTTACTATCCTTTAGTAGATGTGATGAAACATGGACATTGCTTGCCATGTAACTTTATGAAGTTGCAGTGGATGAGACTGCACTATATCCTTGTGAGAAATTGTTTGCATCATGTATCATCATGTAAAACCTTCAAAAAACCTCTCATTAGGATGTTCCATGATGAACATGTCCTATTCTTCATGGATGGATTGTTTTGGGCCAGCTTTTCTTCATTGTTGGGGGAGCCTTCTTTGGAGGATTGTTCTTCACTTTGCCATTGGAGGGCAATAATTTTGCAGCCCAGTATCAACATACACTCTACACTTGTCATGACTGGAGAGAAGGACAGCATGGGGTAAGCTATGATGCTTTTCAGGTTCATATTTTCAGCCCACCTTCATTACCAGAGCTTGAGGTGGAAGGAGATTTTCAGGAGTTGCCTTGTTGGGAGGTGGCTCATTTTGTTTGGATGATTGCTTGGGGATGGAGGATACACATGAGGGAGATGTTCCTAATTATATTCTAGACTCCATGCCTTGAGTGGAGATTATTCAGTTCTATCCTTGCAGTTGCTTGGGGACAAGCAACATTTGGGAGGGGAGGATTGTAATGTTCCAAATTTTTCTTCAATAAATTGGAACATTAAATTTTGTCTAAACTCATTTAGGAGATGAATAATTGGGTAAGGAGGCCCAAATATAATAAAAAAATAAATAAAATCCCTCTAGTATGAAAAGGGATCAGCCATGGAACCATATTTCACACCCTCATGTGTGAAAGGAGATATTTGCAAAGAGGTTTGCCCAAGTCAACCAGCGTAGGGTATGAGTTGGAAAGCACTATATAGGAGGGAAGCTTCTAGGGGAAGGTCCCATGAGGAGTCTCCAATTTCTATATAAATGGAGGGGAGGAGAGATATTTCCATTCATGCATATGTTTATGATATTTATTTCGTCATCTCGACTTCTTGAGCACGCTGGTTGTTTAACTAGTCTACAGCACTGTTTAGTGCACCGAGTGTTTCCGTTCAAAGATCTCACCCTCAACCCCCGGGTGACTTTGAGTGCCTGATTGGGTGAGGTTGTCCCATCATTATTTTTTCTTGAGACCGAAGCATCATCCTCCAAGATAGCGTTATTGCTACAGCAACATAATACTATGTTGTAGGGTGTTGTCGTGGAGACTCCACAACACCACTTCCATTGCTTGTTTTTCAGAGGAAGAGTCTTTATTGTCTTTGGAGGATCATTTTGGAAGCTTGAGAGCTTATTTTCAGATCTTGGCATCAGGCCAACACATATTCTTTCTCTGACTATGCAGTTTTCTCCAATAGCTGCGTTATTTTCATAGTGCATTTGCTGCGGGGTTTTGCAGATTGATTGGAGGGTGGGATCTCAAGTGTAAGGATAATCCTTCCAATTTGGAGATCCATTGGAGGAGGTTTAATTCAGATATTTTCATCCAATTCAGAATTCTCTATATATTTCTAGTTCCAGAGTTTTCGTAGCTGCCCAGCTACTCCAGCATTTTCATGTATTGCTGAAATTCCCAAGGGGAATGTCATAAAGAGCCCTTTGGGAATTTTGTTTCATTATAGATCCCTATTTTCATGTATTTATCAGTTTCAAATATGTAATATAATAAAAATAAGATTCAACCTCCTGCAAATAACGCTGAAGGGTTTCTGGTTCATTCTCTTGTCTTGCAACACCTCAGTCTTGAGGGATTTTCTATGTAAAATTGTTGTTTAACATTTCTTAATGCCTATGCCACATTCATAAACTCATTCTATGATTTTTCATACTATTTTACATATTATACGTTTATAAAATACGCTGCCCTTGCTTCAGTAAATTTCTGCATACTCAAAGTCATGGGAAATCAAAGTTTTTCTTGACTAGTCGGGAAGGAGGAACTATTTAAATTAGTAAAATGCATTTTTTTTTACTGAAATTTGACATGAATATCCCTATTGACCTATTCTAACATATTCCATAACCTTTAACCTTAATTTTACTCATATTTTCTCATCCACTCATTTTAGGGCCAAAAACCTCACATTTCCCCACCTTTTTGCCCATAAAAGATGAGTAAAAGTTTCCAAAGTATTTGGAGTGGGTTTTTGAGTGTTTTTAAACACTGTTTATGATATATGAAGCACACATTCCTGAAAAATTCATTTTTCAGGCATGATTTGCTGAGAAATCCATTTTCGGGATATCACAGTGGTATCAGAGCATATGTCTGCTACACTGTTATTGTTTTTGAGTGTTCTTGTTCTATACCACTTGGTTTGTTTATCTTTCACTCTTATACAGAGTCAAGAAAGGGCCAGGTAGCCTTCGGATCTCGTCCTCTTTTTTTTTTAGGCGAAATATCCGGAAAATGCCCTCCCAGTCTATCTCTGCTTGGATTTTGCCATGTTTTAGAGATATCCCCGAAAAAGGATATTAGATACATGCAAAAAACCAATATTTTTCCCATATTTATGATACTTTTAATTTCCAAGATATAACACATTGATTGATCTTTTAAAACAAATCTTTGATTCAATAAAAATATGGATTTAACATATTACAACAATACCACCAATGTTTTATCCTCAATTAGTTCAAACTAGTCAGCACAAGGACTTTAAGAAAGAGAAAAAAATAGAAATAACAAATCCATCAATTAATAATAAATAAAAAAAGAATAATATTTTTGCTAAAACTTGATAAAAAACCATAAACATTGACAATCCACTATAACCAATGGTATTGTTCAAAGATAAATACTACCTGGAGGACTCATCTTCCAAATTCTTTGCTCTATCAATGAAGCTTTCTTCTATCCTCAAAATAGAATTCACAATCAATCTTTTAGGTTTCAATTAAAAAACAGAGGTGTGCACCCACAGAACAAAATATATTTATTATTCTATATATCATCAAACAAATACATCACAGTATTTATTCTACAATGGTGTGCCAATTCACGTAGAAAAATTCATTCATTTTCGTAAAAAAATTCTGGTACTGAAAAATATAGCTTGACCATGAGATATACAATTCAAGCAAGAAAGTAAAAAATTGTGTACAATATTTCCAAAAAAACTTCATGTTAAAATGAAAACATGCATATTTCGAATAGAAAAAAAAAACTTAACAGAGATTGTTGATATTAAAAAAAAATAGACTAGATATAAAACTACATGTAGAACTAACAAAACTCTAATTGTAATACAACTAATTAATTATTCTAAGTGAATCCAAATATATACATACAAATTTTGTTTTTCAAGTTTATTTCCCATATCTTTATTGGAGGTGGAAACTAACTTTCTTGCATATTGCAAGGTTTTTTTACCAAGAGTATATGTTTCATTCTCATATTCCACACTTGCTTTTCCATGAACAATCACAAACTGTATTGGAGGAATTGGTCGCTACATTAGTTGAGTTGTCGGCTTTAACCTTCTCTTTAATTGAGGAACTCATCCTTCCCCTTCTTCTTGGTTATGAATCTCATCTTTCTCCTATAGCCAACATAGGAATAATTGAGGTTCAAGAAGAATAAAGGTACTCATATGATGTCTTCAAAGTTGAAAGGATGCATTTTTTTTTAATTTAAATACTGGTAAAAAATTGGTAGGAAATCCTTAAATATAACCAAACCTTTTTTGTGAAATTTTCTTTTGCAGATGCCCATGGTAGCACAACACAAGATGTCTCCCAATTGATGGTCAGAACGAGTCAAAACTATTTGGAAATACTCTCTCAGATCCCATTGACATCCTTTTCATATTTTTCAAATACCTTTTGAGAGCATTAAGTAGCTTTAAAACTCAGCTACATAAGGCCTTCTAGAAGGTCCTCATAGATGATGTGAGGAGATTTATTGAGACTCTTCTAGTTCCTTATCATAAATCCTTGTGCCATACAAGTTGTATTTATAGGCATAAACTCACGAATTCTGCCAAGTCCATATTGAACAAAAAAATAATTTCAATAATTGATTCAACTAAAAGTTTGATTTAAGTGGGTGAGAGATCCTTGTGTCTTAGTTTCCCTTTCTATAACACAATTTAAGGAAGAAATTGTAGATGGTGTTGCTAAATGGAAACTTAGTATTATTTTCCCTATGGCAACTACATCCTTTGAGCCATGAAGTTTATGAGTGATGATCATGTTACCATGCATGTTGACTAGTCTTAGGGTGACTACACGAGGAGTTGTTGATTGAGTAATTTATATAATTTGTGCAGTGGAATTTTGGTGTTGAATATATTATAAATGAATTAAAGGATGAATATCATAGCCTGTAAAGTATGGTTTGTAAAAATTTACAAAATTCTCTTTTACACATGTTAGAGATGATGTAGAGGGAACACTCAATGGCATTATTGAGGTGGTAACTTGCAAGATTTTTAATTCAATTATATTTTATTAGACAGTTTCATCAAAATAGGGTAGTGTTAACTGACATCCCTAGAGAATTGAGGTACAGGGAAAGGCTAAACAAGTAAAATGTTGATACTGATGATGACTATAACAATATAAGAAATGGTAAAACATTGTTTGTCAATTATTCTTGTCATTTAAATGTTCTTTTTGAACTATTCATAAAGCTTTGTTTGAAAATTTCAATAATTTTTTGGAATCATGGCTTCGAATCCTCCATTAGATCCCTATATTACTAGTGTGATCCATTATTATTGTTATTTTAGCCCACTTATTGTTATTTTTTACCTCTCTAGTCCCCATATTGTTATTTTTGTGCCCCATTAAATAAAACTATTGTTAGTATTGTGCCCTTACATTATTATTGTTAGGTCGACTAGGATTATATTGTGACCCCATGGACTCCTATATATAGAAATGAGGTTTATCCATTTGTATCATCCGATAATTTTTCATTTATTTAATGTAAAGGAGGTTTCCCCCTTAAAGAGGTTGATTTTTAAGTTATGATCTATATTTTCTTCTATTTTGTGAGCTAGTTTCATAATATTTGGTATAAGAGCTTTGGCTTCTAGTGTTTCCATGCTTCAAATAGGTCGTCGTGGAATTTTAGCTGTAAGCTTTTTTATACGAAGTTTCAGAAGATAAAATAAGAGCTCACTTGCAATGAAATCCAGAGGAACTTTGTGGAAAAAAAATAGATTTTGGTTCGCAATATTTTCAAAGATATGCTCTGTGGAATTTAGGGTTTTTGCAGACTCCTGAAATTCAACTCAAAGAGGGGACCTTGGGAAAATCATTATAATTCTTTGTCTCTGTATCATATTGGAGTTATGTAAAAAGTGGTCGAAAGTACACAGACTGTAGTTTCCTGACTATTTATTTTAGCGCTGAAGCAGGAAACAGTGACATACGGCATGTCATACAAGTTCGATCTACTGAGCTAGACCATAGTTAGTTCATTGTGGGAGTTTGGGCATAACTCTTCCTTGAAGTATCCAAATCTAGTCATACCTATGGAATTGGAAAGAAGATTTATAGGGCTACTAAAATACTAAAGATAAAATCTTGGGGATCCAAAATTACAGAGATACATCAATTTCAATATCGAGCTCTGAAAAATCAAGAAAATGTTGTGTATTGTTTTTTAATTGCATACTTCTTGTTTGAAAAATCAGTTTCAAGTGATTCCAAGGGCATATTGAAGCATATATATCATAATTGGGTTATAAAATTCCCCGTAAAAATAATTCAACACCCAATAAGAACTCAGAAGGTGCTACTATGACTCATGAAGAGGAAGAAGTGCAACATGATAAATGAAAATTACAATACCAAGTGCAACAATTTTTTCTGTCACAAAAAGTAACCAAAAATGAAATGGAAGCTAAAATGGATGGTTTGAAGAAAGGCATAGTGGCTAATATGAATGGCATGGATGCTAAGATGGATGGTTTATACAATGGCATGGATGGCATGAAAGCTAATATGGATGGTTTATAAAATGACATGGATGGCATGGAAGATAAGATCAATGGTATAGAAGAAAAACTAAAAGGAAAAATGGAAGATTTGAAGGAAGGTTTCACAAAGTTGCTACAAGAAATGATTGCTAATGGAAAAGGTTGTAGAGGCAACTCATGATGAGAACTAAATAAGTGTTCATCACGATTTCATAAAATCTAACGTTGGATTAAAGACCCACCATATTCCAAAGAATGATATGAGCAATTTTGATGGCAAGGATCTCGTAACATGGATACTATAGAGGGAGCAATATTTTTATCTCCATAATGTTAAAACGCACAAAAAAGGTACATATTGCAACTTTATATTTAGAACACAATACATTTGTATGGTATCGATGGTTTTTTTCTCGTAAATAAATTGTCACTTGGTAAATTTTTACGAAGGAAATGATAGCATATTATCAGGATACAAGGAGCAACACCTTCTTTAGCCAATTCATAAATCTCAAACAAAATGTTTCAATGGTGGAGCAAATTAGGAATTTTAAAAATTGAATATAAGGGTAAATAATATTGGAGAGGAACACAATATTGATGTCTTCATGGGGACTTTAAAGGATAGCATCCAACATGAGGTTTTACTTTGGAAACCTGATACACTAAAGAAGGCATTCAGGTTGGCAAGAAAAATTGAAAGAAAATTATGGAGACAAAGAAGCCTACCACTCACAACTATATATATGGAATTGTTTCCACTCCTATAGTTCCATAACCTACAAGGTTGACACCACAAAAATTGGAAGAAAAAAGAGCAAAATGGATTTTCTACAGTTGTGATAGCCAATACACTAAAGGTCATAAGTGCTATGAAGGAAGAATTTTACATAGATTGTGAACAGTATTAAGAAAATTATCAAGAAACTTCAATAGAAGAGGATATACACCAGGAACAAACCATATAGAAAAAGAAAGTGAATCTGACCATATCCTATAATTCACTGGCAAGAATACGACTCCTCAAACTCTCAAGATAGAAGGACATATCAAGAAGAAAAATGTAATAGTATTCATTGATTCGGCTAGTACCCATACTTTTATTCATTGTAAGGTAGCCAAGGAATTAAATTGCTTCCTATACCCAACACTTCAGTGTCAAGTGATGGTTGCAAATGGAGGAACTATAAATTTCTCTGGAAAGTGCCATAATATCAAGCTAACCATGGGGGAGTATGTATTGCATATCCCAATTCTCTCCATCCCAATATGTGGTGTTGATGTTGTACTAGGAGTACAATGGTTACAATCTTTGGGGATGATATATTTTAATTTTCAAGAAATTTTCTTCAATTTTTTTTTTTCAGAAGGAAAGGAAGTGGAATTACGAAGTATCACAGGGAATCCAGGAAAGAAAATAAGATCTAATGTCATGAAAAATCTTCTGAAGAAGTAAAAAAGAGGTGTAATTGCACAATTATGCTAACTAGAAGTTCCAACATCAAAATCATTTATTTCTGTAGATCTCCAAAAAGTATTTTATAATCATTCCAAGGTGTTTGAAACTCCCAAAGAACTCCCGCCTGTTCGTGATAATGATAATGCTATTCATTTGATACCAGGAAGTGTTCCTCTAAACATCAGGCCATAATAATATCCTTATGTCCAAAAGAGTGAAATTGATCGTATGATTGTAGAAATGCTAGAGGTTGGTATAATTAAACCTAGTCAAAGTTCTTTCTCTGCTCTAGTAATATTGGTGCACAAGAAGGATGGATCATGACGCATGTGTCTAGATTATAGGTATCTCAATAATATTACTATTAAATATAAATCTCCCATTCCTTTGATTGATGAATTAATCTATGAAATACGTGGAGAAATTTATTTCACCATGTTGGATCTACATTCATGATATCTTCAAAATGAAGACTGAAGAAATTTCGAAAACAATATTTAGAACTCATGAAGGTCATTATGCATTTTTTTCATGCCTTTTGGCCTTACCAATGCACCTTCTACATTTCAAGGGTTGATGAATCCCATTTTGAAACCCTTCCTTAGAAAATTTTTGTTAGCATTTTTTTATGATATACTAGTCTACAACAAGTCAATGAAGAAACATGTTCAACATGTTGATAGGGTGCTCAAACTATTGGAGGAGAAAAAATTATATGCAAAAATATCCAAATGTTTCTTTGGAGTGCAAGAGGTGGAATATCTGGGTCATATTGTATCTCAGGAGAGTGTTAGGGTAAACTATAACAAAATTAAATCCATTAAGGAAAGGAAAGTCCCCACCACCATAAAGCAGTTGTGATGATTTCTCGAGTTAACAATGTATTATCGGAAGTTTCTTAAGAATTATGGAAGAATAGCAGCACCTCTAATAACATTATTGAATAAATATGCATTTTCATGGACTCTTGGTTTAACTAAGGCCTTTGAAAATGTTAAAGAGGTAATGTGCCAAGCACTGGTCTTAGCTACGCTAGACTTCAAAAAATATTTTATTGTGGAATGTGACGCCTCAAGAAATGGAATTGGTGGTGTTTTAATGCAAGAAGTAAGACCCATTGCTTTTGAAATTTGTCCAATCAAAGGAAAATATTTACAGAAAGCTATTTATGAGAATGATATGTTGGCAATACTACATGCACTAAATAAATGGTGACCTTACCTAATGGGAAGACACTTTAAGTTAAAAACTGATCATGATAGTCCTAAATACATTTTGGAACAAAGACTATCTTCAAAGAAGCAATGGAAATGGGTCACAAATACGTTGGGTTATGACTTTGAAATGATTTACAAGAAAAGGAAGATAAATTGTGTTTCTAATTCACTATCAAGGAAGGTTGAGGATGTATAATTTTTTTATTTGTACTATCCAGCGGGATTGGATAACTGAAGCAAGAGAGGAATGGAAGAATTATGAAGTGTGGACACTCATTCAAAAGTTGAAGCAAGATCCCAATACATCTGATACATTTAGTTGGAAAATTGACTCCTTATCGTATAAATATCGCTTATATATTTGTAATAATTTCCAAGTAAAACAAAATATTCTTTTGGAATTGCACACCACTCCCTTAGGAGGACACTCAAGTTTTTTTTTAAATTACCAGACCGTGAAGAAAGATTTTTTTTTGGATGACCCTAAATCCGATATTGAAAATTTTGCGGCAGAATGTTTTTTTTTACAGAAAAATAAATTTGAGACAATTAAGACCCCGAGTCTCCTACAACCTTTATCAATTCCATGTCAAAGTTGGGAGGAGGTTTTAATGAATTTTATCACAAGTGTACCTAAGTTTGAAGGAAATATTGTCACCATGGTGGTATTTTATAGACTTACCAAGTATGCATACTCTTGTGCATTATCTCATCCATTTATAGCAAGTACAGTTGCTACTGCATTTATGGAAACAATTCAAAAGCTACATGGAAACCCAAAGATTATTGTAAGTGTCAAAGATCCCATTTTGACTGGATACTTTTGGAAAGAATTATTTTCTTGTTTGGGTACTCAACACACTCATAGCTCATCCTATCATCCTCAATCCGATGGGAAAACTAAGATAGTGAACAAATATTTGGAAGGATATCTCCGTTGCTTTGTATATGATAAGAAAACACAATGGGTCAAGAAGTTTCCATTAGCTGAATGGTGGTATAACACTTTCTTATACAATGCAGTAAAATTGACCCCATTTATCACACTTTATGGATATTATCCACCGTCCATCCCATCATCTTTAAGAGAAAATTCTAAGGTTCAAGAAATGGAATATCACATTGAGCATCAGCAAAAAAATTTCCAACTCTTAAAGGATAACCTAAATTTGGTAGAGAATCAAATGAAACAACAAGCATATCAACGTCGCACCGAGAGAAGTTTTGATGTAGGCGATTTGGTGTTTTTAAGTCAACAACTATACAAACAAATGTCCGTCAAGAAAGCTAAGAAGGATAATAAATTATCACCAAAGTAATATGGTCCTTACAAGGTGTTGCAAAATATTGGTACTATGGCATAAAAATTGGAGCTTATTGCATCTTCACGAGTGCACCCAATTTTCCATGTTTCATGCTTAACAAGGGTTATAGGTGATAAAATTCCAGTTCAAACAATATTTCTAGAACTTGATGAGGAAGGAAAAATCATATTGGAACCTGAAGAAGTCACAAAAAAAAGAACTCGATAGCTACAAAATCAATAAATTTCAGAGTGTCTCATCAAGTGGAAGAACTTACCCACTGAATATTCCACATGGGAGGATGAGAATTTTATACAAAAGCATCTAGAACTACTCAAGCATTTAGGACAACACTTTTTTGAAGGAGAGAGGCATGTTAGATCCCTATATTACTAGTGTAGTCCCTTATTATTGTTAGTATAGCCCCCTTATTGTCATTTTTGTACCCTTGTAGTCCCCATATTGGTATTATTGTGCCCCATAAATGTAATGTCTCTCTGCTACAATTTTTTTTTTCTTCTTATAACGCTCAACTCAAAATTATTAGAATTAGCCTTTGTTAATGTATCTTCATTTATCTCTATAGTCATTACCAAGGTACGTGGACCTTAATGATTTCGTTCCTACATCTATTCTTGATATTTTCCACTTCCCCTAGTATCCCAATTAACAATTGGTTTTGTTACCTTTCACCCAGGACTTTTAACTTGTTTTTAGACTATATTTAGAGTCTAGACTAGGAGTTTCTAACTCCCATTGTCCAAACTCTATTAAAGTGGCTTTACGATTATTAAACTTATTAATATCGTCGATATTCATATTACCTTCATACCATACGTTCAACGTATTGAATTATAAATTGATCATGAGTTTATTGTATGAGTCTACGTATAGCACTTGCGTACCACGTCGGCAACATATCGATTTATGAGTTATATACTCTATATATGTATCGATTGGCTTTATAACCATTTCGAATTATTTATACTTGCCTCATTGTGAGATTTACGTGTCCATTCCATTGATGTTTCCGTATGAAGGCTACCATGCTTATTAATAGACTATCAGTACTTCTTTGCATTGAGATTACCGGCCAACTAACTTTCACATTATTTTAATTCAGATGTATGTCTCGAGACTATTTTGGGGTGCCATTGCGTCGTTTCGCGTTTAAGGGAATGGATTTTGTTTCATAGATTGTCTTAGGTCTACATTAAAGTGTATCTATTTTTATTCTGCTAACCCTAATTAGCAGTATGCCCGACGCAGATCCTGCCACCTGTAGGGTGAGGATGCATTAGGGTTTTAGACCCGAGGGTGCTATATTATTTCATATTTTTATGTAGAAAATTTCATTTGGTTTCGCTCCGTCACCATCATGGGTTTTCGTTTCGATTTTTCAAGGGTTCTGCCATCAAATCTCATGGGCACTTCGTTTGTCTCATTCGATTTCGATATACCCTCTATGGTGATCAACATTTTAAATGGATTGTCAAGTAATGTTTCCCTACAAATTCGTAATGTATTATGAAATTTCTCTGTCATCGGTTATCTATATTGTATTTCGTTCTCTTTTCTATATGGATTTCATTTTTATACTGAATCTTAAGTGTTACTTAGTTCGATGTTTGGTGGCATCCTCTAGCTCTGTTTATGGCAAGTATTTGCCTAGAATTTCGACTTCAAAACTGGGTTGAACTATTGTTTCTTACGGTAAATAACTCTGGTTTCTATTCGAACCTATGGTTCTCGTTTTCAATACTATAGTGATTCAGTTTGTTTTTGGTTAAATAATGATCCCCTAATACGCATAATTTTCTCCACTTTTTTTTTCAGTGAATTGGATGTGCGTTGAGCGCTCAAGGTATTACTATTAATTTGATGCATTTGGGTTCGAGTTGTACTCATTTTAGTATATGGAAATAAATTCCTCTTTGCCCCTTTTTATTTACGTTCTGGTTCTCTTTTGTTTCGTAGGCATTTTCTTGACCACATAACCTCCTTACTATTCCATAAGATAATACTCTCGTCGCTTCCAGTTCCAGAAACTGATTTTGGTATTGGCTTGTTTAATCAGGTTGGTACCTTGTCGTTTCAGAGACTTCGTCGTCCGAAATTTAAGATCCCCGATCTGGGTTGATGCCAGATTTTTTTTTTTTATTTACTTCTGTGGTGTTTTAATTTGTTAAATTTTAATGGCTCGGGATCTTTGATATCCACAGCCCCAGTATATATGTTGTAAACGATTTATTTGGACTGTTTAAATTCTGGCTTCTTGGTTTTATGATAAGTTAGATTTTTCTAAACTATCTGTCATAATTTATTTCAATATGTTGATGGTGGAATACTATGTTTATTACCAATATTTCTCACTTTCATTGTTGGTGGATACTCTCTCGAATTTAAAGAGATCATTTTATTCCTATGCAAAAGTCCCATACTTCACATGCTATTTATTATTTAATTATATAGTAGTTTATATGATGGACCATAGAAAACTATTAAGCTTCTGTGTGTGCACAATACTAATTTTTGGGTTGTAGTCATTTCTGTTAATTTAATTCTCAGATTTTTCCGTATATAAGTTCTTATTTTTATTAGCCAGAACATTGAGAATTTATTTTTCGTTTAGTGGCATTTTATATCAGAAATTGCTGATAATTATGAAGCTTAACTTCAATAGCTTCCTTCTGTCTTGCATGGCTGGAAATCTACTTCTGATTAGACTTATATTAATTATGCTAAATATGAATTAAATCAAATCTTCAATCGCACTTTCATGCTGTGTTTTTCTAGGAACTGGGAATAATTTCAATATATGTATATTTTGTTTTTATACTATTGATGTAGAAAGATATTGTCCTTCTCATTTTAACCATATAGTCTATATTTTCAGCCAAGTAATCTTCTGCTATCACTTCGTTTTAGCTTCCCAAATAAATAATAATGATATATCATAGACTAAATGGTCAGTAGATATATTAATGATATCTACTCTTCTGTTATAAATAAAATGGACTCATTACTGAAGGCATAGAAATTAGAAATTGAATTTTTCTTATCATTTTTATTTTCTTTTATATAGTAGAGTTCATCTTCCTTGTACACTGATGTGATATAACTCTAGAATATAACTTCTGATTTAATAAATATCCTTCTTCATTAATTATAATAACTAAAGTTTCCTTACTATAATTTCTCACAGTTTAGTAACTAGATCCCTTTAATTTCAGCTACTAATCTGTAGATTTAGAATTTATACTTATGTTTCTATTCATGTCACTGTTAACACTAGAATCGAATTTCAGAAAATTATATCTATAATGTTTTTACAACACTTAATGTTCACATTTTCTGCAAATTCATAAATAATCTTCTATGTCTGGATTCTTGGCTCATACCTAATTAATTTCACAGAAGCAGATTAAATTTATAATTTTAATGGATTATGGGAGTAGTATAAATTTCCAGATTTAAACCAGCAATAGGTTTAGAGCTTCTAGATGATTTTCCCCATAGTTCCTATTCCTACAAATCTACAGAATTGACAGGATTAAGTTCTTCTAAACAATTATGTTAAATGTACGGAGTAACACTTTCAGGTTTGAAGTAAACTAACATCCACAATCTTTAATCACACAGCACAATAGCAAGTAATTCAACCATACATAAACATTTTAGGCATACCACTTCTAAAATTGACCAATCCTCCCAACCTTAGAGCTCCTCTATCCACAAAACTGACCCCCGAGCTGAGATCATATTCTAGAATAGATCAACCCCTAATCTATTCAGGAATAGCTTATTTAAGATTTTTCTCCCCAAATCTTGTTTCTAATTCTGCGTCCAAAATTACAAGATGATTTTCTTCCTATTTGCCTAGGCTTCCCTTGTTTAGGGACTTTTAAAGCAGCTTTCTTCTTTTCCCAGCCTTTTACCTCTTCCCAAATACTCTCCACCTCATTGGGGAAACTAGATTTTTCCTCAAAAATATAATTTAGAAATAAATTCTTTCAAGGATTTTTGAAAGATTTTTGGGGAAATCTTAGCCTCTTTCCGTACCTCATGGAATTGGCAAGTGATCTCATAATTTTCATTTAGTCAATATGTATAGAATCATTTTATTTATTTTTCAACATTAAATACTTAAGTACATCCACAAAATACTTATCCATTGGGGTCCACTCCCTTTTGGATCTAAAGTTCAAATGTCTAATTTGAAAGAAACATAAAACTAGGGGTGTTACATATTCCCCCTCTGAAGGCAAACATTGTCCTCGATGTTGACAAATAACTACTAAAATTCATTTTTCAAACAAATATGGATATTTTTCCATCATCTTAGCTTCTCTTTCCTAGGTAGCTTCTTCAGCAATAAAGTGCTTCCACTGCACCTTTACTCTTGCTACTATTTGATTCCTCATTTCAATTTCTTCCCGCTCCAATATTTGAAGCGGCTCTGGAAGGAACTCCCCTTCTGGTTCCACCTGTATCATGTTCCAATCAACAATGTGAGAAGCATCATGTATATATCTTTTTAATAATGAAATATGAAACACATCATAAACTTTAATATGGGGTGGTAAGGCCAGTTTATAAGCCACCAGTCCCACCCTTTGTAACACCTCAAAAGGCCCACAATATCTAGGAGCCAATTTTGCACAACTTCCAGCATAAAGTGTGCTCTTTTTGGGTTTAATACACAAAAACACATGCTCCCCCACTTTGAATTCTCGATGTACCCTCTTCTTATCAGCATAGTTTTTCTGTCGATCTTGTGTTGTCTTGATGTTTCTTTGTATTTGTTTAACAATTCTTTCCATCTCTTGTAAAGAATCTAGTCCCAACATTAGCTTATCCTCAGGTTGACTCCAACTCAAAGGAGTACGACACTTCCTTCCATAGAGTGATTCGAAGGGACTCATTCTGATGGAGGATTGATCGCTGTTATTATAGGCAAATTCCGCTAAATGCAAGTAGTCTTCCCATTTTGATGGCCTATCCATCACATACATTCTCAAAATATCCTCCAAAATCTGATTTGTCCTCTCTGTCTGACCATCTGTCTGAGGGTGATAGGCAGTGCTAAAATTCAGTTTAGAGCCCATGCCCCCAAATAGCCCTTTCCAAAACGTTGTTGTGAATTTAGCATCTCTATCTGAAACAATCATCTTTGGGACCCAATGTAACCTTAATATCTCTTTTAGGAACACATCTGCTACTTGGGTTGTTCCAAAAGTAGATTTTATAGGTATAAAGTGTGCAGCTTTTGTTAAAGTGTCTACTACTACCATAACTAAGTCATGCTGGTACTTGGTTCTGGGTAACCCTGTTTTGAAATCTATAGAAACGGAATCCCATTTCCATTCTGCAACTGGCAAGGGATTTAATAGACCAGCTGGGTGTTGATGTTCAACTTTGACTAGTTGGCATTCCATGCACCTAGCTAAATACTCTGCTACATCCTTTTTCATTCCTGGCCAAAACAATTTCTTTTTCAAGGCTGTAAGCATTTTCTGATATCCCGGATGTCCTTCATATGGATGTTTATGGTATTCATCTAGGATCTCTCTTTTCAAAGAATCTACATTGGGGATATACAACCTGTTTTTATAGCAAATCAGCCCTCTCTATTTTTGGGTATATTTAGCCATTTCCTTCTTTAGTATTTTTATCTGTAGATTCTCATAATTTGGATCTGGTCTATTCTTTTTAGTTGTAGTGCTGATTTTTGTCTTACAAAGATGGGTTTTAGTTTTCCCTTAAGAATAAAAGGTTTCCCTTTTTCATCTATGCTATGCAGAATTTTATCCCAACAGTTCATCATAGCCTTTCTCTTTTCTAACCAGTCCATTACTATCAGCAAATCATATGAGCCTAAGGGCAGAATGTTTAAATTTACTTCTATCTAAAAATAATTTAATTTTATTGTTGTTTGAGGTAACTTATGAGTTACTTTCCTCTTGGTGCCAGTGGCTAACTGGAACAACCAAGATTCCAGAAATTTTTCAGTCTTCAGATTGCATTTTTCAACAATGTGTGGACTAATGTAACTCAAAGAAGCACCCAGATCAATTAAAACTGTAATAGATTGGTTAGCAATCTTACCTTCCATCTCCACCATGGTAGCTTGGTGTTCTGCTTGTCGATTCTTCAAGGCTGCACTGATAGTGGGTATATTTATTGCTATATCATTTCTTGTGGTAGCTTCTCGATCCCTCAGAATCAGCTGAATGTTTCGGTGGGGAAAATCCCTCAACAGATGAGGTTCTCCACAACCCCATCATTTCAAAGGCGCCCTCATTTTAACTGTGCCTTCCTTATTATTTTCTCCATCTAGTTGTTTGGAACCAAATTGAGACTGAGCAGTTTGACTTTCTTTTGGTTTATTAAACTTTTTTCGCTGATGATCCCTACCAAAATTCTTTAAGTAAGCTAGTTTCTGCTTATTTCCTTTGATTTCACCCTTGTCTATCCAACCTTTTCCACACTCACCCTTTTCTATAAACTACTGGTAGCATAACCTAGCTTTCCTCACTGCTTCGTCCATATTTTTTGGGTTATCAAACTCGATCTTCTCTTTGTACACAGCAGGCAAACAATTCAGAAACCTTTGCACCTTTGCCTTCTCTTCCCGAATGTAAGGGACATATCTCAACAGATTTGTAAACTTGGTGACAAACTCATAAATAGTGAGCTGTCCCAGTCTAAGTTCATGGAATTCCTTTACTTTATCATCATAATAATGTTCATTCAAATAGCGGTTTTTAAACTTGACTTGGAAATCTTCCCAAGTTACTATCTTTTCATCAATGGCATGGATCATTTTCATCTCCTCCCACCACAAGGCAGCCTTACCTTGTAGCTGGTAGACAGCTAATCTGGCCTTCAAATTGCTTTCATATTCATAGACCTGGAAATACTTAATCATGTTCAACAACCATGCTTCAGCATCTTCCTCCTTCTCCCCATCATAGGAGGGAGGTTTGATCTTTCGGAATTCCCCCTGTAATTCGTTTTTCTGCTTATGCTGATGCCTAGTAGCATTATCTTCCTCAGAATCATCAGAGAACTTGCCCTTCTTCCTGTTTTCGGAACCTTCACCTTCTTGGCTGTTCCGTGAAGTTAACTCTCTGATGAGCTTTTCCTGCTCCTCACTGGCTAATGACAGTCTGTCATTTTGGCTTCTTAGCTCAGCCATCTCTCATTGCAAACTATGCAACATAGCCATCACCGGAGCTTTGGGATCTAGTGTATTATATTCATCATGCAGATCAACATAAATTTCGTCACTTCCAGCCATTTGAATTTTTATTTTTCAACACCACTGTACACTAAAAAACACATATCAGTAAATAATAATAATAATAATAATAATTTCCAACCAAAAAAAAAATATTTTATACAGTGAGCACACCAACAACAGCCCAGTTTTATGTAACATGAGCTCCGATACCATTTGTAATGTCTCTCCGCTACAAATATTTTTTTTTTCTTTATAACCCTCAACTCAAAATAATTAGAATTAACCTTTGTTAATGTATCTTCATTTATCTCTATAGTCATTACCAAGGTACGTGGACCTTAATGATTTCGTTCCTACATCTATTCTTGATATTTTCCACTTCCCCTAGTATCCCAATTAACAATTGGTTTTGTTACCTTTCACCCAAGACTTTTAACTTGTTTTTAGACTATATTTAGAGTCTAGACTAGGAGTTTCTAACTCCCATTGTCAAAACTCTATTAAAGTGGCTTTACGATTATTAAACTTATTAATATCGTCAATATTCATATTACCTTCATACCATACGTTCAACGTATTGAATTATAAATTGATCATGAGTTTATTGTATGAGTCTATGTATAGCACTTGTGTACCACGTCAGCAACATATCGATTTATGAGTTATATACTCTATATAGGCATTGATTGGCTTTATAACCATTTCGAATTATTTATACTTGCCTCATCGTAAGATTTACATGTCCTTTCCATTCATGTTTTCGTATGAAGGCTACCATGCTTATTAATAGACTATCGGTACTTATTTGCATTGGGATTACCTGCCAGCTAATTTTCACATTATTTTAATTCGGATGTATGTCTCGAGACTGTTTTGGGGTACCATTACATCGTTTCGCATTTAAGGGAATGGATTTTGTTTCATAGATTGTCTCAGGTCTACATTAAAGTGTATCAATTTTCATTCTGCTAACCCTAATTAGCAGTACACCTGACACAGATCCTGCTACTTGTAGGGTGAGGATGCGTTAGGGTTTTAGACCCCGAGGGTGCTATATTATTTGATATTTTTATGTATCAAACTTCATTTGGTTTTGCTCCATCATTGTGCTGGGTTTTCGTTTCGATTTTTCGAGGGTTCTACCATCAAATGTCACGGGCACTTCGTTTGTCTCGTTCACTTTCGATATACCCTCTATGGTGATCAACATTTTAAATGAATTGTCGGGTAATGTTTCCCTACAAATTCGTAATGTATTATGAAATTTCTCTATCACCGGTTATCTATATTGTATTTCGTTCTCTTATCTATATGGATTTCATTTTTATACTGAATCTTAAGTTTTACTTAGTTCGATGTTTGGCGGCATAATCTAGCTCCTTTTATGGCGTGTATTTGACTAGAATTTTGACTTAAAAACTTGGTTGAACTATCGTTTCTTACGGTAAATAACTCTGGTTTCTATTCAAACCTCTGGTTCTCATTTTCAATACTATAGTGATTCAGTTTGTTTTTGGTTAAATAATGATCCCCTAATACGTATATTTTTCTCCACTTTTTTTTTTCAGTGAATCGGATGTGCATTGAGCGCTCAAGGTATTACTATTAATTTGATGCGTTTAGGTTCGAGTTGTACTCATTTTAATATATGGAAATAAATTCCTCTTTGCCCCTTTTTATTTACGTTCTAGTTCTCTTTTGTTTTGTAGGTATTTTCTTGACCACATAACCTCCTTACTATTCCACACGATAATACTCTCGTCACTTCCGGTTCGAGCAACTGATTTTGGTATTGGCTTGTTTAATCAGGTTGGTACCTTCTCGTTTCAGAGAATTCTTCGTCTGAAATTTAAGATCCCCAATCTGGGTTGACGCCATATTTTTTTTTTATTTACTTCTGTGGTGTTTTAATTTGTTAAATTTTAATGGCTCGGGATCTCTAATATCCACAACCCCAGTATATATGTTGTAAACGATTCATTTGGACTGTTTAAATTATGGCTTCTTGGTTTTATGATAAGTTCGAAGTTTCTAAACTATCCGTCACAATTTATTTCGATATGTTGATGGTGGAATACTGCATTTATAACCAATATTTCTCACTTTCATTGCTGGTGCGTACTCTCTCAAATTTAAAGAGATCATTGTATTCCTATGCAAAAATCCCATACTCCACATGCTATTTATTATTTAATTATATAGTAGTTTATATGATGGACCATAGAAAACTATTATGCTTCTGTGTGTGCACAATTCAAATTTTCGGGTCGTAGCCATTTCTATTAATTTAATTCTCGGATTTTTCCGTATATAAGTTCTTATGTTTATTAGCTAGAACATTGAGAATTTATTTTTCATTTCGTAGCATTTTATATCAGAAATTGCTGATAATTATGAAGCTTAACTTCAATAGCTTCATGCTGCCTTGCATGGTTGGAAATCTACTTCTGATTAGACTTATATTAATTATGCTAAATATGAATTAAATCAAATCTTCAATAGTACTTTCATGCTGTGTTTTTCTAGGAACTGGGAATAATTTCAATATATGTATATATTTTTTTTATACTATTGATGTAGAAAGATATTGTCCCTCTCATTTTAACCATATAGTCTATATTTTCAGCCAAGTAATCTTCTCCTATGACTTCGTTTTAGCTTCCCAAATAAATAATAATGATATATCATAGACTAAATGCTAAATATATATATTAATGATATCTACTCTTCTGTTATAAATAAAATGGACTCATTACTGAAGGCATAGAAATTAGAAATTGAATTTTTCTTATCATTATTTTTTTTTTTTATACAGTAGAGTTCATCTTCCTTGTACAATGATGGCATATAACTCTAGAATATAACTTCTGATTTAATAAATATCCTTCTTCCTTAATGATTATAACTAAAGTTTCCTTACTATAATTTCTCACAATTTAGTAACTAGATCCCTTTAATTTTAGCTACTAATCTGTAGATTTAGAATTTATACTTATGTTTCTATTCATGTAACTGTTCACACTAGAATCAAATGTCAGAAACTTATATCTATAATGTTTGTACAACACTTAATGTTCACATTTTCTGCAAATTCATAAATAATCTTCTATGTCTGGATTCCTGGCTCATACCTAATTAATTTCACAGAAGTAGATTAAGGTTATAATTTTAATGGATTATGGGAGTAGTATAAATTTCCAGATTTAAGCTAGCAATAGGTTTAGAGCTTCTGGATGATTTTCCCCATAATTCCTATTCCTACAACTCTACAGAATTGAGAGGATTAAGTTGTTCTAAACAATTCTGTTAAATGTATGGAGTAACACTTTCAGGTTTGAAGTAAACTAACATCCACAATCATTAATCACACAACACAATAGCAAGTAATTCAACCATACATAAACATTTTAGGCATACCACTTCTGAAATTGACCAATCCTCCCAACCTTAGAGCTCCTCTATCCACAGAACTCACCCCCAAGCTGAGATCATCTTCTAGAATAGACCAACCCCTAATCTATTTAGGAATAGCTTATTTAAGCTTTTGCTCTCCAAAGCCTATTTCTAATTCCGCGTCGAGAATTACAGGATGCTTTTCTTCCTGTTTGCCTAGGCTTCCCTTATTTAGGGACTTTTAAAGCTGATTTCTTCTTTTCCCAGCTTTTTACCTCTTCCCAACTACTCTCTACCTCATTGGGGAAACTAGATTTTTCCTCAAAACTCTAATTTAGAAACAAATTATTTCAAGGATTTTTGAAATATTTTTGGGGAAATCTTAGCCTCTTTCCATACCTCATGGAATTGGCAAGTGATCTCATAATTCTCATTTGGTCAATATGCACAGAATCATTTTATTTATTTTTCAAAATTAAATACTTAAATACATCCACAAAATACTTATCCATTGGGGTCCACTCCCTTTTGGATCTAAAGTTCAAATGTCTAATTTGAAAGAAACATAAAACTAGGGGTGTTACAATAAAATAGCAGTATTCTTATTGTGCCTTTACATTCTTATTGTTAGGCCGGCTAGGATTATATTTTGACTCCATGGACTCCTATTTATAGAAAAGAGGTTTCTTCATTTCTATCATCCAAGAATTTTTCATTTATGTAATATAAAGGAGGTTTCCCCCTCGAAGAGGTTGATTTCTAAGTTGTGATGTATTTTTCCTTCTATTTCTTGAGTTGGTTTCATAAAATCCTCAAAATATAAAATTTTAGTAAATAAATCATGTAGGAAATGTTTTCATTGATGGCAAAGGAATTGGCAAAGAGACATGAGTAGCACCTAAACTATCCATAAGGAAAAAGAGACAGAGAGGGCAGCAGAGCCAGCAGATGAAACAGAGGAATTAGAGACAGAGCAGTAGAGTTGAATTAGGGGCTTAATACAGTTTTAAAAGGAGATGAAGAACTGTCGAATTATGTTAAGTATGGTTGAGTAAATTTGGAATATATATGACCTATGTGATCAATTTCATAATGGGCAGAGGATACCTTCGGTATGAAATCATTGTTGCAGAGTTAGGGATATGTGTATTATATGTGTATTGACTGTTGTAATTCGTGTGTGGAATCCCCTGAGCCTCTGTATGAGTCTCTGCGTATGGAGTTAAAAGTGAAACCCTGTTGAGGAATCATGGTGGTAGGATTCGAATTCAAGGATGAGACCTTCTTGTAATAAAGAACTAGCTTAGTTTGATATTTTCAATCGTGAAACTACTTGGTTGAATATATTAGGGGCTCTAGAGGCATTCAGTGTATCCATTAAAGAACTTAATGGTGGCAGAGATATGATGCTTTTGAATGTACAGGTAGAAGCAGAACTGTGACAGGATAGAACTTAGAAATGGAAGGTTGATATGTTATATATATCATAGCAGAATTGAAGAATGGCATTGAATTATCACGAGTTAATGTTTGTAAGGGAATATCGTCGGAAGAGAACTACATTTGTTCGTTGATTATTGGAAATCCTGCCAAAGATAGACCAGAGTTATAGCGCAAACACGGACTAACCCTTTGGAATCATGAACGGAACCTTGAGCGAAGGGCAGAACCACGAAGGAGGAACAGTGAAGGCGGTTTATGGCTTTCATCGCACCGCTTTCAACGGGCAAGCGGTATTCAAGAGGTGGGGAGCGATTCCATAGAATGGGAGACACGCGTCCCTGTACGTTTTTAAAAAACCACTTTTCACTATGTGCCATCACGCGTTATAGTTCGACCTAGGACGCCCAGCGATATCGTTGAGCGCCGTTCATCTGGGAAGGGGTCATCGGACGGTCGTCATTTGTTAAGGATGCGCAAAGACTAACTTAGGTACGACGGACTATCACACGTTAACGTTCGGCATCAGAGGTCGAGCAATATGTATATATGTCGTTGATCTAGAAGCTTGCTAATCTAATGGTGATCGGACGTTGGACTTGTGCGAAGTTTACTATGGTATGATGGGCATATTGGATTGGCTATTGACTATGTATGTGGGCCTAGGGTCAACTTTTTATTGTAAGATTAATTTGGAAGCATCGGATATTTCTATAAAGTCTAAAGGGTTAAACTTTAGACATAAGGCTTGGGAATTCAAAATTTGTAAATATATTTATTTGTCAATTTCTTTAAAATTGATAAATAAAAAGTAAAAAGAGATCGAAAAGCCCCGTGGGATAAACTAAAAGGAATACTGTCAGAGGAATACCATTAGCGGTTCGTGGTTTTGACAGATGGTTTTAATAAAGGGAAAACTATATAAGGAGAAGAAAAAATAAAGAACGGGGTGTGCATTGTAAGGGTTGTGAATAAAAATTTCTCAAAAGAATATTTGTATGGGCGAGCTCTGTTCTTAACTGAAAAATCTGAAACTACAATGCACCCATGAATATAATGATGAATATCTGGTGTGAATGACGGATGAAATCATGAGGAACTCGTGTGAGCATACAGAAAATAAATAAATCTGGTGACCAGCAAGGTATGTGGTATGGAAACTGGTGGATCCAGTATGAAAATTGATGAAACATGGTCTGCAGTGGTGCTGAGGGTCGAAGCCTTCAGAGAGGGGGTTGTAGCTCCCTTCCAGTGGTAGCTGGTAAATGAGAGCAGGGGGTAGTAGCTCCCTTCCAGGAGAGGCTGGTAAACGAGAAAAGGTTGTAGCCTTCTGCACGTGGGTGCCTGCGTGCTGGTATAAGTCTACACCAGCATATATTGTAAGAAGTTTTCTCTATAATAAATATTGAAGACTGAGATTACAGCAGCGGTGGTTTTCTCCCAAATTGCGTTTCCACCTTAATTCCTGGTGTCCATATGTGTTGATTATGTTTGATGGTTTGTTCTATTATTTCTATTCATGCTTAATGCTTATCTGATACAATGCTCTAAATAAAGACATAATAAGATATATGGACATACGTATTGGATGCAGTACTGTAACATATGGTTTTAAGAGAAAGAAAAGAAAGATTGTTCAGCTCTAAATACTGATTCACCCCCCCTCTCAGTATTTTTTTTTTTTTAATCATTGATATCAGATCAGTATATTTGCAAGTCCAAGCGAACCCTCCAAGAATTCCATGTCAGCCCTATGTTTTAAAACATTGGTTAGAATAGAAAATTTTCCATTGTTTATTCCTTATGATTGAGTCTTATGTCCAAGGTGTAATACTATAAGAGAGAAAAATAATTTTTTTAGCAGCAAAATGGTGGAATGATGCAATGGGGTTGTGAAAGTAGTGCAATAAGGGACTCAAATTACCTGCCACAGAACCCAGATATCTGCAAAAGAGGTAGGAATGTCACAATATTAATCTAGAGTTATTTCTCAATATTTTATCTGTCATTACGAACTGATTGTTATGGTTTTGGGACTAGCATACTATATTATCTTTATTATAATATATTGGAATCTAGTAAATCTAAGTACATTAAATATGACCACTGTGTAGTAGTTCAAAGTGGCAGTGTATAGTTGTAGGTAGAACTCTAACCTACACTCTAGGATTCTAAAAATAATCCATAACTCTAACAATTTTAGGAAAACTTGTTGATGATATTTTTATTGCAAATATGTGCCTGAATACGTTGAAAATTTAGCAACGGAACTGATGGTTTTTTATCATTCCTGAGGATGTGGATCTTCGAATGAATTTAAAACCATCAAGAAAACTTGTTCAATGCTTTTCAACATCACATGTTTGAAAGTAATAAAAAACAAAATAAACCTTAATACTATGAAAATTGTTCCACTTTTAAATGCCACAACAAAGTATATAAAGCCAATATTAAAAAATGAAATGTCTTGTTCCAGAAATCGAAATATTTGAGTATGATATTCAGACAAAAATAAATCCATATAATTATGAAAAACAATGAAACGATCTCTGTGTATTTCCTGCAATTTTTTTCATTGAATAAAAATAGAATTATTGACCACATTTATTGCAATCATGTCGGGAAAATTACTCGTCAAAATAGCCCTAATTTATAGTAGTTGTTTGAAGAATCAATAGTTGTCTGAATATGTTATTATCCTATTTATGCATTTAAATAAGGGGAATTATTATTCCGTAGATCAATGAATATTTCAATGTTGTTATGAAATTCAAATTTTCCATGTGTTTTATTGAAACCCTTACTTAAGATTGCATACGAGGGGAAATACCAAGAAAGGGATTCTACACAAGGATCCCTTTTTCTCACATTTTATCAAATTAGTTTGAAGCACTACCATGTTTTGGGAAATATATTTTCCTATATTAATTTCATTCACATTAATATTGTGATTTTATAAATCATAACATTTCAATATGTAATTTATACCAAAAGAAAAAAAACTATGACAAACGATGGAAGGATCTCTTCTTTCCTATAGATTCCTTCTTTTGAAACAAAATTGTTGTGCACATTTATTGAAACCTTGTTGAGAAAATTAGAGTGTCTGCAATAATGAAACTACCAATCATAGGGTCCATTTTTCTCACATTCTATTGGATTCACTAGTAGCATTACCATATTTTGGAAAATATATTTTTTTATATTAATTAAATTTACTGTTTTTTAGACATGTGAGAATATTTGTGAAAATGTTGTATATAATGTAACTTGCAATAAATTCCATAACAACTGTACTTTTGGGAATTGTATTACAAATATAGACTAGGCACTAAGAAACTTATAATGCATTCTAAGAAAAAAAATAGACCAATACACTTAAAGTGGAGTGATGTTTGGTGCAGGGGCTTAACTTCTTAATAAAATATTCTATCCAAGGGGAACCTTAAGACAGTCATCGACCCATTGGTTTTTTAATTCAATTCATTAGGGAACTTCTAATATATTCTCGAAAAATCCAATAGACGCGAGTTTGGTTGACCCTCCTCAATCGAGAACATCCTACTCACTAGTGAAACTTTTGGAAACAATATGGATGATGTAGAGGGTGGAGGTGGGTTTGCTGCAAGGCTTTGAGAAAATCATCTTACAAGGAGACCTTAAGACAGTCATCCATCCCTTATTTTATTATTTCAAAACTAAATGTAAATGAAAAGCGAGTGGGACTTTCAATACCTTATTCAATGGATGGATCATAAAGCCTTATGCTTTTCCCATTATAGTTGAAGTTTGTTTTCTTCACCACAAAAATGGCATCTAGAAAAGGGATGATGTCAAAAATGGCATTTCGAAAGGGATAAAAAAAAAGATTGACATATCAAGAATGATGAGGACAGGTACAAATATGGGTAAATTGTTTCCACAATAAATAAATTTCATGGCCTAACACTCGAGCTAAAACAGTTGTGTGTTATGTAACACATCAGTTAAACTTGATGTGTGCTTCTGGAGTCAGATTTCTACAAAAGAAAAGATGAAAAACAAAGATTCAGTGTGTGCATACTTTGGCATAGCCTTCTACGATCTCAATGAGAAGAATGAGACCATCATGATTTTTTTTTGCGAATAAGGATCATCCAAATACATAGGAATTAACTCGAAGACAATGGGAATGATGGTGTTTCCTCTAGAGAAATATCCAAATAAATCCAACAAATCTTGCCCAAAAATGTAACTACTTGATTGACCAAAGTCCTCATTGTTAGTATTAGGAGCATGCCAGAAAATATCATCCTCAATATTATGAAACATTTTCATAAGAATAGAAAAATGCCTACCAATTGACTAAGGGAATTTTCCCATAATTTAGGCGGTACACTCAGAGGCTTCTGCGAGGGTAACAGTGAAATCTATGGCGAGATTTCGGGTGCCCTCTTCTAGAGTCTCCACCTAGTGCATTTGTAGCATGATTCTACCCACACCAATGATTTGTCAGTGGAGGAATTATGGCTCAGTGCCCACCAACTCAATAAACATTTGGAGAGTCTCTTGGGTTGTGCCCTCCTCATTCCTATTGAGTGTCTGAGCATCATGGGGGGAATTAGGTCCTAGAATCGCTCATGGTATTGTGGCATATTGATCATCCGGATGAAGTTGGTCATGGTCGCGATGGCAGCAATTCGAACATCAAATGAGGAGGGAGGGGAGAGACACTAGTGGAAGACACTCTGTAGTGTGGAGAGAAGTGGGTGTGGGGCAGGGGAGGGCGCTCCACCATCCTTGCTCCCCTCCTCCATCATGAAATACATGAAAACATCCTCTCATGTGGAAGAAAATATTCCCCTCTCATTCCATCATCAACATTCCTGACATAAATCGTCTCATATTAGCACTCGATTGGTGCAACAACATAAAAAATAGAATCATGGATCGAAGCATACATAACACGGAATAAGGCTCTTAGTAAATACTTTCTTCGAATGTGTTTTATTCATTATACAAGTCATGAAAGAGATTTGTCGTAAGATCCCACCCCTATGACATCAAGGGCCATATTTTATCAAAGACATTAGTAGAGGATACCACGACAACACTCTGAGGAATGCCACCAAGCTCAATGCACTACAACTAGTTAGCTCTTGGTTCCTAAACATGAGCAACAAGCTCTCTTTGAGACAATGAATTGGAGCTCACACACTAGAAGGAAATCTCATCAAGGAGGAAAATTTTGACTTGGTCTTCGAAGGGTATTGGTCAAGGGTCATAGGTCTTGGAATTCATCAATTGAAGTTATATAAGAAGAGAAGGATTCTTGTGGGTTTTCCTCTCAAGTGGAGAGGTTTTGGCCCTAGTTGATCAACTATAACTTGTGTCCTCTTGTCTTATTGTTCTTTATGGTTCAATAGTTAGTTGATGAAAATAATAATAAATATAATCAGGAGAAAGAAGAAGCTAATTAAGTTAAGTAAAAACACATCACAATAAATTATCAAAATAAGAGAAACCACCTAATCTAAGTTCCCCTAGAAGTACTCTACTCTTGAGGAACTCAACGAGGTGTTGAATTTCTTATTCTTTTTCAGAATTGTACTGAGTTGTTGAATGTTATTGAATTGTTGAGTGATTAAGCAACATCCTTGCACTATACGATTATTGTCTATTGAAAAAAAAAATTGTTTATTATAATTGTAGGGGATAGACTATAACAACTCCAACAATACAAGCAATTGTTGAAACCCTAAACCCTGTGTGCAATAACTGCCCTAGGTTATTAGACTATTTTTGTTGGTAATTTCTCAAGCCAACAAAGGCCACTTTCACACCATTAAATTCGGAACTGCTGCATTGATACAAAATTAAAAGAGCCCATTTTGCAAGGTGGGAGTGATATATTCTGCTGTATTGTTTCAACAACATAATTTTTTCATTTTTTTACTTGGAAAAAATGAAATTGGCTTCTACTTTGCAATTTCCCAATAGAAAGCTAAAAAAAACAGAAAACAGAAAAAGAGAGGCATTAACAACTCTGACAGTACAAGCCATCTTACAGGTTGCAGAGTATACCCATACGGGTTGGGTCTCGTTGTTTGTATGTCAATCATGAAATTAATGCCCAATGGTGGCGCATAGACTACAGCCAACTAACTCCTTACTTCATTGCCGTTCCTTTTGATCTGTCAGTGTTTGCATATAGGTACTCTTCAGAAATGGGAAAACGTCGTGCAAGGATAGAGGCCGCTAAAGGAAAACAGCCGGGTCAATCTGAGCCAGTCTCGGTGAAACGAGGACACAAAACAAACCAGGAACATTTGGAAACGTTAGCTGCCACATATGTCATAGGCAATTCTTCCAAAGTACGGCAAGACATTCGGGGATGGGAAAGAGAAATCCAAACCGAGCCTGAGGATAATGAGACAGAAGCAGAAATTTTGGATTTTATTACAAATCCAGGCAACACTAGAGGCCGCCTCACCTTATTCAACCAGACCATCCACACTTATTGGATAGTGAAATGTCTCATAGCGAAAGCCATTCAGAGCTTTCATCCTGTGCATACACAGGCAGAACCAGTAAAGCCAGGAACAAGCCTTCAGGCTCAAATTCTGGAAATCCAGGACGAGCTCCAGCACATTAAGATAACACAATATCAGACAGCAGATAGAGTAAGTAGAATGGATGATAAAGTGGGTCGGATGGAAAAACTCCTTCAACAGCTCCTTCAACAGGTCCAACAAGCATAAATGCCTGGAACTAATGCCAAAGACCGAGCACCAGTCTCTTCTTCAGATGCATAATAGCTATGTCTTTTAGAAACTTTGAAGTTTTTGTTGTTCTAAATTTTGATGCTTTTGCTATTTAGACATCAACTCTCCTTATGTTCTAGGAAAGCAAAAACAGTAGCAATAGGACAGACATCACATGAGAAGTTTAGGCGTATGAAACAATTTCAGTTCTAGACTGCTTATCATGCATTTAGATGGCCAACAAACCTGGTTTCATGCGGGCCTGTCTTTCAAATATAAATAGAAAATGGAATCGATCCACCGAATTTACAAAAAAAAAAAAAAAAAAAACTCTGACAGTACAAGCAATTGCTGAAACCCTAAACCCTAAGTGCAATAATTTCCCTCTCTTATTAAAGCATTTTTGTTCATAATTTCTCGAGCCAACAACGGCCACTTTCAGACCATTAATTTGGGAACTGGTGCCTTGATACAAAATTAAAACAGCCCATTTTCCAAGGTCTGAATGATGTATTCTGCTGTATTATTTCAGCAGTACAATATTTTCATTTATTTACTAAAAAAACTAAAATTGGTTTCTACTTTGCAATTTACGAAAGTTAACTCATAATTGTAGTGAAATAAAAAAAACGTGAATAACAATTTCTCAATAGAAAGATAAAAAAATAAGAAAAGAGAAAAAGAGACGTGTTACCTAAACAATAGTACATCCATAACGACTGCAGAACTTAGCTAGTACAACTTGATTGACTGGTTCCTGTGACTGTTGAAACCAAGGTCGGTACTCTTAGGACACCTGAAACGGCCTCTAGATTCTTTATCAACTGAACCGATTAAGGGATCTGACAGCAAGAATGAAGAGTTTGATTTTTCTGAGGTGACACAGTTTGATTCTGTTGGACCAGCCTTCGCCTGCCCAAGCGAATGCTTCAATGAAATGGTCGGCCCCAGGGTTTCTGGGAATTAAGCATCCCGAGTTGATTTATAATCGATCTCATTCACTGGTTGGTCCCTCACCTCGCCTCACCCTGGTATCGATAGAAAACTCAACAAGTTCACCGTAGAGGAACATTGCAACTCTGGTGTGATATCCTCAAATACTGAAGAGACATGCCTCTTTCCGCAGCACATGATGAATTCCAAGATTCTTTGTGTCAAGACTCCAATGGGGTTAATTCTGGTCCAGATGAAGAGGATACTTATGGCGGCAGGAAGCTTGGATCACGAGATTTGGAACTCCTAAGGGTGGTTGGAGAGGGTGCATTAGGAGAGGTATTTTCTGGCATGAAAGTCATGAAAATATATAAAATTATTACAGAAAATCATGGAGACTATATGAAAGCCGAGAGGGATATTCTCACAAAGATCGTTCACGATTGTCTTGACCATGAACAATTTTTGTTGCATTGTAGGTGCGTGTTTATGTTGATGTTAGACCTCATTCTAGGTGTCAGTTTATGAGAAATTGTGCCTCTTCACAGTTTCTCGTAATTAAAAATTGTGCAAACGAAGTCGGCCTTGACGATGGTAGATCTACTTCACCAACACAAATCCTTTAGTGGATGAAGATTTTGACATTCATAAAAAGGTCGAGATTGAAGGGTATCTCTGGCTATAAAATATCCAGTAGGGTTTTCAACCATTCTGCACCCCACCACGCTTCATTGTTATGTTACCTTTGCCTCTACGTTTTATACACCAGCGTTCTATGTAATAATTTCGTTCCTTCTCCTATAGATTTTGTGATCCGACATTCACAACAATTAGAATTTCTTTGTCGTTCGGTACATCCCACTATGATAGCAGGGACATAAAAGCCCGTATCTGCATCACTATCCTTTACAAACAATGAATAATACCTAGATACCCCACTGCCTTTTTCTCTATTTTGATGGCAGTCTATGTCAGCAATGTCAATCGGGGCCATATGTATGTCTCGTCCCATGTGATTTGCTTCATCATGAGAATCACAGCCAGAGCCACGATGACATGCACGCGCTACTGCTGGATATGAATGAGCTTCAAGGCCAGGGCATCCAAGGGCTTCTCCTTGAAGATGTTGAAAAACACCTCTGCCTGGCCTCTCTGCTCATTGTCGGTGCTCATGAGGTGCATTATCAGGGTTGAACTTCCAGGAAGAGGGTTTTTATAAACCCTTAAATATTTGTTAAGTTCCTGCTTAAATTTCATTAACTTTTTGTCCCAACCACTTTATTTTCATTTTCATTGTTTTGGGTTGGTTTTGTTTTTTCGGGTTCATCCTCTTGCTTAAAAATTGTTTACGTCTTATTTTTTTCTCCAAGTAAAATCGGTTGGAGGGTGGGTGAGGGAAAGTGGTAAAAGTGGACTATTGCTTTTAATTTAAACTTAGCTTTTCATACACCATTAATTAAAGTAGGGAGGGGAGATTATGTATTGAACCAATAGTTTTTTATAAATCATCTTAATAGAAGTAATTATCATTTGCACATAGACGTGGAAAGACATGTTTATAGTGTTTTGGTCTTCTTTTTACCCTTAGAATAAATATATAAATAGAAGGGTCTTTAATGTCTAAGTAGAGGTGAGGGATTTCCTAGTGGATATTTCTTCAAAGGTCTAGTGTCCCAAGGGGCCTCATCATGCAGTGTTTCATTACATGATGTCCTCTATTCTAACATCAAGAAAAGAAATAAACATGGATCATAAAAGGTGAATAAAAATGGTGGTCATTAGATATGGAAGATATTTAATCTAGTATATGAACAAATGGTGAGGCATTAGAGGTAGTAGTGTGATGTTAGAGTTTGGATTACACTATTACTTAGAGTGATCACTTTAAATAGTAATAAATACAAATAACTTACATGGGTAAAAAATAATTTAAAGTTCCATACTCTATTCAAAATGTTGGGATATGTGAGTTGTGTTAATGTAAAAATTAAATTTCATGATTGCAAGAAATAAAAAATTCAATATCTAAATAAAAATTATTCAATATAGATAATGATTAGGTGCATTGTTTAGGTACTTGTTTAAATCAACCAAAGTTTTTATAAACCACTCAAAACCAAAATTTTATAATATTGATTTTAAAAAACAAGAAACTAAAATGTCCCGATCATTGCATTTTAGGTAAGAAATTTTTAACAAGTATAGATCATCCCCTAGTCAGCTACTCATTTAAAAGAGAGATTTTGTTAAAAACGAAAACAATGTCAAGGGTGAAAGCTATTTGGCAAGGGTATACTTTAGAGATTTGTCTTAGAAATTGGAGTCTCTAGGAATTAAAAGCTATCAACTCTATTGTTATAGTGACATTTTGGTGAGTATGGCTTGAAAGGAATTCCAAGCTCTTTTAGAATCTCGAGTCAACGAAACTCACAAGATAAAATAATATGTCAAAGCTTCTCCTGTGCTACATAGCCATGTTTGTGACAATACTCTTGTTCATCATCCAATTCAAAATTGTACAAGATGAATAGAAGATGTCGTGAGTGTAGTTTGAATATTTTGTAACTATGTTGGTGATAAGATTGTTGGTAACAAGATTATAGTTCACCCTCCAATTCAAAAGTCTCGAAGATGGCATTGTCGAGATAGAAAAGGTTGTGGGTGTAGTTTGAATATTATTTCTCACAACTTTTAGATTTAAATTTTTCTTGGAGATTGGTATATATAACTATGTTGAACTTTAAGTACACAAAATTCTTATAAAAATTCCAATCCAAAGGGTGAATAATAAGGTTTTAGCCACTTTAAAAACATAGTTGTAAATTGGAAAAAATACACTATAAATATCGCAAGATAAATAATTCATTAGATTTTTCCCAATTCATTCTATTGGAAATTAGGTCCTCATAAATTTTAATTAAAACGTTATTTTAGCTTAAAAAAATCTAAAATACTAAAGTGAGTTGTTGATCAATTTAATAACCAAATCAATTACTCCTTTACCATAATTATCTATATCGGGATATTCTTTGTGTTAATAAATGGAATTTAAAAATTATGTTTAACCACCTTCTCAAAATAGATAATCTCCCCAAATTGTTTGTTCTAATCAATGGAAATTATCAACTTTTTTTAACCATATTCTCAAAAGGTTGTTATGTAGGAATTGGAGCAAACTTCAGAAAATTATTGGAAAACCAACCAAGAACATTGAACCTTTTAAATCCATTTTTTTTTTTACAAAAAGAGGATTACAATTACAAAATATCGAGAAAATAAATACATTTTACAAGCTCTATTTAAAATACTATATACACATACACCACCTCCACAATGTTTTGCAACACACAACATATTTTATTACCAAAATTGTTTGGAAATATCACAAGAATAAGCCGAGTTAAGATCATATCTTGAGGTATGCTGAGAGATACTCAACGTTCCCTGTAAGAGATGCCAGAGATAGCATATTAAATTTTTATGAATATGATTGAATAAATTTCAATATCTTGTTCACCTTTGCCAATTTGTAGTTCACATCATCACCAAAAAAGTAGTTGTGACTGTGGAGATGAATATAATTAGTAGTGGTGGTGGTGTGCATGTTGAGATTATCTGCATTAATATTCATATCTCCCAAATCTATGCCTCTTCCTCTTCCTTCTCCATCCTCAAACTCTTGAATAAATCTTGCACACGAATTATTTCATTAGTAATCCTATTTACCATCATAATACTGAGATGTGCATGCTTGATGGCATTGTATTTCCCTTCTTAGCCTTCCTAAAGCAAAAACATTTCAATAAATCAAGATAATCCCCACATGAACGCTGGAGAAAAATGTTAAAACTTAAAATCTAGTCTCTTCATGTACTGCAAATATGAGGCGGAGTGTGCATACTATCATCAAAGGTTGAAACTTAAAATCATGTCTCTTCTTGTACTGTAAAAATGAGACAGGGTGTCGATACACATATACTATGGATTGTTAATCTTCCTAATCATAGTACAAGGAGCTGGTAAATTGAATGTTCTCCACGAACTACACACATAATTGGTTAAACTAAATGCTCATCATCAATAGAATTAGAAATTAAAAGTCGAACTACTGTAGAGTTAAACTAATGTTATGAAATCTAATAATTTTGTATGGTTTGCATGGAGGATATGGAGATCATACTTTTTAGTGAACCATTACAAGTCATTTCTTGAATAGTATCTCAATTTATGTTCATGAAAAAAAAATCAATTCATCATTTATCAAATTGGGTTAAATGCCCAAAAAATTCCCCATGTTCTCTTAGGTCTTAACACACAAATGGGTTCTCCATGGTATGTCCGTTCTTCGACCTTACCGTGCCAGAAAATATAGAAAATAACATTTTATGATGATTTTATATTAGATTCACTGAAAACAACATACATATATGTGGATGAAACATATTCAAATTGAATCATTAGAGCAATAGGGATAGAATTCTATGATGTCGGGAAGAGAAAATATCATATGAGAATTCAAATGTTGGAAACACTACTTTTGCAAGGTAAAGTTGCTTAATAAATATCTTCAAATCTCCAGCCCTCAACTCAATATATTTATAGTATTGGTGCATTTAAAAAGAGAGGGGAATTGGGCCACGCAGAGGGTAGATGCTTCACCAAAAGTGAGGATGAAAATCAATCAAATGTTGAATCAAAAATAATTTCAGGGGAAGTCAAGACCCATGGTAAGTTGGGTTCTGAAAAACATCAGCTTCCTGTACTACAAATATTTTCCATACAGTGCATACTATCATCACAGGTTGGAAATATTTCAATATGTGTTGTTGAAGGTTCTAGGATCATCCATTGTCTCGATTACGTACCTTGAAATGTATTCCTCAACCAAAAACACAATGCCATATTCACAATATATTAAAATGGTTCATGCTCACATTCAGGGATATAATAAATTGTGGACATAAATTAACGGTGCATCAAATCATTGGCATTTTCATTTCCAAGAATCACAACTTTGTCCCTTAGAGAAGTTTTATGACAAATTTTTCCCAATATTGGAATCAAATGTCCTACAAAATAGTTGTTAGAGATGAATGTGGAAGGAATTCATTCTACCTCACTTGGCCAATTGACTTTGGATTTCATTTGGTACATACTCTTTACAAGCTCCAACCCTATTTCTTTTTCAATAACATTCGCAAACTAAGAAGGCAAAAACCTTTGTATCATCATGTAAAATACCCATCAGAGTGTCAATTCTTCCAAAATTTAAAGCATGATCAAGATACTATATTATATTTTAAGAAAATAAACTATATCTATTATTGTTTCAGAGAAAATTTTAATACCTTGATACAACCAACCTCTTTGATAGAGTTGATGATATTGAAATGATCTCTTATCTTTAGTCTTCCTATAGTGAAGATCATTAAATCCACGCATGTATTATGTATTTTTAATATACTTAATCATGGTACAATAGGTTTATTAATTGAACGTTCTCCACCAACTGCACACATAATTGGTAAAATTGTAGTCGGTTTTAGCATTAAAACTAACTAAATAATCTCGTCTGATGTTTGAATAAATCTGGTCCTAGTATGAGCAACACTTTATAGTTTGAAAACATCTGTTAATCCTCGAAATAAATGGAACAAATGGAATATGGGCTGTAAGAAGCATCCAAACAAGTTATATCTAAAGGAATTTTCATGCATAAGCTCATGGAAAATTGGATAAACTTCGCAATCTAAACATTTGTGGATCTTTTCATGAGGGAAATCTCTTCAAACATAAGCATGATGACATCGGTTAATGATACAAAAACAATGGTGGTTTGGATAGCTCTCTCTAAATGTTGTAACTATCCTTGCAAAATATTTAGAACTGGAATTTTCACGGTTACATGTTACATATAAATATGACTATATGAGCATGGTTTAATATGGTTACACGTCTTGGATTAGAATTTTCATCAATAAAAGTAAAATTGTGCTCTAATTTTATGTTCCCTTTCCAATAATAATGCTTCATGTGTGAATTCAAAAGAGCACATTTTATGAATTCTCTTGTTGTCCGTATTGATTTGTAGAGTTGAATGACATGGTGGAATGCATTAAATCTAAACTAATTAACAATAAACTCAATGGATGATGAGTCATTCTGTGGAATATTTTTCTTGCAAAAATGTGTGGAAAATATCAAGGGGAATTATGTTGAACATAATTTAATTTATTTCGAACCTATGATTCATTCTGAGAAAGTAAATGGAAGATGATTTCTTCCTCTTTTTCCACCTAGCCGGATTTCTTGAAAAAATTGGTTGCTTGTTTCTTTGAAAGAGTCCCTTTTTGCAAGAATCTAGGGCATGAGAAATTCACCAAATTTTCTCGCATGCCTGTTCGAGATGAATAACCTGAATTTCTTACGAGGGACCATTATGTTTCCTACTTGAAAAATATGCTAGAATATTTAACATTCAGCTGCAGTTCTGCCATTCCAAGAGATTCTCTCAAGGGACATAAAGATGTCATGCCAATGCAAGGTGTTCTTCGGATAATTCTAAGAAAGAGTACCTTGCTAGGTCTCTAATTGTGGTGATGAGTAGTTTGAATGAAAATCTCATGCCAGATGTTCCTGGGTTGCACAACTTTAGAGGAATTTCGAAGGAGATGAGGCTGAGGCCCCTGAATCTAGAGCGCAAATCTCTATAAGAAAATAGACTGAGTGATATATTGATTTTTATTACCCAACCAAGGGATATGGAGACCTTGAGGAGTGTGGATGGCCTGTTGTCAATGTAGTCTCCTAGAGTGAGCATCTAATCTAGAACCCTAACGTGTTTGGTAGCTTGAGTTAGAACCTTGTTGGATCGGAGATACATACTACTCCTGAGAGGCACTGACATTATGTGATTTTTGTTAGTTGTGTGCCAAGAAGGTTGTCACTACCAAAAAAGGTTGACTATTTTTTCATGTGAAGAGGCTTCTTGTGGGTTTGCGCTAAATGTTTGTAGAGATTTTGCATGAGGAAGAGGCCGATATGATTCAAGGTGTCCTCATCTTTTTGTGGATGTGCACAACAGCTATACGTGCCACAGCACAACACTTCATGAAGATATTCACCCCCCTGAGAGGAGGAAGAAGTAAAGAAGTGGAGGGAAAACATCCAACAATATTACTTTGAAGCAAAGGAAAAAAAAAAAAATGCATGGTATACTACTGCGAAGGACGATAAAATAAGCTATGGAAAATGTTGAGATTGTGTGACACCTGTTGAGGATGACGAATCTCAATAGCGTCACCAACAAGAACCCCACAATAAAATTTCAATCAGGATAATTATATAAAATAATTAGGGGTAATTTATGTTCATGGTAAATATAATAGAAAATGACAGGGTATATTTTCAAGGCACATAGTGATGTTAAGGTTACCAATTCTAAACTCTGTATGAAAAAATCTAGTCATGGTAAGGGCTAGTGTGGCCCACCTTGGGTATGGTCCAACCTAGTTATTTTAATGGCTGAAATTCCCCCCTATCTTGATTAATCAAGCCAAAGGTTATGTCTGCAGGAATATGAAGACTGACAAAACTTAACAAAGGAAAAAAATATTAGCAGTGATTTATAACGAAGTTTGTTTTACCTTTTTAGATATCTTTGGATTTTCAATAGTTAATCGACATTTTTATATGAAACAATGAAAATATTCAATCAATTAAAGTCATTCGAGATTATGTTTTCAACCTAAAATTATTTTTAATTTTTGTATTTCCAATTTTGTTTAATGATCAAGCATTTGAAGGGTATTACCAATTGTCTCAAGTCTTCAAGTTAACATAGTAGAATGAAAAGTGATTGAATTATTAGGAGCACAAGAGGCCATGAATATGTGAGATATATGATAAAAAATGTTATTAGAATATGTGAAGAGAGGTAAAATAATATGCAAACAAATGAAAATGGGTTAGGCCTCCTTACTCCCATACAATGCCATGATCTTCCTATAATGGAGAACAAAGGTATTTACATCTCCACACATACATATAACAAAAGGAAATGAGAAAAATGAGGGAAAAGATAAATCTAACTAGGATATAAAAAATAGGCTTTAGTCTTTGCTAGAAGGATATCAATCTCACACCTCCCAAACACTGTTGAAGCCTTACTTTGAGGTGATAATTTAAGGAGAGGATCAAACAAAGTGTGAATAAACTATGCTTCTCAACACTCATATAAGAATGTGAGTGTAACATGTCTCAATAGGCTTGAATATAGATATTCCACTACTTACAAGCTTCGACAATAGAATTCAAGTTTTTTTCATAGGTTGGGTAATTATGAAACTCATAATAGAGTGTATGGCTATGATAGACCATCAAATGTTCTTGGCATGTGGAAACTACATAAAAATCATGAATGATTGGCTTATAGGGTCCCTGTTGTGTAGCCATTCATTGACGAAAGCTACTTCCCCCATGGGATAGAAGTAACTTCCTCAAAAAGACATAATGCGAAAATTCAAACTAGAGTTGCACCATATAATTCAAAACTATTGCAGATAACATATGAACATTGGAACACCCCTAGAAGGTCCTCTCCATGTTAAAAAAGCCTTCAAAATTGCTTCAAACCACTAATTGTTCCTGGAACTCATAGACTCAAGCCTACAAAATGTACTTCAAGAAGTTGTCTAATAAGAAAACATAGGCTTCCATTAGATTAGCAATGTCCAAAAACCCTTATCTAAGATCTTCTTGCGCTCAAAAAGACCAAAAACTCATCAAGTTATGGCTCTCCAAAGTTTTTTTTCCTATTCTTCCTCCAAATTGGTTGAACCTACAAACTAGGAAAGAAGTCCACCCTTTAAATGGTTCAGGATGCAGGAATCTCACCTACATCTGGTGCATTTTGTCTCCTAGTTTTTTTTCCCAAAAACCCTGTAGGTGGAAAAATAGGGTCATGTGGCACACAATAAGGCTAGGGGTTGGGGTTGGGGCCAATGGTCCGCCCCTGATGGGCTTCGTGCATTTTCTCTTGGCTCATGGTCGCATGGGATGATGCGGCCGACCACCAAGGTTATACGCCTTCCCTCGTTGTGCTAGCTCCCAGATCTTTAGTGGATGGTTATGCGTGGACACCATGAACTTAGGCCAGTCGTCAAATTATCCTCCCATTGAATTATCCCTTTATATTTCATCCTTTCGTTACATAGAACACCATGGGATGAGGCTAGGGCCTACAACCCCACCCCGCTCCACCAAACACCTATCTAGTATATGCTAAGTTTTTTGGGCTCTGAACATGACTAAGATCATCAGGGGCTAGTTCAAGCTCCTTTGCTTTGTTTTCCTCTGCGACGGGTCCTAAGGGTGATATATGAAAAATGGTAAGGTCTCACTGCTCGACCCCTCCTCCAAACATACCCATACATGCCATTCAAATATAAGTGGCAGACATGATGGTTGATAACCACCTGTAGGCGAGATTGCAAGGCTTTGTAGTTTGTGGTGGCAGGTCATTGGAATTATTCCCGCCAAGGCCTTCTGACCCTTAACAATTTTTTACCCAATGTGGAGGTGCCATGTGGTAGCCTTCGATTGGGCCACATGGTAGCTTCCCATTGGGCCACCAAAATACACTACAACCAATAAAATTTGGCCAACTCACACTTTAGTATCAAAATCACAATTTTTCATTTCCAGAGTGACACAATAAAAAATACTAACATAAATGAGTAATTAATATACTTGATGTACTTATTATTTGGTCATATTTTTATTCTTGGACTATAGTATTCATTTACATTAATCATTATTAAATTTTTCACTTATTATGTACTCATATATTTTAGTCTTGGACTAAATTAGTCATTTTAGTTAGTCACTTTTAGTTTGGTCACTTATTATATAGTCATATATTTTAGCCCTAAACTAAATTAGTCATTTAAGTTAGTCATTTTTAGTTTGGTCGCTTAAAATTTCTCAAATTTAGTAGTAATTTACTTGAGAAAATTGCAGTGACTAACTGTTTTAGTCACCTAGTCACTAATTTCATCATTTTATAGTAGTGTAGCCATGATCTTATTCATCATTCAATACAGATGAGTTTTTTTATATTTAGAAACCTTGCAACGAGAATGGCCTGCGTCCAGGACCAAAATTTGGTAGTCCTCCACTTGAGTCTCCTGCTCTTCTCGATAGTTGAGGTCAACCTCCCACCCTGTTATCATATTTCTCACTTGTTTAGGAGTACATGTGATATATGATTGCACTGCATCACTGATGCACAGGGCTTGCGATTTGCAGCCAGCCTTTTTAGGTGGCTGCGAGGAGGATTCACTACGCTTTATCTAAGACCTCTTCCTCTGATTCCTTCGATGACCACCAATGGTTGGTTCCTCTTTCATTGTGTTTCCTCGGGCCATCTCTGATGCAGTCAACTGAGCCATAAGATATGCAATAAACCATAAAAATGGGAAAGAAGCCACCCACAACACTGTAAATGGGCCACCTTTGGCTATAATGCCACCTTAGACATTGTTTAATGAAAAAAAATAGTGTATATAATGTTAGTGCCAAGGGTTTTATAATTACATCCAAGTGGAACATCCAGCCTCGTTTGGTGCTTTTCTTCCTTTGTCAACACCGATTTCTCACAATTTTAATTGGGTCATTGTTCATTGAAGCAGTTTGTGGTTCTTCTGAGGAATGAACTCAGACATGTGATATAGTTTCCATATCCCATCGCATTAAGAGAATTATTTTATCAAATTTTCGAACCATCTATCGAGGTTCATTATAAAGATATACAAAAGTGTGAAAAACTGATCTCAAGAATGTTTAATAAATAGGAAAGGGTTTGCGTGGAAAAGTATGAATCGATAGGGTTTAATTATATAATTTTTTATTTTATGATTTATATATATTTATTTCAAATTATTTATAATTACAAATCTTTCTAAAATTTATTATAGAGTTAAATTATATAAGTTTTTTTAACATTAATGATTTATATTATGTATTAATTTTAAATCAAATTATTTATAATTGATATTTATTATTGGCTTATATTAATTTATAAAGTATGGATTTATTTTAAACTGTTTTATACTACGTATTTTTTATATAATGGAAAGCTCGAGAGACCAAATATGGAAACAACCATACCATTCATGCATACCATCGTTCCCATAGAAGCTTAGGAGGTTATTTTTACCATGCATTCGCATACGGTGGAGTAAAATACTATAAGGAATAGAAACATAATTGGAAATAGGAAATTCAAAATAGAATCCATTCCCTTCAACAATCGTGCCGAACAAACAAAAAACATCCAATTGCATTTTCACTTAGCCACCAACAAAGGCTGAAGACTTACAAAAAATAAGCGTAGTTTCAGTAATCATGGGAAGTAGTTGAGAAAAGGAAACATAAAATACCCTACACCCTTCACCATGGAGCTGATGTTGATTTAATCCCTTTGGAAGAGCCTTCGTGTAGAGCTTACTCCCGGTGGAATGCCTAGAACATGCTTACCTTGTAACCTTACAATTAGATTCAACAGCAATGCATGGATAATATAATAAAGCACCAACACATGGAGTCCTATCTCCAGGCTCGAGTTTCTGCCCCTGTCGACCGATCTCCCACAACCTGCCATCCCATCATACTTATCCCACATTCCAGAGGCCTGGCAAGACCACCCCATCTCATTAAACATTTTAATTTCATTATCGAGGGTCCTAGGGGGGACGTTGTGCTAGATCGCACCCAGATCAGGGTTTTGAAATTTATAATTATTATTTGTATGTTAGGATTTATTTCTCAAACATGGTTTTAAGCATTATTTATTTACTATCTAGACTACATTCCACGGCTTAATAACCTCTAATTATAATGTCAATATCACATGTATGTTACTATTTACTTTTTATAGAATCATTACCATGATAATTAAATGCAATGACCTTTTATTGAAATTCCTTTTAACTCCCACAAAACTCAAAATCAGTTAATTGGATAGCTAGATTATATCATGGCACGTTAAAGGAATAATTTTATTTACCATCACTCAATTCAATGTTCAATTAAATTCATGGTTTGAATTCTCATTATGTAAAGCACATGTTACAACCCCAATTTGGAATTTCTATTCTATGAAACTTTTAACGCATTCACCAACAACCATTTCCGTTATTTTTTTCAATACAAATACATTAATACATAGATTATTAAACTACCTTCAATCTATAAATTAACACTTACTATAATAAATATGATATAAGAATTTGAAAAATATAATATCACTTCATGTTTATTTTTCTAATGATAACATGTTAGACAGACTTGCATCGTTTTTTGCTTGTGTACACAATAAGTCAAAAATTGTATTATGAAACAGAGAGTTGGTTACTTGCATTTAAATAAACATGTATGCTATTAGTTGGCATAAAAAAAATTTAAATTGCTATGTTTTTCATATTCAAAGAAATAAAGTATAACATTCCCCTAGCAGTAGAATTGATAGAATACAGTAAAGGTGGTCCTTTAGGTGACATTGGTATTGACACTAGAAATTCATGACACAAATCCTTAGAACTACAAATGGGGGATTTCCTTCATGCATTGAAAAATAACATCACGAGAATCACGGCCTATGCATAATCGTGAATTGCATGAATATAAAATTTCGTTTATTTTCATAGTGATGATCCATGATGATAATATTGATATGCCACACAAATATTGTTTATATATTATTTGGTATTAAATCATTTGATTAAATGGCCTTGAAGTAAACTTGACACGAGTATAGTTTGGGCCATTACAGTTTAAATACAAAAGGATAATCAATTTTTGAAGGAGAAAATATAAAGTCTTGGAAGGAGGATATGATATCAAGAAGAGAACCTTGAGACTATTAAAAAGAATTCCTTTTTTTTAAGGAAAATATACTAGGGTTATAAGGTACTATTTTTACCATTGTGGTGGATTGGAACAAGATAAAAGATTAATTCTTGCAAGTAGGAGAGAAAGTATTTCAAGTAAATGTTTTAAAGAAAAAAAAATAACTCACTTAAATGCACATTTACCCACATTTATAAGCTCTATAGGGTAAAAATGAGGTAAGTTCTGCTATGAAATTACCTTCCTGCTAACTTAAATGAACGTAAGTGAGGCCTACAAAGCCAGCATGTTTTGGCATCACTTAGGGACTACAAACCACTAAGGAGATAGATTACCACCCGAGGTGATAAATCCTTAAGATTGAACCATTTTTCACTGACTTAAAACCACAAACACAATGATGTCATATTGTGAATGTGATTATGAGGCGATAACCACATTCATTATCGTGCTTCCATGTGGTTATGACCCAAAAACTCTAGTTTTGTGCCAACCGTTCTGCGATTTGAGCCAAATTTTCAGGCTAGTCCTATGACCACATCCCAAAATTTCTTGTAACATTATAGAATCATAAACATGATGTTAAAAATTCTAAACATTCAAAACTTGAACAAAATCTTGACCTACTGATGTCTAATCCACGCCATCAATTTCCCCAAACATATGGTAAACATAAAAGCTATAGGTCATGAGTACATATCTGATCATAAGTGTTTGAAATTCATGTGAGAATCACCAAGAAGCTCTATTTCCATCTCAATATATATACAATATCAATTGTTATCCCATGAATTCATCAACCATTCATTAACTTATCAAATCATGAACACGAGCCATAGCTAGAATACGTCATAGAACCATGCATATAACTAAAATAGGAACCATGAAAAATATTAAATTAAATTAAAAATAAAGAGTACATGTGCTCATTAATCAGGAAAATATCTCAGAATTAAATATACAAAATCCTAACAAGTAAGGGACTTCCACTTACCAACCAGCCATAGGTGGGGATTAACCAAATCCTTTAGCCAATCATCCCCATGCCATATCCCAAGCATGAATGTGGGATCGCTTGGGATAAAACAAGACATAAACATCTAGAGACCCTAGTGGATAAACCACTTACACCCTCAAGCTTTTATGATATCACATAAACCGGTCTCGAGATCACAAAGCCAAACCAAGGTTGGAGGCCTAAGAATTCCTTCACCATACCTTGAGGGATTTTCATGTATCCATTGACCAATTTAGGGTTTCTCAAAGAAAACTATGTGCACCCCCAATCATTGGAAATTTTCGTGATACCACCTTACCTTGATCCAAAACCTTCTAGCAATCCAAATCTCACCCAAGAATGAATTCCCATTATAGAATGGCTATACAAAAAATGGAAAGGCACCTTACCTTGATCCAAAACCTTCTAGCAATCCAAATCTCACCCAAGAATGAATTCCCATTATAGAATGGCTATACAAAAAATGGAAAGGCAAGGATGAAACAGTTATTAAACTAGGAAAAACCCATTCCAATGAAAAAAAATGAAATAAATAAATAAATTCCTATTCCATGCATTCACACCCCAACAAGGAAGTCACACCATATATCATTTTTTTGAGAGATAATAGTAACTGATTAATTAACTAGTTTCAATCTCACTTTAACACCTTATCATCTAGAATAATGAATACTAAATAAACTATTAAAAATTAATGAGAAATTAGTGAATTATAACTATTTAAATAATTATAAATGAATCACTTACTTAAAACAATTGAATACCAAAAAATTTATCTAGTATAATGCACTGCTCAAATGCTAAAATCCCTCTTAAACAAAAATTTAATTAAACAATGATAAAACAAGAAAATTATATAAAAAACAACACCATTTCCATATTTCTGCAAGTCAACTTATTGATGCGATTTTGAAAAAGCTGCGAATATTTTATGGTTTCTGAATGTTTCCCCTGGGGTATTCTGTTACAATTGAATCAATACTGGCGGCAAACAATTTTACTGGCGATTCTTTATTGGTTATGTGTTGAAATACCCTACAAAGTTGCTCTCGTGCCCTTTCGTAGCGCAGAAATGATAGCTCCATCAGTTGGAAGATAAGTATACATCGCTTTAAACGCTTCATAAAGATAATGCACCAACGATAGTTATGTTGATGGTAACAAAAATCTTAAATATATTGAGAAGATCGCGTTGTTTTGAAGACCCAAAAATTTATTATATTCCTGAAAATGCTGATTATATATTAAGCTTTGTATCCATGGACTTGTAACCAGAGTTTCTCACCAAGCGTGACAATGGCTTCTCAATGGACTCTCACTTGCTTACTGTTGTTGCCTCTTACTACTGTCGCATTTGCTATTGACGTGCATAACTTGAATATTGACGAATATCTCAACTATGTCAATCCTCCAGCAGTCCACAAATTTCGAGTACTTTCCTATCTAACTACATCTCTAAATTTCTGCACCAATTGTTATGTTATGTTGTTTACAATTTTATGTTAAGTTATATTATATTGTACACAGTTTTCTAATAAGATCTCTCTTGCTGCAGAATGAACATGGAGATACCATTCTTTGTGTATTGTACGCTGATCAAATATCTCTTCGGGTGAGTAAAAAAAATTACAGATATATACTGTAGGCTTTTAATTTGAACTTTAACTAAATGGTAGGGGTTTTGAAGTATTTAGAAAAGATCAGAAACACTAATGAAATTAAATAAACAAATGAATTTCTCTCTATTAGTATTTCTAAAATGTTTGAAAAATCTACAATTCAAATAATTATAATTATAATTTGGTAATAAAGAATTTAAAAAAGTAGATTGTTGTAGTGTTTGAATTATATTTTTTGAATAAAAAAAAAATTTAAATGTATAGACAACTCCAATTTAATTACAGTACTCTAAAAAATCAACAGAATAATTCAGAAATTTAAGTTAGATTTTGAAAATTCTGACAATTTTTTTAAAAATATAAGCTACAATAATTAAACTTCCATATTTTAGGTGTCTTAAAGGTTTTTAATGGTACTGAATCTATTTCCACATCAAAAATACAATTCAAACACTCCAACAAACTTTTTTGAATTTTTTTACAAACAAAAAACAACTTTAATTTGACAATACTACTCGAAAAAAATTCCAAAACCCCAATAAAATATTGGGGTTCGTGAGTTAATGCTTCCCTTCGAAAGTCGGTACAGTGTACCACAAGTTACGTTCATTTATTAATGAACGACAGCGACTCCTCAAATCCCCGATCGAGATCGATGAAATGGCATATGTCCGCCCAAAAAAAATCCCGAACAAGTATTTAAATATATGGCTGATGGTTAGGGAATAGACTATGTGGGGCTGACTAACAACATATTTAATATATAATTTTTGAATTTATAATATGTATATTTATAAAATTTAAATAAATTTATTTGTAAATGTAGTAGTAAATTAAGTGGGTTTGATTATGGGGAAAACTCTATAGTTAAGCCTGCCTGAATTAGAGGAGTTTTGGGATAGGTGACTTTTGATTACAGGGAAAACTCCACAGTTAAAGAAATTCTCGGATTAATTAGCTACCACTACCTCTCATGAAAATGGTCATCTAATATAATGCGCTGCCAAAACCCCTCAATACTTAAATATCATAGTGGTTGAAAATTTCTTAATCTATATTTGTGAATGAAAATTTTTCATAACTTTTCTTTAAATAGATTTTTTGTTTTTTTTAATTATGAATTTAGTAATTTCCTTAATTAGAATTTTGAGTAAACATAAATTATAAGAAATAATATTTCTTATTATATAGAAGAATAACAACAAATATTGTTATGAAAAGTTATAGAAAATAGTTTATGAATTAGAGATTAGTTTGGTCTTATTAATGAATAATTTTTAATTTACAATTAAAATGTATATTTTAAAACAATGTCAGCCAATATTTACTATTTTTCTAAAGATAAATGTTTGATAACTTGAAATTTCTACTCTGTATTGTGAAATTTAAATAAAAATACAATGTATATTCAATACTATATAATATTTTTTAATTCTAAGTGTATAGATGAAAACTCCAATTCATATAGCTTTCTATTCTAAATGTGAAACTATTACCCTTCTCACAACATTTATTTTTGAAAAAAGTTTATATTCTAAATATAAAACTATCAACTTTCTCACAACATTTATGATTGAAAACATTTTTATTTATTTTTTAAAATTTCAATGTTATAAGTGTTCATTTAGTTTTTCTAATATACTAAAATAATAATATGTTTGAGGATTTATAAATAGTATATTATTGAAATTTGTGAGTATTGAATTTTAAACCATCAATTTTTTTCTAATTGAATCAATTCCGAACTGGAACATAGTGAGAAGTAACTCATGTTACACTAAATTAATAAGATGCATAATCCGTCTTTAACATGGGAGATGTTGTCTCCATAATCAAAGATTACTTTTTTAGAGAGCATTTTGTTTTTCTTTTTACACCTTTGGAAGAAAATAATCTTTCGATGTCTGTTTGTTGAAGGGTTCGGAGCAACGGTCTGTGGAAACGAGGGATGAACGAAAGGCAAAGTTGGCACAAAATTTTACAAGACGCTGTCCAGAAGACACTGTGCCAATTTTGGAAACGAAACGTGAAAATGTAGGAAGGGCTGGATCTGTCACACGCTTTATAAACAGCCGCAGGAAAAGTCTAAGCGCCGAAATTCGACCCTCTAAGGGCTGGATCTGTCACACGCTTTATAAAGAGCCACAGGAAAATCCTGACACCGTCAGCTAAAAGTCTAAGCGGTGAAATTCGACCCTCTGACGACGATGTGGAGCCTGATGTGGAGTCTGAGGTATTTCTATCTTTCTACTTTATTATGGGATATTTGAATGGTTAAAAGCAGCTCTTGAAGGTTTAGAAATGCGATTTCGGGTCATTCTATAGACTGCTTAAAATTAGAGGGGTAGGTTTTTAAGATTCTAGGAATCATGCCATCTTATAGGGATCTTTTTATAATTGGAAAATATAATTTATCCGTGAGCTTATAATGTTTCGTTTTAAATTATTATTATTTTAAATATAAAGATGAATTTACATATTTTTCAAAATATATAAATGTAATGAGTTGAAATTAACAAATTTTAAAAATTTTAATTAGATTTTAGTTAATTTATTCAAATCAAGATAATTTTTTTCTATTTTATAAATTAAAGAAAACCTAAATTTATACAAGAAGGAGTTATTAGTTTTTTTTATGGTTTAATGATTTAAAGTAATCGAATGATTTGAATTAGAGAATTAGTCTTTTGAATTTAGAAATCAAATGTAAATTGTATTTGACTAAATAATTAGATGTAATCATAATTTTAAAAATAAATAGTGAATTTTAATTTATATTAAATAAAATAGTAGACTTTAATTTTAACTATAGTGCTCAGAGGGGTTAAATTTGTTGAGATGCAAAAAATTTTAAAATATAAAATTTTAAAAAAGATTTATACTAGGAAAAATGTGATCATTGCTCGATTAATTCAAGGTTAAGATGAATTTATGATTTGAGTGGGTGCCCATTATATATTTACTCTATGGTGAACATGGAAGTCATCATATATCTCGTTCATTTTGAAAGATACACCAATCTTTTTTTAACTAGAAATATTTTTTTCACTTGTTCTATATAATATACATATAGTCAACATTCAACATTGAATTTTTTTAGTTATGTCCCATATTATCCAAATCGACTTTTTTTTTCCTTAATAATTATATGTTTAAATATATGTTTGCCAGATATGATATTGCAATGTGATACCTCAATATCAAATCCCATAGCTCATTATATATATATATATATATATATATATATATATATATATATATATTATGATACAAATGTGATTAGGAGAATGAGCTTTGTGGCTTCGAGCTTGAAGTCTTGGATGCTCTTACTCCTCTATTGAGGGGGGAGGGGGTAACCTAATGTTGAAAGATGTAGCAGATTATAACTTGAGTATGAACATAGGATAAATATTTTGGGCCTTATATCAACCTTTGTCTCAGCCAAAGATTCCAATCAAAACAAGCTCATCTGTGGCACACATAGACCATGTGGAGGGTGAGGGTAGGATCTAATTTTATCAATGTTCTCAACATGATTATGGTAATTTTGATATAGAGGATCAACTAACACATAACTCTCCACAATTGGCTTGAAGGACAGTTATTCCTTATTCGCTTCCATTCATACTAATTGTATGAAGTCATAATGGTGGAAGTTGGGAATTCCATTTTTTCACTTTGTGGTTATAGCAAGAATTGCAAAAATTCTTTAATATTCTGATTCACAAATCAAATATCTGAAAAATTTCCAATTCTTTGATATTCAAACCTATAAAATATTGTTTATGCACATTCTCCAAGCCCCTATAGCTCCGATACCATGTAAGATTTTTAGAGCACAAATACAGATCTAACCTAAGAATAATTGCACAAACTTAGACTGCGTAAAATTAAAGAGGTAGGTTTCTAAGGTTCTAGGAATCATGCCATCTTATAGGGATCTTTCTAAATTGGAAAATATAATTTATCTGTGAGCTTATAATGTTTTTTTTTAAATTATTATTTTTTAAATATAAAGATGAATTTACATATTGTGCAAAATATATAAATGTAATAAGTTGAAATTAACAAATTTTTAAAATTTTAATTAGATTTTAGTTAATTTATACAAATCAAGATAAATTCTTTTCTATTTTATAAATCAAATAAAGCCTAAATTTATATAAGAAAGAGTTATTAGTGTTTTTATGGTCTAATGATCTAAAGTAATGGAATGAATTGAATTAGAGAATTACTCTTTTGAATTTAGAAATCAAATGTAAATTGTAATTGAGTAAATAATAAGATGTAATCATAATTCTAAAAGTAAATAGTGAATTTTAATTTATATTAAATAAAATAGTAGACTTTAATTTTAACTATAGTGTTGAGAGGGGTTAAATTTGTTGATATGCAAAAAAATTTAAAATATAAAATTTTAAAAAACATTTATACTAGGAAAAATGTGATCATCACTCGATTAATTCAAGGTTAACATGAATTTATGATTTGAGTGAGTGCCCATCATATATGTACTCTATGGTGAACATGGAAGGCATCATATATCTCCTTCATTTTGAAAGATACACCAATTTTTTTTAACTATGTATTTTCTTCACTTGTTTTATATAATTATAAATATATTCAACATTCAACATTGAATTTTTTTATTTATGTCCCATATTATCCAAATCAACTTTTTTTTTCCTTAATAATTATATGTTTAAATATATGTTTGTGGGATATGATATTGAAAATAAAAAAGTGTGCATGTGATACCTCAATATCAAATCCCATAGCTCATTATATATATATATATATATATATATATGATGCAATCTAGTAATTATGTAATCTAAATGTGATTAGGAGAATTTACTTTGTAGCCCGGAGCAGGGTCTTGCATGCTCTTACTCCTCATTAAGAGGGAGGGGTAGCCTAATGTTGAAATATATGATTATAACTTGAGTATGAAAATAGGACAAATATTTTGGGCCTTATATCAACCTTTGTCTCACCCAAAGCTTCCAATCAAAACAAGTTCATCTATGGCACACATAGACCATGTCAAGAGTGAGGATAGGATCTAATTTTGTTGATGTTCTCAACATGATTATGCTAATTTTGATACAAAGGACCAAGTAACACATACCTCCCCACAATTTTCTCGAAGGAGAGTTATTGGAGTGAAAATTATAGTATATATGTTTGTAGTGGGAAAGGGTATAGCCATAGAAAACATTCCAACATATTTCTCAATGGCTTTATTTGGTCGCTTGTATTGTAAATTTGATAGTTAGGAATGCATGAGGAACTAGTTAAGAAATAATTTGGAGTGGATGATCAAATAATTTCTTTCTTTTCACCAATTAGAAATAGGTTGGATGTTGTTCACAGTGCAAAAAAAGGAAACAGAACAACATTTTTGGATGTTGTTTAGAATGCAAAAAGAGGGAAACATGAAAACATTGTTAGAGTGTCGCTGGTCATTGGGACACTAAAGGTTGGTGCTCTAGTGGTGGTCTATCCATTTTTATCTGTGAGGAAAGGTATTCTCTTTCCAAATTGGTGCACCAAAATTTTATGGTATGTTGTCGGTTATTATATGGACTTGTGTTTGCAGGCCATGTCTCTAAGTTTCTTTGGTGAAACTTAGTTAAAAAATCCAATGAAAATAATTTCATCAAATATCTGACGCACATGCCTTGTTGGATACCTCATGAAAAGGTGAAAAATCAACTATTTGATATATAATCAAACCTCCATTAATATATACAATGTAATCTGATGGAGTACTATCAAAAATCGGACAAGATCATGTAATGTAATGCAGCAGAGCCATGCCAAATAATCTATGTGCTACTTGACAATACTGCATCGAAGATTCATCATTTTATTAAAAGATCTTATAATATTTTTCGACCATACAATGTCTGTGATCTGATGGATAACTAAAAAATCTAATAGGTGTTGTATAATGATAGGGTTTTAGAGAATATAAAATCGGACGAGAGTTTTTTGATAATAAGGCATTGGGGAGTACAAAATATGACGAAATTTTTCTAACGATCCAGAGTGGGAAATTGTAAAATTATTAGAGCACAAATACAGATCTAGATGAAGAATAATTGCACAAACTTGTGAGAGTTGAAAAAGAAAAATTATAATTGAGAACGAAATTGATTAATCTATATTAGTTTGAGAATCAATATATAAAGAAACTAATTTAAGCTTAGTTGTACATGTCATAACTATGGATAATTAAAGCTAATTGAATATAAGCATGCTTTATGTTCTGTTAATGTGCACATGGACCACCTCCAAGCACTAGAGTTAACTAACTAAAGCCAAGTGCACACCAAATGTAAACACTCTAGTCAACTAGCTAAATAAAAGTGCACATAACATGGAATAACTAAATTTTAACTAAAGTTAAGTAAGGCTAACTATGTGCATGTACACCAACACCCCCCCTTAAGCATAACTTAGGTGAGTGTGATGCAAAATGAATGAGTCCCCAAAACAATTCCATTTTAGGTACACATATACAATGCCTGAAGAGAAAAGAGGGAAAACCCAGTGGGAAGAAAATCCCCCCTCAAAATATAATGCAAAAAGTATAGAAAAGACAATTGTTAGGAAGTTGTGTCCTTCACCTCGAGATGATCTCGTAGAAATCAAAACTTCTGCTTAGTGAAAATATTAGTGAAGATATCAGCAGTCTACTTGGAACTTGAACAATACTAAAGACCGATGATCCCATCATGGATCTAGTGGAATAAGCTTCATTTTTGGAAGTAGAGGTATCAACTCCCATGTTTGGATCTAGGATTTAATTTCCTTATACATGGTTGCATGGCAATATTGTAGATTTCAACTTTGTCATGTATTTATTTGAGTTATATCTTAGGTATCTATATGTACAAAGTAGTGCATACCTCTCTGGGATCATTCATGTATGTGTGTATGAGAGATAGATCTATTGTATGTATACGTGTATACATATATATACCCTCCTAGATGGAAGGTATCATAATTTATAGAGTGCATATGGACACTGCATGTATCTGAGACCTTCTAGATATGTACACTAAAATCATCAATGAGTACATGAACTAATTTTCTTAGTATGTTTTTAAAAGTAGTATTCATTCCACTAGTAGAGAAGATATTTCCATGCTAATGCCTGCTTAATGAGCAAAGATAAAATTTCATCACAAATGACTACAATTATAATGCTAGCCTTATTTTTCACTATATGTGTGATAATATTTTCACATTATTGCACTCTTCACCACTGTCAGACTCAGGCAATCTGTTAATTTTACCTCAAAATGGTGTTCTTCAGATCATTCTCAAATGCTAAGATAACCTTTCTAATGTAGTCCATATTTCATGTGGGTGATTTAATATTATAATTTGATAAAGAATATATACCCAGGATACAGAGACACAATATTCCAGCAAGTCATGTCATCTTTTGTTTGGCCCTAATTCTCATCCCTCCACATTGGTCTGCCTACCATGTTATTTGGCATGCTCCTTGCCCAACATCCTCTTTAACCCAACTCTCAAGAACAGCTCATCAAAACAAAGTCATCCCACTCATCCTGAATGCTCTCCTCCTGCTGGCTGGCCTGCTGTCATCACAGCGCCCAAACCTCCGGGGAGAGCTGCCATCAATAAGATCAATTTCTGTCTTCCCCTTGACATCACAGGAACAGGTTTGAGATCTCTCTGCCTAATCCTCACACCATACAATAGACTTAATCGTATTTTTTTGTGATAATTTGTCATTCATTTTATTCTCTACATCTAGGCCTGCATTGTAAGTCAGAGGTAAAATAAAACATGAGGGTGAGAGAGGAAGTGCAGATGTGCAACTGTCATGAAATCTTGCCATGAATAAGATTGTCAATTGCTGGTGGGATGTCGCAACTGAGTTAGTGAACCATGTTAAATTCTTTCATGCTGAATGTCAGGTTCAATTTAGTTTATTCGCTATGTATTCATTCAATTGGTATCGAGCAAGAAGAGAGAAACTTAATGCGGACAGGAAAGCGGAGGGATCCTGTCAAAGCCGCCAGAAATCTGAAGAATGTGGATGAAGTCTGTAGTAGCGGACCAGCAACCGAAACTGCGAGTTGATAAGAATCATGCCGCTGTGAGATTGAGAGAGGTTTGTATTGTCATCTGCTCAAGGGATACAACATTTCCGCGATCACTTTCTCCACCAGGATCGGATTCCATGAAACCATCGCTGCAAACGGAAGAAGAGTTTCAGATATTCGTCTTCTTCTTTTTGGCGAGCTGGTCCAGAGCAGCCAGAGGACTGGTTTCATTGAGTCGTGTAATCTTTGGGTTGTCCACAGTCTTTGATCCCATTTCACTACCGCACGCTGGGTATAAAACATTCACCATTTTTGGCGTATCGGGTGAGTGGAGAGAGCCACCGTCCGGTGGAGAAATATCAATAGTTTTGTCCGGGTAACCATATCGGGAATTAGATGAGGCAAATCCATTGTTTGCTGTTATTAAGGTCAGGTCCGGCGTATGCTCAATTTATCTGTGTGAGGGCATTGATCATTTTCGTATGCCCACCCGCGCTTCACACGGAATGCCTGATAATTATTTATGCAGATGGGCAGCGCGATTGCCCACAAAGTAAAGTGAGCAGGTTGCCTGCATTGCATCCACAAATCATAACAACTACATTGCATCAATCGACGAAGTCGATGGTGGTGAATATATCGACAGATGGTAAGCTCGATACATGGACTTCAGAGCCCGCAGGGCCCATAGTTTCCAGAATTTGATAGCGGAACGTTTTTTTACAAGGCCAATTTTACCAAAGAGCTTCAATTTGTAGTGTGTAAATAAACAGCATTTTTGCAGAATTTTTGGATTGTACCCACACCTTGATTAAAAATAAAATCTTCGCTACGCTGAAGATCGAATTAAAATACGGTAATAAATCACCAATATACGGTAATTAAGTGCCTGGTTTGAGATCGAATTTGTAATGGCAAAATAACTTTGAATCTGGAGCAGATGCAGGCGGATTTACTCATACAACAAGGTGGGTAGAAGGTATCTTCGGGGAAAATCCCAAAAACCTCTCGCCATGATAGATGATGAATGTGGGATATACTGACACAGAGCACCAGTGGCAATACCAGGTTACGATGACCTTTTATCAACATCGTGGTCGAGAAAAAATCGCGCTGGTTTGCGGACAAAGCCAGAGGAATTGTACATGACTAAATCTTAAATCATCAACATTCTTTGAAATATAGCTACAATGGCATGAAGGAAGGCATACCACACTGAAGGCATTTTAATACCTTTAATACTGCACTTAGATAGTATGTATATGTCACTTCTGGATTCTGTAAGAGTAAAGTCAACTTTATTATGCCTGCTTCCAGTCATGGATCATTTTGACACCTATATTCTAGTCTATCGTAAATACTGAATTTGATGATGACGTTAGAGCTTTGCTGCCAGAAACCATGAAAAGGTCAAATTAGAAACTCTGCCATCAAAAGCAATGATGTTATTAGAGGTCTATCTAAAGAAAATGCTTCTAAAGAGAAGAACAACTTGGTCAACCTAAAGGGAAGAAGAATAAGTTAAAATGTTGGTTTTGCGGTAACTGGGACATTTGAAGAAGGACATTAAATATTGGGGAAGACCCAAAGGATACTCTTCAACATAAATAAAGAGGCAAACACTGATGAAATGAAGTCTTAAGCCCATATCCTGCCTGGTATGTTAATAACTTCTATCAGTTAATTTGTTAAATCAAGAGATCAAATATTGCCATAGATTCTCAAAAACTAATCATGCACTCATAAAGAGTGGTTTAAATATTATAAATCAATCAATTATTATGGAGTTTTTTGATATGGGAATATTTTCTGTAACAAGTTAGAGAATTAAGCATCCATTAAATGAAAGATGAAACAATAAAATTTTAACTATAAAAGTTAATATAGTCTTAATCTGTAAAAAATCTTATTTAGAGCAAGAGAGAAATGAAATGATATAAAACTTTTATTCAAGGTGGAGTAATGAAATTTATAAAGGAACTGCTAGAAATGAAAGAAAAATAAGGTGTTGGAAATATTTTCAAGCTTAGAAGGAAGAAACAAAGTCATATGACAGTTTCTTAATAGACCGAAAAATGACAATGATTCTATTCTACCATGGCATAAACGGTTGGGCCATATGAGGAAAGAGATTAAAAATTTATCTTCACTGTTACTTCGTAGTTTAAAAATCTTCAAGTTATATAGCCAGCAAACATTGTATATATGAAACAAAGCAAGGAAATTTAAAACTGAAAGATACTAGTAAAGGAATCTCGCATTATATCCATTATGATGTTTGGGGTCCATCTCCAAGCAACCTCATATGAGATCATCATATTTTGTATCTTTTAAGGTAGATGATTTCTCCAGGAAAGTAGGGTCCACATGTTAAAATTAAATTCATTTATCGCATTTTTCAAGAAATTAATGATGAGTGGAAATACCACCAGAACCATTAAATGTCAAGAACCAAAATGGTGGTGATTGTATCAAATGAATGATGTTAATTATCGCAAGGAATCTAGGATCGAAAGACATAGAACTCATCGCTTATAATTTCATAAAATAGAGTTGTTGAAATGTACAGAATAGGAATCTTTAGAAAGAGCAAGAAGTGTTGATAACAAGAATTTATAAGAATATGGATAAGCAAGATCTACGGGTTTGCTATTGATAAATCAATCAACACTTAACCTAATAGGATAAAATTTGCAGGTTTGGAAAGCAATCTTGTGATTATTCCAACCAGTGTTTTTTGTTGTGATGTATATGATCTGACCAGAAACATCATCATTGGAATAGATCCTAAATCAAAATATATATCTTTGTCAGGATATGGTGGATTTGATGACACATAGGTTTAGATCCTACTACTCACAAGATCATCATTAACAGATGTTAAATTCAATTAACTTCACTTGATAATCCAGATAGATAATAAATTGAAAACATGAAATTGTATCAAGTTTCAATAGATCAGCTAGAAACGGCTCAAATAATGATGAGGGTAAAGATGAACAAGTTCTTGTATGAAGATCAGAAGAAGTTCTTGTTGATAATAATCAAGAATTGTGGAAGAACCAAAGACGCTAGAATGTCCATGAGAATCGGCATCCTCCGGTATGGTATGATGATTAGTGTACATTTAGCCTTTAACCAAGGGCGATACAGATGAACCTTGTTGCTAATGTAGTTGTGTAGCGTCTCAGTTAGCAAGTGGAAATAAGCTAATAAGAGAGTTGAAGGCATTAGACAAGAATGCCACATGGGACCTCATAGAACTTCCTAAAGACAAAAACTGAGACGGGCTAGTTTTACAATCTTGAAAAGGTGCTGATGATAAAGAAGACAAAAGAAACAGGCTAGTCGCTAAAGGTTTTTCTCAAAGCAGGAATTGACTTCTCAATAGATTTTTTTCACCTCGGCTTGTTAAATTGTTTCAATTGATTGTCTGGCATTTGCTTTTACTGATTTAATACAACTAGATGTTAAGACTGCATTCTTACATGGCAATTAGATGAAGAGATTTACAGGAACAAAACCGAAAAGCTGTTCAACTAGAACAAGAAATTTCTTTGTCCATGGTGCTCAAGAAATCATTATATGTCAGCTACCAGACAATGGTACAATAATGTGATCTTTCATGATGAGCCAAAATTATATAAGAAGTGAATAGATCATTGTGCTACTAAGAAATTAAGTAATGGCATATTCATTATCTTAATGTTGTATGTTGACGATATGCTTTAGAAAGAAAAAAAGCATAACCGAGATCAACAAGATAGGCCACATGACGTTGATATGAAAGATCTAGGAGCAAGAAGACGATTTCTTGGATATGGATATTTTCAGAGACAGATAAACAGGTAAGTTTGTGGCCTGCAAGAGAACTATATTGAAAAAGACTTTAAGGTTTGGTATGACTGCTGCAGTTGCTTCAGCCTCCTTTGGCCTGGATTTAAGCTTTTCTTCAAGTTGTAGCATTCAATACAAAATGAAGAAAATAACAGGTATTTCAATACTTATGTTAATGCAAATAACTTTGATAAAAGGCATAATCTCTACAAGACTAATATTTACAGTGGGGCTAGGGTTGCTAGTAGGTGTATGGAAAATCCTCAGTATGTTGAACAAGTGTTGTTTTCAAATGGGTGCTTCGCATCCGAGAGGCAAGTGATTATTGTATAAACTTATAAATGTGAAGTAGTAGAATTAGTTTCATGGATATGTTGATTCAATTACAGATAGATTTGATAAGAGAAGGTCAACTCTGTGATGTTTTGGAATTTGCAGTGATGTTTATTGTATGTCAAAGCTAGCAAACATTGTTGTTTTTATCCACCATTGTAAGTAGGAATACATGAATGCTTTCCACATGCTTGCAAGAAGCGGTTTGGTTGAAAGGTTTGTTTGTGAGTTTAAGAAGGAAAGACACATTAAGGTTTTTCAGGATATTCAAGCAATTCACTAATAAAATCCACTTACTCATAGTAAGCATCACAAATCAAAGCATATACCTATAAAGTACCATTTTGTAAGATAGGTTATCACTCGGTCACAGAAGGTCTTTCTTTAAAAAGTGCATACAAAGGAAAACTATACAAGTAAATTTCAATCTAAAATCAAGGCCATTAGAGAAGCTACTATGTGTCCTGCCTTCTTCTTATTTTAAAGGGTACAAAAATACACCAGGAACAAGGTATCTGTGCTAACCTGTCAGGTGGAGATTGTTGAGATTTTTTGGATATTAATTTGGCTAAAATTCACAGATATGCCAACAATAGGATTTATCCTAACCTGATGTATCAAATCCTAGAAGGGAGGAGATATTCTTATCCATTTTGTTGTGATAGAATTTATTATTCAGTTTATTCTCTACATTCATAAATTGTAAGCCTAGAGATGGTACAACATGAGGTTGTAGAAGAGGAAGTGCAGATGTGCAAATCGTCGTTGCATAATAAGTAGATTGTCAAGACTGCTTGGTGGATGTAGCCCAGATTGGTTGGGTGAACCACGTTAAATTTTGTCTCAGTGTTTAGAATGGCACAGGGGTTCAGACACTAGTCAGCTTTCCACTGTATATTTGTTCAAATATTTTGGGCCTTATATCAACTTCTGTCTCACCCAAAGTTTCCAATCAAAACAAGCCCATCTCACAGGGTACATAGAACATGTCAAGAGTGAGGTAGGATCTAAATTTTGCATACATGTTCTCAACATGATTATAAGCATTGAGGCTAGGGTGACCAAGTAACATATACTCTCCAGCACAATTTTCTAAGGAGAGTTATTGGAGTGAAAATTATAGTATATATGTTTATAGTGGGAGGCAGTATAGCCATAGAAAACATTCCATAAATATATTTTCATGGCTTTATTTGTCGCTTGTATTGTAAATTTGATAGTTATGAATGTGTATGAGAACTAGTTAAGAAATAATTGGAGTGGGATGACGTTACTTTCTTTTCTACCACTGAAATAGGTTGGATGTTGTTCAAGGGCAGTGTGTGCAGAAACAGCTTTGGATGTTGTTTGAGAATGCAAGAGGAAACATGAAAACATTGTTAGGAGTGTCGCCGGTCATGGGGACACTAAAGGTTGGTGCTCTAGTGGTGGCTCATCCATTTTTTATCTGAGAAAGGTATTCTTTTTCATAAATTGTGCACCAAAATTTTATGGTATGTTGTCGGTTATTATATGGACTTTTTTTTGCAAGCATGGCCTCTAAGTTTCTTTGGTGAAACTTTAGTTAAAAAATCCTTATTAAAATAATTTCATCAAATATCCACGCACATGCCTTGTTGGATACCTCATGAAAAGGTGAAAATCAACTATTTGATATAATCAACCTCCATTAATATATGCAGCGTAATCATATACTATCAAAAATCTGATAAGATCATGTAATGTAATGCATGAGAGCTATGCTAAATAATTCATGTGCTACTTGACAATAATAAGACTAAGATTCATCTATTTATTAAAAATCTAGACATATTTTCATCATAATAAATTCATAATTCACAGGTCAGAAAAAATCTCTAATAGGTGTTGTGTAATATAGGGCTTTAGAATATAAAATCAATGTAGAGTTTTTGATAATAAGGGCTGTATACAAAATATATCAAATTTTTTCTTGGAACGATCCAGAGTGGGAAATTGTAAAATTATTAGAGCACAAATACACAGATCTAGATGAAGAATAATTAATGTCCTTGGGGAGAGTTGAAAAGAAAATTATAATTAGAATGAAATGATTAATCTATATTGATGAGAATCATTGAGTAAAGAAACTAATGGTTTAGCAAGCATGTCATAATTATGGGATAATAAGCTAATGAACAGGTATGTTTATGGTTTCAAAGAATGTGGCCAAGGACTACCTCCAAGCAATTAGAGTTATCCAACAAAGCCAAGGGCAACAAATGTAAAACTTGAATAATTAGCTAAATAAAAGTGTAAATATAATATGAATAACTAAATTTTAATGAAGTTAAGTGTTTAATCAAGGGTATGTATATCAACACCCCCCCAGCATAACTTAGGGTGAGTGTGATGTGCACGGAAATAAACTTCTGAAACAGTCCTATTTTAGTACACACATGCATGCATGAAGAGAAAAGAGAAAGTCCACAGAAGAAATCCCCCTCAAAATATAATGCAAAAGTAGAAAAGACAATTATTAGTGTGTTAAGTCCTCTTGCCTGAGATCTCGCAGAATCAAACTCGCTGAAGAAAATATTAGCAGTATACTCACAAGGAATGGCTTCAGAATCCTGGAATAATATCAAATACCACTAAGATCCCATCATGGATCCAGTAATAAGTCATTTCTTGTTGAAAACGAATCCCATACTTAATTCATCTACTTCATATGGTTGTAATAAATAAGGGATTTCTACAACTCTTCATAATTGATAACGACTCATAAATCATAGTGCTGTTGAAATGAAAAGACTTCAGATTCAACGTGTGCATGTGTTTAGAGATTCAATAGATGCACATATGACATGTGCAGAATCTTCCTTAGATAAGGTAATGGTTCTACAATTAGCATAAAATCATTAAATTGAGACCTTCTAGGAGATCCATCAACATCATCAATAGTACAAGAATCAGTCTTCTTCCATATGGTTTTAGCTGTGTGTCTTCATCACTAGCAGAGAAGATATTTCAGCAGCATGGCCGTTATCTAAGACAAATATCATATACAATAGATTCAATAAAGAGAAGAAGAAGAGTCCTTTGTCAGTTCAATATCATTTGGAGAATACTTCCACATTATTAGAGTCTTCACTTTCTGATTGTTGTAATAACTTGAGCACTTATCTCCAAATAAGGCTCTTCTTGATCATTTTCATCTAACATAATCCCTCCACGTAAGTCCATATCGCAGCATTTTAATAATATGATTTTGTAAGAATATAATAGACAATTTGATATACAATCTTCCATGAATTGGTGTCAGTTTGTTGGCTTCATCTAGTCTTCATCCTTCAATAATTACCTGAATTCCATGACTATTTAAAGCAAGTCAATCTAATAAGAAAATCATTAATATATCAGTACTAATAGAAGTAGTCATAATGCTGAAATTGGGAACGGTCTTTCTCGTCTTGTACAAAGAATTTCGTAAAATACTTAGCTGTTCATCACAAATTCAAGATTTTAAAATCAATAATGATTTTCAACAATAAAATATTTCTTGTTGTTCATCGCTCTGGATTCCATACTATGTAAAATTATTTATAGCAACAAACAAGGTACCTACTGGAACAATAATTGTACAAAATTGCCAGAATTGAAAAATAGCAACACTGAATGAAATGATTCGTAATACTAGTCCAGAATCTAAATATATGAAGAAACTGCTAATCATTTTTCAGCGAAATAAATATGATAATTAAATATAACTAAGCTAATGTTTAAGTGTATGTACCACATGCAAGCGCACTAGAAGAATTAATTACAAGGTGAATCTTTTGGCCACAAAGGATCACCCGAATACGATAAAAATAGTTCCAATACCCATTATGTCAAAATATCTTTCAAGTCAACGCAAATCTTATCTCATAGTTCAAAAAATACATTAATCATAAAATGATAATAGTCCATGCATTCAATAGACAACAAGAACAAAATGTTTAAAAGAATGATTTAATATATTAAAGAATGGGTGAATTGAGAGGAAAACAAGAAAGGAAAGCTCTACTTCTCCCTCAATGGGATGGGTTCTTGAAAGTCCTCATCATTTCACATCTAAAATTTTCTCTCTTATGGTGGTAGAAAACTTGACACAACCTATAGAACTGTAGCTAGAGCTCACAAAACAAAATGTAAAATGGTGACTACAATAGATCCAATGTGATCTAATGCAAAGAAGGTGACTAATGAATGGGGAAAACCCTTCTATTTATAACAAAGCATGGGGGTGTTCTAGAACCCGGCAAGTAAATAAAATATTATTAATCAAATTCATAGAATCACCTCAGAATATTTTATTATATTTGTTGGAGGGAAAAGGTCTTTGACTTGGGTCAATTCCTTTATTTATAAACAATAAATAAATAAATGATTTTATTATTATTTTAGGGACATGATAAATATAATTAAATAAATAATGATTTATTTAATGATTTGTGTGGAACTGATTTAGTCAAATTTAACGTAAATATTTATTTAAATAATGATTTAAATAACTTATTCTTAGGAAATAATTAAATAAATAAGGATTTATTTAATTAAGTTCCTTGTTTTGGGTTAAATATGACCAGGAAATATAAACAAATAAGTTATTTTATATGGTGAAAGCAATTTTACTTAAGGTAAAATTGGTCTTACATGGTGTACTTGGGTTCATCTAATAATAATAGGTTAGATGACCAAAAAATGGTGTAACAGATTGCCCCCCAACGTACGAGTGTTAGGAGAAAATCGTATGACCGAAGTACGTTGTAAGAACTCAATCACTAGACATCAAGAGGGAAGTGAGAGAGAGAAATGTAAGGTTGTCTGATGTGCTAAAGGACTAGACCCTGAGGAGACGAGACTTACAGGTGCAACAAGTCTCTAAGTTATGAAGTGGTACCTATGCTAAAGGCAGCGGGGGAGGCGTACCTATGCACATCGAGACAAAGTACAAAGAATAAGGCACCCGAAAACCACGAAACGCAATAATGAAGCATGTGTTGGCCTAAACATGAGCTAGATAAATAACAGGATGAATCCCACATATATGTGATGCCTAGAATAATCGTTAGGAATTATACAATAATATGGTAGTACATGAGATACAAAGACACCCAAATGCCCCCTGCACACGGGGAAGGGCTCACAAAATCTAACGAAGACATGCAAATCGAAGAGGCACTGCAAGCGGCTGAGGCCGATATCATCATATGAGAGGAGCTGCATCAAGGGCAGAAATGAAGTCATCCGGGCATGTGGGGGGCTACCTGCAGGGCCACCCCCTCATGAGGGTTGAGACATCTCACACATGCCCGGGAATCACCAATAATTGTTGCTGCGTCACTGAACCATCAAGTGTATATATCACGATCATGCTAGGAAAAGCTCGAACCAAGGTACACTACCCCTAGACCTGGCTTTTGGAGTAAATGAGCTGATGTTGACAGAAGTAGGTCCGCCATGGGTGAGGCAATAAGGGAACCCCAACTAAGGCATGAGGGAAAATAGTAGAGCGACGAACAAGTAGACACTGATGATGATGATGGAATGAGAGAAACGGAGGAGCGGTTGGACGACTTCCCTTGTTAGAGCATAAAGGGTATGAATGGCTTGGTAGCGACTGACACAATATCATGAGGGATAGTGGACAAGGGTACAAAAGGCCATAATTTGCGACACGAGAGAGGGACCAAGAAAGACAGGATGGAGTACTATAGTGGGGTACAAAGGGACTTGGGATAAACTCCATGAATGTGATGGTGACTCGATTCAGAAGCTCTAAGCAAGGGCGACTCAATGGTGTTACCTCATAGTACAGGTCCAATGGGGGACCATAAAAGCATGAGTACAATAGGGTAGCTCATGATGAAAATCAACACGAATGAAGACAAGTAAGGAGGCAAAGTGGTGCCCTAAGTACAAGTGTCGTAAGTGAAGAAATCCGATTTTGAGAAGAGGTGAATAGACCCTTCATGGACAAAATGTGTCCTGGTGAAGTATCAAAACATGAAAATCTGACAGATACCCATTTGAGTGCTCGGTGAGAGCTTTCCAACGGTGTGAACGGTGTGTCAAACGGGGCTACGGTTTGGTCGCAACGGGTGAAAGAAAAAACAAGGGTTTTCTTCTAATAGGGTGTTTTCCCTCCAAAATCATTCATTTGCTTGTGTAGTTGTGGTGAATGTGGAGAGGAGAGAAGGCCCTAAATCTTGCGGCGATCATAGCTAACAAAGCGACTGTTGGAATTGTGATCCGTTAGCTGCAGGTAAGAGGCCTAATCCTAAGCTTTGTTTTTTATGGATTCAAATTGCAGATTAGGGCTTTAAATCTCAGTAACTGCCCTTACTTCATCATAACGGTCGGGTCACACTTTTTGGGGCAAAAGTTGCGACCTGGGACGCAGGTTTTGGCCTGAAAAGTGTGACTTGGCCTAGGTTTTGCCCAAAAAGTGCGACTTTTTAGATGTGGGGGTTTCAGTGCTGTTATGGGTTGAGATTCTATTTTGGTGTATGTTAATGCAGTTTTGTTGATCTGGAGGCTGAAAAAAATGATGTTTTTGTGCAGATATGGCAGATATATGGATCAAGTGGAGAGAGAGAGACTTAGGTACATTACGGACAGAGATCCAGGCGGATCAGGGTGTCTGTCGTGCACTGGCTAGGCACGGGGTTCTGAAATTTTTGGAGAACCCTTTGATGAGGGTTGGAGAGCCTTTCTTGGCCCGAATTATCAGTTATTGGGATCCAGATCATGAGGCATTTGTAGTGCAGGGGCACAGGATCGAGCTGACGGTCTAGGATTTGTATTTCTTGACTGGTCTCCCACCATTAGGGATGGTGGGAAATACGCAGCCAGTGTTACCACGGGGGCGTAACATTATGGAGTTTGTTGAGCGACATTGTCGACTAGGTTTCCGAGTCAAAGGGACTCGGATATCCATTGGTGATCTAGAGAGGTTGGAGACCCGGGCAGTGGCCGCAACAATGTTGCGGATCTTGGGTAGCCAGGCGTTCCATCACATCACTGGAGGGAAGATGATGATTGTGGAGAGTGTGCTGAGTGGGACCTACTATGGGTGGGCCTAGATGATGGTGGTATCAGTGAAACAACAGCTGTCGCTATGCAAGCGACAAGTGAGTCATGATTGCGCCTATGGGATGGTGTTGTGCTCTTTCTTCTTTGAGAAGATCCCGATCTTACGACCTCGTGTACAGTTGCCTGATGGAGGTCCGAGAGAGCCCCGGATGCGTCGGTGGGGACGACTACTGTGTACAGGAGGGGGAGGGGCAGTCGGACGGGTGTTCCGACCAGAGTTCTTCGCGCATTGGGATCAGATGCCATTATACATAGACGACTATCCCTATAGTGGGATGAGTTATTGGGGAGATCCAGACTTGCCGCTTTCGCCTGGTCGAGTGTGGGGGCCCGATGGTAAGTGACAAGCAACTAATCTGTTATGTTTATTTTAGATTTTGTGACTAGTATACATGGTGCTAATCGTGATGTTTTTTGGAATGCAGATATAGCTCCGGTAAAACCGGTCGACATATGGGACGACCCGCAACGACAGGAGCTACAAAAAGTGGATCAAGGATGGCGCGCAGCGAGGATATGGCTGATCTAGTGGAGGATAAGGCAAATATGAGTAGAGGATAGACATCCATTGACAGCGACGCGAGGGAGCGGTCCGGGTAGGAAGTCTAGGACTCATAGAGCGACGAGAGGGAGATGAATGAGAACTATGGGGTGAAGAGCAGGCACTCAGGCTGCGACGGACATCGAAGATATAGATGGTATGATCGTGATTAGGAGAGGGAATGGAAGGGTCAAGGAGACCATACGACACTGCAAAGGTACCTAAATCATCAGTATGGGAAGAGAGGCGCAGATACGGGTCATCACGGGGAATGACAGAAGAACAGGTAAAAAGATGGTCAAAATATGAAGAACCCGTGTCTAGAGGAGAATCAAGCAGAATAAGTGGAGTGGGTTCAGAAGGGATGTACTCTAGGGAGCGCGCGGATGATGATAGGTATAGAAGGGAAGTAGCAGGGTCCGACATCTCAACATCAGGGGGAGGAATGTCAATGGTAGCAGGGGGATCCTCGAGTAGACTGGACGCATATGGAGCAAGGATGGGAAAGGCGGATTGATTTTATTCAAATTCGTACTCGCAAATGACCTCTAAAGAGGCTCGGTAATGCATGAGGTGAGGAAAATGGTGAGAATAATGGCCATGGACACCACACAGAGCACAGGGTTTGTTGGTGCGAAGAGTCTTTGGGTTCTTGGCTACGGATGAGGAAGAAACAGAGGTTTCAGGGATCGTAGATTCAGGGAACGTGGCTTTAACCATGGGTTGGATACAGGGCAACTCAGGACAAGTGCGGGTGGGATGACCGATACCATCACACAAGGCACAAGGCTTGGCAGGTGGGGGAGGGGTAGGGTCAGGTGCGGTGGCCTTGTCATTGGATGCCCCCTTGCGAGTTTTTCGTTTCTTGCCTGTAGCTGTCGCAGCATTAGGAGGGTTCTGCGGAGGGGCTAGGGGCACTGTGGTGGTGGAAGGAGCAAAGGGAATCGATTGCATTGGTGTCACGACTATGTATGGTTTGGGGTGGCCTGGTGGGGTCTCGGTTGGAGGAGTAAGATACCATACTAGAATTCCCAAGGTTAAATTAGGGAGGGAAAGGGTGGCCATGACAGGGACCGAATAGACGCCAGGGGGGGGGGGGCAAGGAAAGGTATTTGATCGGCGGGGTAATGACCAAGGGGGATGGCTCCCATATGGTGGATACCTGAGGGAACTGACTCAGGAGGGTAGGGAGGTTCCTGAGTGTGATGGGAAGGGTCAGGTGAAAAAGGTTCGGTTGACTGAAGCGAAGGGCTAGGAGCAGGAGGCGGTGGGCGAGATTGAGGTTGCTGACTAGTCGGAGCAGGCTGTGGAAGGCCAGCTTGAGACGATTGCATCATGCAAAAATTCGCTAAGCTAGGGTCAGAGACAGGAGGAGGGGGAGGACCAGGAAAAGTTCCAATCAAAGAGGAGTCTTTGTAGATGCTAGGGGAAACATTGGTCAAAGAATCGACAGTTGGTTTATTGGTGACATAAGAGATGGTGGACACAGGGGAGGTCTAAGATTTTAGTTCATGGTAGGTCAATTGGTCAATGGTGACAATCTTGCCATTATGAGGGAAAAACATCTTGCGGTGGACTGCGGATGGGACGGCTGACATGGCATAGGTGTAACTACGCCCCAAAAGGATGTTGTAGTCAAGAGGGGCATCGATAACTTCAACGTCGACACAAACAGTCTTGCCGACAAGGGTGATAGGACAGTTACGGAATAGGCCAATGGGCTGGGAGGCATGGCCATCCCACGCGTGAAGGGTGATGGTGGAAGGGGCTAGTTCAGGGGATCCGAGTTGTTTCCAAACCGAAGCGGACATTACGCAGGTAGATGCCCCCTCATCAATAATACACCGAACAACATTGGCATTTCGGATTTTGACTG
>CM076584.1:1475323539-1475465203 GCA_034641835.2 Pinus albicaulis
CAGTTCCGGGAGGGATGGAAAAAATTTGGGAAAATTTCCGACATTTGGTCAAAAGCGTCGGAACCAAGTGTCGGAATTTCTGCCAAATGTAGTAGGTTAGCGACGCTTTGGGCCATGGTGTCGCAATTGCGACGTCTTCCTTCAAACGTCGCAGTTGCGACAGATTTTAAACGTCGGTATTGCGAAAGTATTCTATAGATGTCGCTATAGCGACGGTTCCGGGCGGGATGGAAAAAATTTGGGAAAATTTCCGACATTTGGTCAAAAGCGTCGGAAGCAAGTGTCGGAATTTCCGCCAAATGTACTAGTGATTGATGTTGATGAGAGCTCTCCCTGGCTGGGCGAGATCATCCGGAGAAAAAGGCAGAATGACACTTCAAAGAGAAATTGGAAAGGGCTCGGTGGGTGATAGACTACAGAGCGGCGTAACAAACGGTTAGAGGATGAGCACACGCACATGGGTGGCGGTCCAGTGAGGATTGACAATTGGCCGGAAGAACTGGTGATAAAGCCATGGCTGATGAATTCTTGCCTCATGCATGTTAACGTTCATCTGGAGAAGCTGTTGGCAAAGGCCAATAGAGACAAAGACATGCTTCATCACATGAAAGGTCATTATTGGGCCCACATGCATGTCTGCAAGGCAAAAATGAAAATTCTGAAGAGGAGGTTGAGCAATGCACTAAAACGGCGGAAGAGGCCTGATCCACTCTAGATTTTGGCCGAGGCTTCGTTGGTTGGGCATGATACATGATGGAGGTTCTTTGCTCCAAATTTGAGCAAATTTGGAGAAATTTTTGTAATTTTGAAAAATTTTGAGTCCAGCAGTTACACAGAGTATATCAGAGTAGCGCGTCGGCCTTCTGCTTTTCTTGAAGTTCTTGAAGGAAAAATTTATATTTTTGGGTTTTTCATTGTAAGTTATGCATTCTCAAGTATTTCCGAAGCATTTCGTCAAGTTCTGGATGATCAAAAGGCCCAAAAACACCATGAAAACCACCTTGCTTGCCGCACACCAGCGGGGGTATGGAGGTGAAGTTTTGGAGGGGAAAATGAGCTCAAAATTGGGAAATTCTACTTGGGTTGGATAGCCAACATCTAGGGCTTTCCAACGAGCTATCATGAGCTCAATTTGGATGCCAGGAAGTGCCCCAAAATCAGGCTGAAAGGCGCGCTATGCGTATGGCTCAGGGGCGCTACGCATATGGATTTTTGGTCAATTTTTCACCTTCCAGCTTAGGATTTCGGCCAGTTGGGACCAGTTTTGCTTGTGGATGAAATTTTTGAGTTATCATGATGTAAATTGATGGTTGGCATGTAACTTTGACTCACTTTTACCTATTCTAGATGATTCACTCCCAAAAAAGTAAAAATCAGATGTAAGAATCATTTTCCTCCCTTTTAGAGGCAAGTTGTTTAGATGCCTATATTCTAGTTCCTTGTTTAGAATTTGTTGGAACTGCTCCTAGAAGGAGGAATTCGACCCATAGAGGTGTGGGAAGGGGTTAGGAGGTCTATATGATGTAATTTTTGAGATATTCTACAGGTTGGACTCTTGGGAAACTTTTGGCACACTATTGTACATATTTTTCATATTTTGGCTAAGGAAAGATCAGAGGTTTTAAAGCTTTTTGTTGGGATTCTTGTGGCTTTCAGTTCTTGATGGTGTTTCTCTCAATTTATTGTAAGTTCTTTCATGTTTAATGTATGCCATTCCCCTTCTTCCTGCTTGGGAAACTAAATGAATGAGTAAATGAGGTTGAATCCATTGATTTCAGTGCTCTGCCTTTGAATTTGTTTAGTTTTACATGTTTTCGCTTGTTTGGAGAGGATCCATGTTCTCCCTTGCCCTCTTCAGCTCCTTGTCGTTCTGATCCATCCATACACTCGATCAAAAGCATCAAGACTATTGCCTACCTCGCCCCAACTCGAATTCGGCAAAGATCTGGCCTTATCCCCGGACCCAAAATTGTTTTCCCATCTTTTCAACAAAAACCAAAAAAATCAAAATCAAACTTTCCTATCTCTTTACTAGCCTAAAATCAGTACCAATTATAAGTCATCTCGCACCCTATTTCTCAATTTATCGAGATAGACCCCGGAGGAGACCCTCTCTGTCCTCGTGAGCTAGCTAGGAGTGAGCATGAGACTGATGTAACCAGGTTGTATTTCAGCCTAAGGTAGATTTGAGCGCTAACATAGTGGCGACCATACTGGGGAAAATCTCAATGGTTTGCTTGTTGATGTGTTTGTTTCATGAGTCTTAGATGGAGTATAAAGTCACGCCAGGTAGCTTTTGAAACGCTTTTGCCATGCATAAGCGGAAGTAGATAAACGCTGCTTTAGTCGATCTCCGGTTAGCTTGTGAATGTAGCACTTGATTTGCAAAATCACCCCAGTATACTTGTTCGTTCTAGAGCTTTGGATGATTGAGTCTAGAAGTCGATAGGCTGAAGATAATTGATTGTGTTCCTTGAAATTTTTCCCAAGTAGATCAATACACTGGCTTCAAGAAGGCATTCCAGATCAAATCCTGATCCAAATCCACCTCCAATATATGAAAATCCCAACCTAATCCCAAGAATTTTCCATCGAGAAACTCCTATTATTCCTTTGTTCAAATCTCACTCATACCCCATTGTTTTTTAATACATTGATGATATTGAGTTTGACGATCAGTTTGAGTTATCATTGTTTGAAACCAAATCCGAAAGTGCCATTGGTTCTACCATTATCAATCCTGAGTTCATCAAATATTTAGAAGTTGAGAAAGCAAATAGATCTATCGAAAATTATATTCTGAATCTGCAAAATTCCATCGTGGCTACCAACATTCCCGAATTCATTGAATCTGCTTCACAAACTCTTAGACCATCTGAAGTTGCATCTAGTTCACAGATTCCCACTGAACCTTCCTTTATCCCTACCATTCCCGTTCAGCTTGAGATTTCTGATCAGCAATCAGCAGTAGTTTCTCCTCCGTCTCCACCGCATACACCTCGTTCACCTACTGCTCCCATTCCTCCTGTTTCTCCGAGACAGTAGATTATAAATCCGCCAAGAGCCATGGCTGCCAGATTTGCACCTCTTGCTTTGCCGGCCAATTTAGATCCTATGCCTGCTGATTATCAGAGCAAGATTCCTATATTCGATGGCACACCACAGAGTATATCAGCTCAGCAGCATATTATCCTAATGACAGACATTTTGGACCTGCATGAAGTTGATGCAGAAAATGTTTCAATGAGATTGTTTGCCCAGACTTTTGGAGGAGAGGTTTGTAAATGGTTCAGAGCTTTACAGGCCAGAAGTATCAACACATTACAGGAACTTTAGAATCAGTTTCTGGATCGGTGGGAGATGAAGAAAGATCCGTTGCAAATCACTTCCGAGTATACTAACATCAAGCGTAATCCTGGTGAGTCCGTTCAGGATTATATTATCAGATTCAATACAGTTTATAATGCAATTCCAGATGACTTAAGACCGTCTAAAAATTCAGCTCTTCTTAAATTCCTGGATGGTTTTGATCCGGAGATGGCTTATTCACTACGAGACAGAGATTCGCCTACCTTAGAAGATATGTAGAAGATTGCTGTTAGTGTTGAGGCGAATCTGAATGATAAGAGAGCCCGGTTGAAAGCAGAGAAAAGAGTGACTATAAAGGAAGAGACTTCCACATCTACATTAGAACTGCCCTGGCTTCGTGAGATGGAAAAAATGTTCAAAAGAATGAACCTTGATAAACCAGAAACGCAGATTCGTAATCCAAACTACCGTGGCCAGCAGCAGCCACAGTTTAGAATTAAGCAGCGTGAATAGAGAGCACAAGAGCCGGCAGCCCAGCAGTAGATTAAAACTCCTCTTTTGTAGAATTTTGTGAGTCAAGATTCAGACGATGATGATGATGTAGTAGGTGAGCAAAACCATTTCTTTACTCCCGATGATTTGCCTATTTACATTACTGAGGATGAAGAATATGGAGAAAGTTCAGCTCCACAGAAAGATAAAGATTTCATTTTAGCAAATGATGTAGATTTAGAGGCAATACTCATTGAGAAATAGAGATGTGCCCATAAATCCAATTAAGAAAAGAAAATAAGTTTCAGCACCGAAGACGGATTCACCCATACCACAGAAGAAAGGAAAAGAGACAATTGATCCCGCAGCTAGTAAAGTATCATCAGCAGAAAAGGTAAATCAGTCAAGTACAATGAAGGATAAGGCTGAAAAGAAGGAAGTTCCAGTCAAAGAAGTCGAAAGGGTTTCAGCATTTAGTTTGGAAAATGAAATTTCCAAATTAAAAATATCTATTCCTTTGACAGAAATCATGAAGAACAGCAGCTACAGCGGTCAAGTCTCCAAAATTCTAAATTTTGATCCAATGTTTGACACGGTAAATGTTGAAGATGATCAGCCATAATTGATATTTGGGCCTGCATTAGATGTTGAGTCCCCTGACAGTGATGTTCCTCCCTTTTATATCATTTTGAGGTTGCATGAATATGTATTGCACAATGCCATGTTCGATTCGGGTGCTTCGCACAATTTGATGCCAAAGGCGATCATGGAAAAGTTGGGACTAGACATTACAAGGAAATATCATGATCTGTATTCATTCGATTCCAGCCGTGTGAGGTGTATCAGACTCATCAAAGATTTGGTTGTAAGCTTAGATCAAATTCCAGCGAAGAATGTCTTGATGGATGTGGTTGTGGCGGACATTCCTCCGCGATTTGGGATGCTCCTTTCAAGATCTTAGGGGGCAAAGTTGAAAGGTACACTACAGTTAGATTTCTCTTATGCGAAAATTCCAGTCTTCGGTCAAATGAGAAAGTTATATTGAGAGCAGAAGATGAAATACATGATAACCAGCAAAGAGAAGCCAATCAATCATCCTGTAAATTATGTACATACCGACTTAGAGTCGTTTGTGTTGCTTGCTGATAGTTTTAATGATATAGATAGTCAATTAGTTCAGGCAGAAGATATACTAGAAATCACTGAGAATTTTAGAGAAGTTCTGCAAAAAGAAAGAAGAGAAAAGCAAGCTACTATGGAGCAATCAGCTAAAGACAATGGGCAGCAAACAGGAAAAATAGAGCCGGCGCAATTTCAGCATTTAGAGGACGATGAAGATGGTCTTTGGACCATGGATTTTGATGGCGCAGTGGGTAGTGACGATTCTGGAATTGGTGTTTGGATTCGTAGTCCATTTTCCGCTCCGGATAAGGTTCCAAGTAATGTGAGAGTGTGTTCCTACAAGCTAGCATTTGACTGCTCTAACAATGAAGTGGAATATGAGGCTCTGATTTCTGGCCTTAAGATTCTCAAAAAGTTGAAAGCGAAAAGGATTGCAGTCTATGGTGATTCAGAGTTGGTGATAAAGCAGGTTAAGGGTGAGTTTCAGGCCAAGCATCCTCCCATGAGGGCTTACCGTAAGGCAGTTTTAGATATTCTGAAGTTATTTTCTGATCATACCTTGACATGTGTGCCTCGCATACAAAATGGTGTTGCTGATGGACTTGCTAAGGCAGCAAGCAATTTAAAAATTGCAATGAATTCCAGCAACAAGTTCGAGATTCATGTGAAACACCGCCCCACCGTTCCAGACAATCAGCGATGTTGGCAAGTCTTTCAGGATGACGAGGAGATTAGTGATTTTCTGTAGAATAAGGGTAAGTTTAAAGACACCTCCATAGATACAGAACATGATGATGGTAATGATGATATACAAATAAATCAAATGGAAGTACTGCAAATTAAAGATAACATCATTCCTAAGGGATTGATTCCTTTGGAGAAACTCTTTGACCAAGATGATGTAGCCCGCAAACCGACATTGAGGCCAACTGGAAAAGGTGTTGAAGAGGTAAATATTGGGACAGCTGAGAATCCTAAGATGGTAAAGTTATCAAAGTCATTGTCACCGAAGGTAAAGGCAGAGTATGTGAAATTGTTGTCTTCATTTTCTGATGCTTTTGCGTGGGATTACTCAGATCTAAAAACATATGATACTAATATCATTTAGCATACTATCCCCATCAAACCGAATCAGAAGCCTTTCCGTCAAAAGTTGAGGAGAATCAATCCAAAGCTGCTACCATCGATTGAAAAAGAGGTAAACAGGTTGTATAAGTCAGGAATCATTGTGCCTATCCGATTTTCAGATTGGATATCAAATTTGGTGCCCGTAAGAAAGAAAACAGGTGAGATCCGTTTATGTATCGATTTCAGAAATTTGAATAAGGTATCATTAAAAGACAATTATCCGCTACCAAAAATGGACCATATATTGCAGCGAGTAGTTGGAGCATCAAGGATGTCACTACTCGACGGCTATTCAGGATACAATCAAATTTTAGTGCATGAAGATGATCGTGACAAGACTGCGTTCACCACTCCATGGGGAACGTTTCATTATGCAAAAATGCCATTTGGTTTGAAGAATGCAGGTGCCACCTTTTAGCGTGCAATGGACATGGCTTTCGCCAATGAGAAAGATGTATTTTTTGTTGTTTACCTTGATGATTTAACTGTGTTTTCAAATTCTGATGAGGAACATTTATATCATTTGAAAGTTGTTTTCCAGAAGTGCAGAAAATATGGCATTTCGCTGAATCCGAAAAAGAGCCTATTTGCAATGGATGAAGGCAAGCTCCTTGGCCACATCATATAGAAAGATGGCATTCGAGTTGACCCTACACATGTTGAAGCCATCCAGCAGATTGAACAACCCCGGAACAAGAAGGAAATATAGTCCTTTAATGGTAAAATGAATTTTCTGCGTCGTTTCATTCCAAATCTTGTTGAGCATCTTAGAGAAATCACGGACATGCTGAAAAAGGACAATCAGGTAAACTGGACAGAAGAGGTGGTGAAATCATTCAATTTGGTAAAGTTAGCTCTTTCTTCAGCCCCTATTTTAATCAGCCCGAACTACACACAGGACTTCATTTTGTTTTCGTTTGCTTCTGAGCACACTTTGGCAGCTGTTTTAATGCAGAAAAGGGATGGAGTTGAGAAGCCCATTGCATTTTTCAGTCGGATTATAAGGGATGGAGCATTGAAATACAACATTATTGAGAAACAAGCACTTGCACTTGTAAAGGCCTTGAAATATTTCTGTGTGTATATAGTGCATTCCCACATTATAGCATATGTTCCTAACGCAGCAGTTAAAGATGTTTTGGTACAGGCAGATCCAGAAGGAAGACGGGGTAAGTGGATCATTGCATTGTTAGAATACGATGTGGAGATTAAACCCACCAAGCTGATCAAAGGACAAGGACTCGCCAAGCTCATGGCCGAAACAAATCTGCATGCTCTAGATATAAATTTGATCGCTGCCATGTCCGATGAAGATGAGGAGAGTACGTCAGTTCAGGTATCTGATATTTTTGTTTCTTCCCCTTGGTATGCTGACATCTTATACGTACTTCAGAATTTATCTCCACCTCTCGGGATGCCTAGAAATAAGAGTAGAACATTGAAGTTGAGAGCTGCAAAGTTTTGCATACTGAATTCTGCATTGTATTGGAAAGACCCTGGTGGAATGTTGTTGAATTGTTTGGTAGAGGAGGAAGTCAAAAGAGTTTTGGAGGACTTTCATAGAGGAGACTGCGGGGGCCATTTGTTTTGGAAAACCACAACGAATAAGATTCTAAGGGCAGGTTACTATTGGCCTTCTTTGTTTTCGGATGTATATAAGGCTGTTAAGAATTGTCACGAGTGTCAAATTTTCGAAGGGAAGCAGAAACTACAGCCTTTGCCTCTCAAACCAATTGAAGTCAGTGCACCATTTCAGCAGTGGGGATTGGATTTCATCGGGGAAATTCACCCAGCATCTTCCGGACAGCATAGATGGATATTGACAGCTACGGATTACTTCACGAAGTGGATCGAGGCGATTCCCACTCGACAGGCCACGGATGCGGTAATTATCTCTTTTCTTGAAAATAATATTCTGTCACGTTTTGGGTGTCCTAGTAAGATAATCACAGATAATGCAGCGGCCTTCAAGTCAAAGAGGATGGTTGAATTTTGCTATAAGTACAACATCAGCTTGGGACATTCGACTACCTACCATCCGCAAGGAAATGGCTTGGCGGAATCTTCAAATAAGTCTTTGGTAAATATCATTAAGAAATTGCTGGAAATCAATAAAAAGGGCTGGCACAAGAAATTAGTGAATGCACTGTGGGCTGATAGGGTAAGTCATAAAAAGTCTATTGGCATGTCTCCTTTCGAGTTGGTGTACGGGGTAGACACGGTTTTTCCTACTTCGCTTGCTGTCCCGGTAGTCAAATTGCTTCAGGAGGCTGGTAGTGAGGAAGATCCCATGCAGCGGAGGATTAATCAGATGATTCATTTACAACAGACACGGGAGGAGGTATTTCAAAATACTTTCAAGTTGCAGGAGTGCATCAAGAAGATTTATGACAGGAAGGCTAAGGAAGATAAGTTTCAGCTAGATGAGGTGGTTTTGCAGTGGGATGCTCGGAATGAAGATAAGGGAAAGCATGACAAATTTGAAAACTTATGGAAGGGTCCTTTTAATATTGCAGCGTATCGCGGTCAAAATGCTTTTCTTCTCAAGGAAATTAATGGAGATGATTGTCCTGGAGGGCCGATAAATGGTCGGCTGCTAAAGCGATACCACTTCTGAGTATTTTCTGCTGATTTCATCATCATTGTATATATCGTTTTACTTATGTTTTATTGCAAGTGTGTACTGATCTCTCATCTTCAGTCTGGGGCCCGGAGCGAAGGCTATAATTCTGGAGATGGAGGTTGGTTGGTTTGAAGTTTGTCAAGTCAGTTTTATCAGTCTTTTCAGTTTTAGAGTCGAGTTAGTTTTGGTCAAGTTTCAGTTGCTTTTCAGTCAAATTTGCAGTCAATAAATGTATCAAAATTTTTTTGTTATCTGTTGAAATAATGATTCCATCACCCAATGGATGAAGGCACTGTCTGACTCCCCCAGAGATCTGCCGTTCTTGGCATCTCCTCAGAGCCACCATTCCCATTGGAGCCAATGTTAGAGTCGGTCCTTACAGCCCTCCGTCAGAGATCAGTTCACTTTTTGCATATCATTCTTAGGTGTCTCGCTCGTTCCACTTCGTTGCATTTCGCTAGGAGCATGCCATTGACTGACGAGGGGGTCTGGTTGTCTTGTGTTTCCTCATGCTTGTACCTGCTGAGCTAATTAAAATTCCTCAAAAATCACTGAAGTTCATGGTCATTGCATTCATTGTCATAAATGATTAGTTTCGTTAAAAAGAGTCTTTAGTCCTAGAGTCTAGGGTTTTTAGTCCTTTGCATACATGTAATAAAAGCCCGCAGGCCATGAGGTTGGTTTCAAAGATTTCTATTTCACGTTTTTATTATCAAAAACATTTGAAGACATTTCTAGTCCAAAACTCTGTTTTGGAACTAGAAATTGTCAAACTTCATTTTTTGTAATAATTGTATTTGTTTCACCATAAGAATTTTCAGAGCAAGCCTCTGATCTTTTCCAAAGTCAAATGAAAAATCCCTACAAAAAACAACAAGGTATCATCAATCCAAGATTCAGAAAAGTAATGAAAAAGCCAAAGAACAGTATTGTATTAAGTGATTGAATGACAAAGTGCCAAACATTATAAAAGTGGGTCATGGAGTAAATTTAAAATCAAATCTGATTTTATGAGATATTTTTTCACATATAAACCATGGTAAACAATTCATTTGCACAAATCCTCAAGGCAGAAATCAAGCTGGTGATGTTGAAGGCCGAAATTGTGTTTTGCAAAGTTGTGGACAGGCATTGGAGGTGCGCGCTACGCGCAGAGGAGGCGCGCTACCCATATAGGGCGCGCTACACATATAACATCCCCAGCCAGTGTTAAAAACCACGGACGCTATGCATTTGCAGCGCGCTACGCATTGGGTGAGCGTGCTACCCATACAGTCTCAGAGCCGAAATTTTTTTTGCCTTTGCATCCGATTTCATGCCCAAACGCCTTAATCGGTTTCCAAGTAGGTTCTCCATCATTGTTAAGTGATTTTTGAACAAGATTGTGGTGTTTTTAAAGTGGGAAAATTAGTATGTTTGATGTGGAGAGGTGAAACCCTATGTTCATAGCAGATTCATTCTTTGGGGTTTTGAATACATGTTGGTGGCCTTGTGAAGAATTTCCAAGCTTGTATGGTTGATATATATACCTATGCATCTATTGTCAAAGTGTCACTGCCCTCACGCTCTCAGTTTTTCATTTCACCACTGCTGTCATCGCCATTATATTACCACTGTCATTGTGTTTTGTTTCACTGTGGTCATTGTCACATTGTTTTCTATTCTCCATTGACAAAACACAGTCTCATACTCATTTTCCCCTTTGACAAATTTTAGCCAGCATTACAAAGGCTGCACACTACATTACACTTTTTGCTCATTTGTAAAATTCCCTTGTGATCAAAGCAGTCACTGTTTTTATGCCAATCCACTTAAACAGAACTCTTACCACTATGGCTTATTTTCTTATGATGCTTTGGTACATATGCAACATATTTGGGTTTTGAGCATACATTGAAACTTTTGACTTCACTACACCTATATCAACATACATATTGCAGACATCTTGTTTTCAAAGCCATGTTAGAGACGGATTCAGTTTATGAGCAGGAGTATGACAGTGATTCCACAGCAGAGGGTAATGTGCCATGGAGGTCTCACAAAAGTGGCAAAGGTGGTAAGCATCTCAGGGAGGAGCCTACTTCTTTGGCTCAATTGCAGGCTTGCCCGCTTGCAATGGATTGTTTTCAGCGTCAATCATGTTTCCAATACTGTGAGATGATCTCACAAACCCAACATCATCGTGAACTAGCTCGTCTATTTGTTCTACATTTACATGATGGCCATGTAAACCTCGCCAGAGTAGATTTCATTCTGTCACCAGAGACTATTGCTCAGGCCACCAGGATACCAAATATAGGAGAGGAATGGAACAAACGTCAGCAGTTAGAGAAATTCCACTATGAGCCATACATCAAACCTGGGTATATGAGGCACCTGAGCAGGGTTTTTCCTTTCAGATTCCTGAAGGATGAGTTTGCACCACTGATGAAGCTCATCATTCGGTATTTCAGTTGCGAGGGAAGATTCTCGCGTCTCTATGCGTACCATGTCCGTTTGTTGATGCATTTCACGAGGGTACGTATGATGAACATTCCGTACTTCATATATCGCAACATAGAGAGGATGATGATTTTTGTACATAAGAAGACCCCAGCACAACGGCATAGAAGTATATATCATTACGCATTGATCAAGATCGTAGTGGTACATCAGTTGACACAGTAGGGCATTACTTGGGAGGATTTCATCTCCCGTGACTTCTTCACAGCGCCACAGCCGCTTCTCGAGGTAGTTCATGATGAGGGAGAGCCTTCACACCAACCTGACATTCTTGAGATCGAGCATATCAGTGCTCCATTGTATGTGACATACAAGCGAGGTCACAGGGCCTTATTTGCAGCTACACGACGAGTACTATCTCCACCCGGGCTGGAAGGGGTCTCGTTGACTCCATCAGCAGAGCGAGTATTATCTCCACATGATGTGGAAGGGGTCTCGCCTTCTTCTTCAGCACAGGTACAGTTTCAGGACAGGGGCAAGAGGCCCATGCATGATGAGGGCCCATGAGGAGGCCGGGACACTGATTTCACGATCATTGATGTTGATGCGAGCTCTCCTAGCTCGAAACTGAAAGAGATGATCCAGGAGAAAAAGGTCGAGAATGATACGCTGAAAGAGAAATTGCAAAGGGCTCAGTGGGTGATATACTACCTTGAGCAGCGTAACAAACAGTTATAGGATGAGCACACACTTTATGAGCTGTGGCGAATCCGTGAGGATCGACAATTGGCCCGGAAGAGACCTGGTGATATGACACCGGCTGATCGAGATTCTTGCCTCACACATGTTAACATTCATCTGGAGAAATTGTTGGCAAATTCCAATAGAGACAAAGACATGCTTCGTCACATGAAAGGTCATTATTGGGCTCGCATGCATGTCTGCAAAGCAAAAATGAAGATTCTGAAGAGGAGGTTGAGCAGAGCACTAAAACGGCGGAAAAGGCCTGATCCACTCCGTATTTTGGCTGAGGCTTCATTGGCTGGGCATGATACATGATGAAGGGTCTTGTTGTGGAGTACTGAAAAGGTATGATTTTGATGATTACTTTAATGACTTTTTAATACAATTTGTGAACCTTTTGTATCATGGATTTAGAAAGTCATAGGGAACTATCACAAAACATGTGAAAATCGATATGTATAACTTAGCCACTGATAATGGTTATTTTTATACAGGGAAAGAGGAAAACGAAGGGTTGCTGCTCTAAAGATAAGAACGAAGTGGAGATAACCGCTGTTCCTCTGGATGAGAACCAAACGTAAACATAGGGAGACAAGATCAAGGAGAATCGGCTCGGGCAAGAGAGAGAGGACACCAGCTCAGCGCAATAGCAAAGACTGGATGAAAGTTAACTGTTTGGCGAATCCCTCAGGATCAAAGATCCTAAGGGATGGCTGCTTTACTTATCTAATTGCTTGGACATCTCCGCCATCGTTTTTATAAAAAGAGACAAGTACTGTTAGTTTAGAGACAGAGAATGGCGAGATAAGATACGTTTGATGTAATCTTTTGTAAGACATTCGATTTGGTTATTCAGCTTTGTTAAGAACTGGTTCGATGTATTTTTGATCAATGTATTAATGAAAGACTGGTGATTATTCCATCTTCGCATCTGCGTTAACCCAAAGCGGTGTATCCTTGGAGGCTAAGGGCCCGGCCCCGAAGGACACTTGCTTCTGTACCATTACAGCTTCGTTTATGTGTGGTTTGTTCATTACTGATTAGCTGATTATTTGATATGCTTATACGTTCAGATTACATGCTCTGTTTAAGTTGAATCATTGAAGTTTCTACAGCCAGATTTGTGTGTTAACTCTGCATTGCGTTCTTAGTCCTTTCTAGAGTTAATCGCATATCCTTACTGTCAAGCTACAGAGCTGTTCTATTGACATTTGTGTTGTGTGCGTTTCTAATGCATCAGTATTATTCCATAATTCCCAAACGGTTATTGCCGTTCCATTAATATGATTTGTGTCATTCGCCTTTAGATTAACAGCATGTTCCTTGATTGCAAAGAGTGCATAGATTAAGTTGAATATAACCCGCGGGACTTAGTATTCATTTGCTGTCCTATTTTAGAGTTGCTGTTCCATTTCAGAATTGTAGTTTAATCCTTTATTTCCTTTGCTGTTCTATTTATCTGCATTTGATGGTTTGCTGTGAGAGATGATCTAAGACTGTAGTGAGCAGTATCAGTCACTGTTTAGCTCCCAGGCTTGTGATCTATGCTTGATTTCTTTTTCTATCAGTTTCTGAAGGGATGGTTTATCATTACCGAACCCTTGATTGATGAGTTGTTGAGTTACCTGAGTGTGTGATTTACTTCTTTAAAGCAATTTGATTTCAGTTAAGCATCCATTTACTCTTGTATTTCTTAAAGCACTGTACTACTAGCATTACTCTGACGAATGAGCCTCGGATTGAGTCACTCTTTGTAATGACAAAACGCTCTCGGGTTGACATATTAATGTGAGGTGAATAGAGGTGAAAGAGACCCTTTTTATAGCTTTACACTTGTCTCCAAATTTGAGCAAATTCAGAGAAATTTTTGTCATTTTGAAATATTTTGGTCCAAAAACAGATTTTTCAGCTATACGAGTAGCGCGTCGACGCGCTCGCTTTTGTTTGGGACACTTGCTGAAGGAAAAATTTATATTTTCGGGTTTTTCATGGTAATTTATGCATGCTCAAGTATTTCCGAAGCATTTCATCAAGTTCTGGATGATCAAAAGGCCCAAAAACACCATGAAAACCACCTTGCTGCCACCTTTTGCACCAACAGGAAGTACTTCTAGGATAATACAGTTTTGGAGGGGAAAATGAGCTCCAAATTGAGCAATTCCACTTGGGTTGGATAGCCAACATCCAGGGCTTTCCAACGAGCTATCATGAGCTCAATTTGGATGCCGATAAGTGCTCCAAAATCAGGCTGAAAGACGCACTATGCGTATGGCTCAGGCGCACTACGCATATGGATTTTTGGCTAATTTTTCACCTTCCAGCTCAGAATTTCGGCCAGTTGAACGAGTTTTGCTTGTGGATGAAATTTTTGAGTTATCATGATGTAAATTGATGGTTGGCATGTAACTTTGCCTCACTTTTACCTATTCTAGATGATTCACTCCTAAAAAAGTAAAAATCAGATGTAAGAATCAATTTCCTCCCTTTTAGAGGCAAGTTGTTTAGATGCCTATATTCTAGCTCCTTGTTTAGAATTAGTTGGAACTACTCCTAGAAGGAGGAATTCGACCCCTAGAGGTGTGGGAAGGGGTTAGGAGGTCTATATGATGTAATTTTTGAGACATTCTATAGGTTGGACTCTTGGGAAAGATTTTGGCACACTATCGTACATATTTTTCATATTTTGGCTAAGGAAAGATCAGAGGTTTTGCAGCACCTGTTGGGATTCTTGTGGCTTTCAGTTCTTGATGGTGTTTTCTCTTATTTTATTGTAATTTCTTTCATGTTTAATGTATTCCATTCCCTTCTTATGCTTCTGAAACTAAATGAATAAGTAAATAAGGTTGAATCCATTGATTTCAGTGCTCTGCCTTTGAATTTGTTTAGTTTTACATGTTTTCGCATGTTTGGAGAGGATTCATGTTCTACCTTGCCCTCTTCAGCTCCTTTTCGTTCTGATACATCCATACACTTAATCAAAAAGCATTAATACTACTGCCTACCTCGCCCCAACTCGAATTCTGCAAAGATCTGGCCTTATCCCCGGACCCAAAATTGTTTTTTCCCATTTCTCCAACAAAAACCCAAAAAATCAAAATAAAACTTTCCTATCTCTTTACAAGCCTAAAATCAGTACCAATTATAAGTCATCTCGCACCCTATTGCTCAATTTATCGAGATAGACCCGGAGAGAGCCCTCTCCTGTCCTCGTAGGGCTAGCTACGAGGCTGAGCATGGTTTGATGTAGCCTTGAGTTTTACCTTATTTCAGCCTAAGGTAGATTTGAGCGCTAACACACCCTAGGGAAGAAAGTTTCAAATGCCAAGCGTTGCATACATCACACCCCAGAAATACCGGAGTGGTTAAAAACGCAGCTTGATGATATTCTTTAACCACCCATATTAATGTCTCGACTTCTCTCTCCATGCACAACACCACGTGGAATTGAGGCCTATTTCAGTTATCGATTTTTCTCTAAAGGTCGCTGGTGGTTGAATATGCAGCATTAACAAAAACCACTTACATGTATTTCTCTACGCATTATGGATGGGGGCATCATAATGTATGGATTTGTGAGGAAAAGCGAAACACTCTAGTGAATGAGAACAACATTGACACCTAATATATTATTATTCATTATTTCAATTTGGTCTCCTCGTGCCCTTCTTCATGGCTTTTTATTTTTTTAACAAGACATACTCTCACATGGGGTTTCTTCACGTCGTTTTTGCTACATAAAAATTGGCGCATGATCTGCTATTCCTCATTATTTAAACTTGGACGAGACATACTCTCCACATCAGGAGGGGCCTCTTCACAGAGTTTTCTTCCACAGAATTTCCAAGTACTCCCAAATGCCAAAGTGTTAGGTAAATAGTCAAGTGGGAAGATTTCTGTGTAAGTGGGCGACAACAATACTCTTTTTCTAATTTGGCAGAAGAAGGACGTCGACTGCATTATGCATAAAATGCTATTTTGATAAAATCACACCTGGTGTAGGACCGTGGCCTTTACGATTTTTCATGTTGGAATGTTTGGTTAAGATTACTAATCAAGCACAATAATGCAATTTACGCATAATGCTACTTTACACTGCTTTATTCTCATAATGCTATTTACGCATAATGCTAAGAAGAAAAAGCAGATGGGGCATGTCTGCATAAAAAAATTTCCAAAATACGCTGATTTCAACTCAGCCTTCACTTATCGCAAATCTAAGACATTTAAATATGTATTGTTGGTGCATCGATGTATGCTTTCATCTGCTAAAGGACAGGACTGGTTATTTCAAGGTATGAGAGCGGTCTACACAGTCACCTGTGATGGAATATGAAGGAGAGTCACGACAGGGTAGAGGTGTAAGCCGACATCCCACAAAACACCTTCTTAGCAGTCCGAGGAAACATATTCGGCAAAAAACATTGGCACACTATGAATACCTGTGCACAGTGGTGGAGACTGTTTCGAAGTTGTAACTACGCTGAGGTTCTGCAATAACTACGCGCTGGTTTATTCTATCATGATAACCCCTCTCAAAAGTCGATTAATCCAAGAAAAATAATCTGCAGGGCTGAGGAGATAGGAGCCACATTTTGATTGTTCCCTCGTCCATATGGTAGTGCACCATTTCCCATTACTCTGGTAGTCTCATCCCAAGAGGCATGCAACCACACTAGCCATCATGCCACAGATTAAATCTCATCTGATCATTCGAAGCCAAGATAGCATCAAAGATGCGACCGATCACTGGGTCGCAGAACTGAGGAGCAGGTTGAACATGCGACTGACCTGAAAATGTGACTGTGCAACCTCTGTGATGTAGAATCTCATGAAAAAGTAGTAAGTCGCACTATTCTCAAGTCACTGGGTCGCAGAACTTGCAAAGCCATCCGAAATGCGACCAACCGACCATGCAACTGCGTGACCAGGTCGCCAGGTCACAAATCATGCAAAGTCATCCGAGGTGCGACCTCCTGACCATGCGACCATGTGACTAGGTCGCTCGGTCGCGGAACAAACTAGTTTATGCATGAAGAATGATATCCACCATCTTCCAAAATAGTTTAAAATGGTATTGCAAATTCACATGGAACTTTCATTAATTCACGTGGAGCCTATGGTTAAGCGGCATATGTTAATGCGATGGCCTTCATTTTATAATGGTGGGTTTAAATATACGTTGGAAAATTTTAATTATGGTGGTATTACGATGGTTTTTAAGACCATAATTTGAAATGGTGCTACTGTGCCTACATGGTAATAAATAATGTGATAGGTAATAAATCTCGGGAGAGGATTCCTTGTGTTTTCACTGCACCATCAAAGAGATACAAGGTGTTTGAAGATAAGCATGTGCCTTTGTTCAAAAGAGTACCGTTCAAGACCATTGCTAAATTTTCATGGTTTGCAACTCCTATCTACTAATGTGCTCTAACACCTAAGTGAACTCGACGCAACTGAGCATGAGAGGAGCAAAGCACTTCCTCATGCCAAGCATAGCTTCAGCTTGATGGAGTCGGAGGAAAATGTTGGGGATAAAGTACAGTGATTAAAGGGGCATAGGGAAAGCCTACACAAGCCGTTCTATTTGATGACTTAATGACGCAACACTTGACCACACAGGGGTCTAAAGTTATCATTTTCACTTGTGCAATTAATTAAATACGCCCCTAACATTATTATTCGATCAATGGAGACATGTAACCTAAGCTATGTGACTGCAGGTGGAAGCTACTGATCTGAAAGATGAGCCGGAGCTTTTCCCAGCAAACAAGAGGGCCCTTTTCAAGGCAAAGGATGCGGGACAAGGAATATTTCTATGAAATCCAAAGATCACCAAAAGGAGGTCGCAGGTCACAAATTTCCTCAGGTCGCAAGTCGCAGATCTTCTTGACGTCGCAGGTCACACATTTACTCGGGTCGCAGTCGCAGATTGCTTAAGGTTGCAGGTCACAAAATCTACTCGGTTGCAAGGCAGCCTAATGGTCAGGGAGGCAAAAGGTCAAGGAAGCCCAAGGGACAAGTTCTGTCCTATAAATACTTCTTTCGAGGATTGTAAACAGATCTTTTTTTTGGGACTCGAGCTGAGAACATTGTATTACCAGGACTATACAATTTTGAGTATGAATACAAGCATTTTGCAAAATCCCTTTGTGGATCTGATGTTGATATATGTATGAGCACTATGAGTATTATATTTTTTAGTTTCTAAACACCTTTAGATTAATGGAACTGTATCTTTAATTCATATCACATTTGCATGATATTTTACTGAATATATGTTAATGGTGGTTGAGTTAATTTTGCTTTTTTAATGAATGTTAATGACTTTGTTTATTAGCATTTGTATTATCATTTAAACCTTTCAGGAAGTGAAGGGCATTTTTTCCATAAAGAACTGTGTCTTTTGTCGTCAGAACAACTTACAAGCATGACCCTAATGATGTGTTGTTAACAACACTTCCTTCGGCACTTATGCTTTATTATTTCATCTCGCCACACATAGTGTTATATGTAAATTTAATGCATCAATCATATGTCTTGTATCATCCAATTAAGTGTGTATCCATAAGTTTATAGAGTTTAAGCGAGACCCAAAGAAAGGAGAAATCAGCGGTAGCCAGACCAACACCCTGGATGGGATCCATATTCCAAACGGTTCAAGGTCTAATTGGGACTTTTTATCGGGGAGATCCCCTGCTGTTGGCCGGACAGATTTTCCCGTCAACAGAATTGGCGCTAGAAGGAGGGCCAGATGACAAGCTGAGCCCTTATAGCCTGCAGTTAATCTCATATCTGTAATGGTTCATCCCCAAATCATCCTGTCGAGATGTTTGTCGGAGTTTTATGAGCCTCGATGCTTCATCCCCGATGAACTTATGTATCACTTGTCCCAGCTAAAATTCGATGGTGAAAACGGAGTGCCTATAACCAAACACCTTTTAGATTTCTGTGACTTTGGTGAGTGCTACGAAATGGACAACAAAGGTTTGATTTGTTTTCTTTTCTTCCTCACTCTCGAAGGTCGTGCTAAGCAATGGTGCCGCACATTACCGGAAGCTTCCATCCATTCGTTTGTACAACTCGCTAGTTAATTACAACAAGATTTTCACAGGTACAATTTTCAAAGTGTATTTATAAAGTTAAATGACATCAGAATGGAACCTCAGGAACCTTTAGATGAATTCTCTATCAATTTTTTTCATTATTGTTTTGAGTTCCCTAAAAAGGATATTGATTGGAAGTTGTTAAGTGAACAGTTTAAGTATGTGATCCTCGTTTCCCTTGAACAATTTGAAGTAGCAACTCAACCTGATCCTAGTGTTCCCTATGATGACCTGCAAGTTTCCAGCTGCTCAGACTGTGTCCCTAATGTTTCCTTGTCCATCTACCGGAGTCTAGACCACATTCAGGCCTCCAAGGAGAGTATTACCGCTTGTGATATTCCTGCTCTTCCTCCTGAATTGCCGTGTAGTGGAGTTATGACCTCGAAATTTCTGAGCAATGATAGACATGTGAAAGAAGATAAAACCTGTTGTGCCACCTCTGACTATTTCACGCACTGTGTCGAATCAGAGCTTGAAAACCATAGTGGCTCATTATCTCTCCTAGTTCACGAGACCTATCTCGAGCCCACTGAATGTTTCCCTAGACACAGTCCTAAATATTATTCACACGCTAATAACAAATTGACTCTTGTCCCAGATAAAGTTGACCTTACAAATCATTGGACCATCCTAGGCATGCAAGACCATTGTTCACTCTAGATAACATCGATATGCGAGATGAAAGTCCTTGTACGGTTAACACCCCTGCGGCTCAATCTTTTCGTTCATTATTCCCCGCTTTATTTCACAAGTCTTCCACACCAGTGATTTCTTCGAGACATTCAAAATTTCCTTATACTAGTATTAGCGACAATCATAAGCATGTAGATGGTGTTTCACAATCACAGTGAAAAATTGGTAAATATTTTAGATCTGATCTTTCTCACTTGAAATCTTTAGATAGCCATAGGAGCGATTTCCTATCTCGGCAACCTCAATATGTCCCCTTTATTGATCCAGCACAATTGGTAACTCCCAAGGAGCCTAACATTCCAGGTACCCAACTTGATCAAATCGATGGTTCCAACGATCATATATTCACTCATAGCACTGAGGACTGTCACTCGTTTCTCTTTACCGACCATATGAAGACGCCAGAATTCGATAATCCGCTTTATGAAGATTCGAGTACCCATTAGGGAATCAAAGCACTTCCGGTTGTTATCCCTAGTCCTTTGGATCCTGATGAGACCCCTCAAACAACTCCAATTAGGGTTTCTCATATTAGGGTTCCTGAAATGACGATTCCCAAGTACCATGCTCCTCCCAGCATAACCACGTCAGATATCATTTCATCTGGGTGGATTTTTCAGTCTAGTGAGGTTTCCCTGAGCACATATTCCTATCCCCCAACAGCTGGTGTGCAACAACCGATATACCCCAATGTATTCACTGGTAAGAAAACACCGACCATTGTCTCTAATCTTTCCAGTTGTTGCCCAACCAGTACCAGTTGCAATCAGCCACAAACATGTGATTTTAGGCAAATCCCCCAACTGCCCGAAAACCTTCCAGTAAATTCACCCCGTCCTGGCAAAGCTAAAGAATCTAATACATTGGATTATCAATCTATGGGTGCACAAACATTTGGCCGAACTGATATAGAGCCGACTAACATCTTTCCAATCACTACAATTGATGATCACATCCATTCGCTTGTTAATCTCGCCAAAAAATCAATGTTGGGAAGCCCCCCGCCCGAAGGTCTAGAGTTTTTTCAAGACGGTGAGGAATTTCAGGCTCCACTAAACATGGATTTGGATCCTCACACCCTTGACCAAACCCAGGAGCAACCCCGAACTACGATTTTCAAAACTAGGGTTTTTGCACTTGGATGCGCAAGCATCTATAATTCGCCTGGCACATGCTTTTTGTTTCCATCCCATAAAATCAGTCACGCTCACCACCACAATGAGGTTGCTGGTTGGCTCGACCAACCCTATCCGGTGGATGTGTCTGCAAATAGGCAATGGCTTACCCAGCGCCCATCAGACCTAGGATTATGCATGAATGGATGTGTGTCATTTATAAATAGTTTTAAGTTTCAAGAATATATTGTTGTGTATCAGGATAAGAGTGAAATTCAACTTGCACAATCCACTCTGGCACATTCTCTAGTAAGTAGCCATGGCCTTCTTGCTATTTCACATGCTCTTCAGGTAAGTCTTGCTGCTGGTGCACGATTTTATATGCTGGTTCTGATTGTGAACATTGTTGTTCTTGTAGGGCAGGAACTAATGCGATGGCTGCACTGGAAAGTTGATTTCACATAACCCGACTGCCTCATTGGTTAAGCTAGGGTTTTAGGTGTAGGCTAGCTAGGACCTGTTAATAAAAATTTGTTAGTTCAAAGTTTTTAATTAGGTTTAATTTCCAAATTTTTACTTTATAATTTAAAAGTGTGTTTGCTATTTTTGTTTACGATTAATATCTTAGGCATCATCATGTTACAATTATTTTCCACTCATTTATTTTTCAATTGCTTGTTGCTGCATAAATAATCACTTCTTGTATTGCGCCTCTTTTCCACCTACAACTGGTTGCTCATTCTCGCACATGGCGTTGCATTGCATCTTGAGCCTCATCTATTACGTTGCGTTGTACACTCTCTTCCTCACATCATTTCCACTGGTTTTTGACATAGCTTTGAAAATTTTCGACATATCGCCTACCGCTGCATGAGCCCTCATTGAAACCCTACCACCTTGCGGACTTGTTTTACCCCAATTTCTGAAACAATAACCCCATTGTTTGCGTGAGGTTGTGGTGGCTATCTCAAGAGGTAGCTTCCTCGCAGGATAGGTCATCGAAGTTGCAATCTCAACAAGCTGTCTATGAGTCTAAATTTATTAGTCGAGGAGATACAAGCCAGTTGTTTGTGGGAGACCTAATGAGTTTGAATGACCCAATACCCGTATCCTAAGCCTTGTGCCCAGCATAGTATTGGACATCTTAATGATTTTTTTTTCATGCTTCACCTATTGTGGTAGATGGGATGTAAAGGTTTGGCACAAGGGCAAACCCAAATCAGGATATCTTCCAGTTTTTGCAAAACAAGAAACAACCTCTCTTGCTCGTAAAATAAGTCGGGATCCCTCATCTGCCCATGAAAAGTAAGTGCCACGGGCACATGAAAATAAGTGCTACAAGCACATGAAACAAATAAGGGTAAAGGATTTAGAAAGGTTTCCTACGCAGAGAGGTAATGCAACGACTTCGCAGGGGGACTAACCAGGCTCGCTGGTAGTAGAGCAACGCATGTGGTTTCTTGAAGTGACTCCGTCAGGGTATTTTCCAGGCTTGCTAGCAGCGAAGAAACACCGGAAACTTACTTTAAAAATCCTGAAAATAATAAACCCGCTGCCTTGCTCTTCACATCATCAACAAGCTACTGGGGTCTGTGAGCTTCCGCTTTGATGTCTTCTGATTAGCAAGACCTAGCTAAGGCACAAGGACTGGGCATATTTGTAAAGGCCAAAGTAATACAAAGGATACCCGTAGAACTTGTTCAATAGTCCCTTACATCACTATCTCGACTTAGACTATTGTTGTGATATCGACAGAGATGCTGGATTCTACCAGTGGTTTGCCATTTGTTGTAGGTGCTACAACAACACCCAAAATTTTCGGTATATTTAAAATTTTGGGTCCCCCCCTTTACTCGTTTAGCCATTAAGGTTTTAACCTGGCTTGTAGACAATGACATCCTCGTAACTTGTCCCAAGCCCCTCATGAGCCTTCTCACCATCATGACGAGATACTCTTACCGCAATCGCACCATGTGTGAAGGGATCGCCATGCATACATTTGAATGGAAACTTTATTTGTGTATTTACACTAAAATATCTTTCACCATGGATTGTACAGGCACTCGGTTTGGGTACTTCACCAAGCTCATAATCTGATGTTTATTATTTGGGGGCATCATTCTCTAAAGGGTAACTGTGAACCAACTAATGTTATAATGTTTCATACAGGTCAATCCCATAGATGGTATGCTCATCAATGTCATCACCACACCGAGGGAAATTCACTAAAGCTAAACAACAAGGTCACAACTTTGAAACAGGACACTTTCATCCACATGCCCCCCTGCCCAGGTGGGGACGAGACTTAAGGCTACCATTGAAGAACATTGTTAACGTAGATGACAAGGATACGCCCACAAATGAGAAGGAGGAGCAAGTTAACATTATTTTCAGATGGAGGATGGTGTGGTGTATGTTCATTCAGATAGAGGATCAAGGAAAGAATTGTTCATGGTTGACCGATGCAACAAAATTCTTCACTAATTCACATCGGATACCTATACTCATTTCGTTGCAAAATATAAGAATCCTGGAAGAGCGTTATGGAATTAGCATATCAGAGTATTGGTTGTCCATGGAAATCTAAGTATTTTCCCGCTCTATGTCTTCAAAAGTACCTGTGCTGAAGACATTCAGCACTCCAGAAAAAGTGAAGAGATACTTGGAGCATTTTCCTTTGGCTTCAATAAATTAACTTTGGTGCCTTTATTAAAGTATGTCTTTATAGTGTTGATAGCTGGTGACAATGACGAAGGTGGTGGTTCGAAGCAGCCATAGGCATTCATTCGCAATACAGTAGCTGCGACAGGGGTTTTGGAAGCAACCCTTTGCATTCTTGGCTCCCATTTTCGCATCACTCGGCGGGACCCCAGTAAATTTAAAGATATATATGAAGAAGATCACCAGAGCTATGATTGAAAATTTCGAACAACATATGGGAAAATTAGTAAAAATCATGTTTGATTATGACTCCACCATCTATCGTGTCTCATCTTCATTCATAAGAGGACAAAATAAGTTTTCTTGCTGAATATTTGAGGATGGTAACTACGTGTGGAAATGCATAGATGCCTCGCCTATACTCTTAAAGTCCCACACGGACACTCTCCCTTTGTTTCCTCCATTATACTTACTATTACAACGATGAGTTAAGACCATGAAAAGTGCAAGCACATCGGGCATGAAGTAGTCCATGACATGAATTTTGGCTCTCCGCCACATGTGAAAGTGTATGTTTGACCTAGCACGAAACAACACCATCGTTTTCCACCACAGGGAAGAAAGTTTCAAATGCTAAGCATTGTGTACAACACACCCCAGGAATACCAGAGAGGTTAAAAATGCAGCTTGGTGATATTCGTTAACTTCCCATATTAATGTCTCAACTTCTCTCTCCATGCACAACACCACGTGGAATTGAGGCCTATTTCAGTTATCGATTTTTCTCTAAAGGTCGTTGGTGGTTGAATATGCAGCATTAACACAAACCACTTACGTGTATTTCTCTGTGCATTATGGATGAGGGCATCATAACGTATGGATTTGTGAGGAAAAGCGAAACACTCTAGTGAACGAGCACAACATTGACACCTAATCTCTTATTCTTCATTATTTCAATTTGGTCTCCTCGTGCCCTTCTTCATGGATTTTTATTTTTTTAACAAGACATACTCTCACATGGGGTTTCTTCACGTCGTTTTCGCTACATACAAATTGGTGCATGATCTGTTATTCCTCATTATTTAAACTTGGACAAGACATACTCTCCACATTGGGAGGGGCCTCTTCACGGCGTTTTCTTCCACAGAATTTCAAAGTACTCCCAAATTCCAAAGCGTTAGGTCAATAGTCAAGTGGGAAGATTTCTGTGTAAGCGGGCGACACCAATACTATTTTTCTAATTTTGCAGAAGAAGGACGTCGACCGCATTATGCGTAAAATTCTATTTTGATAAAATCACACTTGGTGCAAGACCGTAGCCTTTACGTTTTTTCATGTTGGAATGTTTGGTTAAGATTACTGATGAAGCACAATAACGCTATTTACGCATAATGCTACTTTACGCTGCTTTATTCTCATAATGCTATTTACGCATAATGCTAAGAAGAAAAAGCAGATGGGGCATGTCTGCATAAAATTTTTTCCAAAATATGCTAATTTCAACTCAGCCTTCACTTATCACAAATCTAAAACATTTCAATACGTATTTTTGGTGCATCGACATATGATTTCATTTGCTGAAGGCCAGGACTGGTTATGTCAAGGTATGAGAGTGGTCTACACAGTTGCATGTGATGGAATATGAAGGAGAGTCGAGACAGGGTAGAGGCATAAGCCTGCATCCCACAAAACACCTTATTAGCAGTCCAAGGAAACATATCTGGAAAAAAACATTGCACACGATGAATACCTATGCGCGGTGGTGGAGACTGTTTCAAAGTTGTAACTATGTTGAGGTTCTGCAGTAACTACGCGCTGGTTTATTCTATGATGATAACCCCTCTCAAAAGTCAATTAATCCAAGAAGAATAATCTACTGGGCTGAGGAGATACGAGCCACATTTTGATTGTTCCCTCATCCATATGGCAACGCACCATTTACCATTACTCCGGAAATGTCATCCCAAGAGGCATGTAGCCACACTAGCCATCATGCCATAGATTAACTCTTAGATGATCATTCAGAGCGAAGACAACATCAAAGATGTGACCAGTCACTGGGTCGCATAACTGAGGAGTAGGTTTAACATGCGACTGACGTGAAAATGCGACCGTGCGACGTCTGTGAGGTCGCATTTCATGAAAAAGCAGTAAGTCACACTATTCTCAAGTCGCTGGGTCACAGAACTTTCAAAGCCATTCGAAATGCAACCACTCGACCATCCGACTGTGCGACCAAGTCGCCAGGTCGCAAATCATGCAAAGTCATCCGAGGTGCGACCTCCCGACCATGCGACCATTCAACCAGGTCGCCAGGTCGCGGAATAGACTAGTTTATGCATGAAGAATGATATCCACTGTCTTCCAAACCAGTTTAAAATGGTATTGCACATTCACATGAAACTTTCATTAATTCACGTGGAGCCTATGGTTAAGCAGCATATGTTAATGCGATGGGCTTCATTTTATAATGGTGGGTTTAAATATATGTTGGAAAAGTTTAATTATGGTGGTATTACAATGGTTTTTAAGACCATAATATGAAATGGTGCTACTGCGCCTACATGGAAATAAATAATATGATAGGTAATCAATCTCGGGAGAGGATACTTTTTGTTTTCGATGCACCATCAAAGAGATACAAGGTGTTTGAAGATAACCATGTGCCTTTGTTCAAAAGAGTACCTTTCAAGACAATTGCTAAATTTAAATGGTTTTCAATTCCTTATCTTCTGATGTGCTCTAACACCTGAGTGAATTATATGCAGCCGAGCATGAGAGGAGCGAAGCACTTCCTCATGCCAAGCATAGCTTCAGCTTGATGGAGTCTGAGGAAAATGTTGGGGATAAAGTACAGTGATTAAAGGGGCATAGGGAAAGCCTACACAAGCCGTTCTCTTTGATGACTTAATGACGCAACAATTGACCACAAAAGGGTCTAAAGTTATCATTTTCACTTGTGCAATTAATTAAATACACCCCTAACATTATTATTCGATCAATGGAGTCATGTAACCTAAGCTATGTGACTGTAGGTTGAAGCTGCTGATCTGCACGATGAGCCGAAGCTTTTCCTAGCAAACAAGAGGGCCCTTTTAGAGGCAAAGGATGTGGGACAGGGAATATTGCTATGAAATCCAAAGATCACCAAAAGAAGGTCGCAAGTCGTAGATCTGCTTGAGGTCGCAAGTCGCAAATTTCCTCAGGTCGCAAGTCGCAGATCTACTTGAGGTCGTAGGTCGTACATTTACTCGGGTCACAGGTCGCAGATTGCTTGAGGTCGCAGGTCACATAATCTACTCAGTCGCAAGGCATCCCAATGGTCAGGGAGGCAAAAGGTCAAGGAAGCCCAAGGGGCAAGTTCTATCCTATAAATACTTCTTTCGAGGATTGTAAACAGATCTTTTTTTTGGGACTCAAGCTGAGAACATTATATTACCAGGACTATAAAATTTTGAGTATGAATACAAGAATTTTGCAAAATCCCTTTGTGGATATGATGCTGATATATGTATGAGCACTATGAGTATTATATTTTTTAGTTTCTAAACATCTTTAGATTAATGGAACTATATCTTTAATTCATATCACATTTGCATGATAGTTTACTGAATATATGTTAATGGTGGTTGAGTTCATTTCACTTTCCTAATGAATGTTAATGACTTTGTTTATTAGCATTTGTATTATCATTTAAAACTTTCAGGAAGTGAAGGGTGTTTTTTCCATAAAGAATTGTTTCTTTTGTGGTCAGAATAGCTTACAGGCATGACCCTAATGATGTGTTGTTAACAACACTTGCTTCAGCACTTATGCTTTATTATTTCATATCGCTACGCATAGTGTTATATGTACATTTAATTCATCAATCATATGTCTTGTATCATCTGATTAAGTGTGTATCCACAGGTTTATAGAGGTTAAGAAAGACCCAAAGAAAGGAAAAATCAGTGGTAGCCGGACCCACACCCCGGACGGGATCCCTATTCCAAACGGTTCAAGGTCTAATTGGGACTTTTTACCGGGGAGATCCCTTGGTGTTGGCTGGATAGATTTTCCTGTCAACACCTTATTAGATTGCTTGAGGGACATTTTTTTGTATGGTTATAGCTGTAAAAATACCCAATCTCCTACATCAAAACTTCTCTCACTATGATCTTGATCTGCTTGTTGTTTCATTCGATTTTATGCCAAATTCAAGTTATCTTTTAAGAGTTGAAGAACTTCCTGTTGATGCTCGATGTGATCTTCCACTGCTTGAACCATTGAATTTTCTCTTAAAGATGATGTGATGGATGGTGTATGATATCCATAAAGTGCCACAAATGGGGTCATTTTTGCTGTAGAATGGAAGAAAGTGTTATACCACAATTCAGTGAGAGGTAAACACTTGACCCATTGTGTTTTTTTATCAGATACAAAACAACGAAGATATCCTTCCAAACATTTATTTACTATCTCAGTTTGACCATCGGATTGAGAATGATAAGATGAGCTATGATATAATTGAGTACCCAAACAAGAAAATAACTCCATCCAAAAATTTCCAGTAAAAATGGGATCTCTGTCGCTCACAATAACCCTTGGGTTTCCATGTAGATTTTGAATTGTGTCCATAAATGTAGTAGCAGCTGTACTTTCTTTAAATGGATGAGATAATGCACAAAAGTGTGAATACTTGGTAAGTCTATCAACTACCACCATGATGACACTCTTTCCTTAGGACTTAGGTAAACCTATGATAAAATCCATTGAAATCTCCTCCCAACGTTGACTTGGAATGGATAAAGGTTGTAGAAGACACAGGGTCTTAATTGTCTCAACTTTATTATGCTGGCAAAACAAAAATTCTACCACAAACTCTTGAATATCAAATTTAAGGCCATCCCAAAAAAATTATTTCTTCACCCTGTGGTAAGTTTTTAAAAATCATGAGTGTCCTCCTAAAGGATAAGTGTGCAATTCCAAAATAATCTTTTTTTTTAGTTGGGAATTCTTACAAAAATATAAGTGATCTTTGTACCATAAGGAATCATTTTTCCAACTAAATGTATTAGATGTACTAGGATCTTACTGCAAATTTTGAATGAGTTTCCACACTTCTTCGTCCTTCTTCCATTCATCTCTTGCTTCGGTTATCCAATCTAGTTGGATAATAGAAATGACACAAAGCAATGCTTCCACCTCTTCATTCTTTCTTGAGAGTGCATATGCAACAACATTTAGCTTCCATTTTTTGTAGATTATTTCAAAGTGATAACCCAACATCTTTGTGACCCATTTTTGCTGCTCTTCTGAAGATAATCTTTGTTCCAAAAAGTGTTTAAGACTATCATGATCAGTTTTTACCTTGAAGTGTCTTTCCATTAGGTAAGTTCGTCATTTCTTTAGTGCATGCAGTATTGCTAACAATTCATTCTCATAAATAGCTTTCTGTAAATACTTTCCTTTGATTGGATGACTTTCAAAAGCAATGGGTCTTCCTTGTTGCATTAAAACAACACCAATTCCATTTCCTGAGGCATCACATTCCACAATAAAGGTTTTTGTGAAGTCTAGCATAGCTAAGACTGGTGCTAGGCACATTGCCTCTTTAGGATGTTCCATTAGGGGAATTTTGAGGTCTAAAATGGGCCTCCTAAGAAAAATGTACAACAAAAATAAACTTTATAACAACCAATAGGATTCAAGATGATGATGTCAACCATGGGGGATGATTTACCATTTTTTAAATAAAAGGGTAAAAATATTAAAAAATAATAAAATAATAAAACTACTTTTTCAACTCGTATTTTCAACTTATCTCTCACAATTTTTACTCAAATTTAGAGTGGGAGTACTCATTGGATGCAAAATTTAATTCCTCATCCAAGGAGTACCCATGTTGCATACTTTCAATGAACCCTACTACATGAAAAATGGGAAATACATAAAAAAACATGATTACAATCATGTTGTTTATGTATTTCTCATTTTTTGTGTAGTAGGACCCATCAAAAGTATGCAACATGGGTACTCCTTGGATGAGGAATTAAATTTTGCATCCAACAAAGTACTCCCACTCGAAATTTGAGTAAAAACTTTGGGAGATAAGTTGAAAATACGAGTTGAAAAAGTAGTTTTTTCATTTTTCCCTCTAAAATTTGATGATGTCATCAAATCTTATTTGATTTTTTCCACTATTATTTTATAATTTCCTTAGGAGGCCCATTTTAGACCTCAAAATTCCCCTAATGAAAGGCCTTAGTTTCTTTAGGAGTCCATGAAAATGCATCTTTCTTCAATAATGTTGTTAGAGGCGTTGCTATTCTCCCATAATTCTTAACAAACTTGCGATACTACCCTGTTAACTCGAGAAATCCTCGCAACTTCTTTATGGTTGTGGGCACTTTCCATTCCTTAATGGCTTTAATTTTGTTAGGGTCTACCTTAACACCCTCGTGAGATACAATATGACCCAGATATTCCACCTCTTGTACTCCAAAGAAACATTTGGATGTTTTTTCTTATAATTGTTTCTCGTGAAATAGTTTGAGCATCCTATCAACATGTTGAACATGATCCTTCCAAGACCTGATGTAGATTAGTATATCATCAAAAAATACTAGCACAAATTTTCTAAGGAAGGGTTTGAAAATGGAATTCATCAACCCTTGAAATGTAGAAGGTGCATTGGTAAGGCCAAAAGGCATGACCAAAAATTCATAATGACCCTCATAAGTTCGAAATTCTATTTTCGGAATATCTTCAGTCTTCATTCTAATTTGATGATATCTTGAACGAAGATCCAACTTGGTAAAATAAATTGCTCCATGTAATTCATCCAATAATTCATAAATCACAGGAATGAGAAATTTATCTTTAATGGTGAGCTTATTGAGCTCCCTATAATCCAGATACATGTGCCGTGATCCATCTTTCTTTTGTACCAATACTACGAGAGCAGATAAAGAACTTTGACTAGGTTGAATTATACCCGCCTCTAACATTTATGCAATCATATGTTCAATTTCACTCTTTTGGAATTAAGGATATCTATAAAGCCTGATGTTTGGAGGAACACTTCCTGGAATCAAATGAATAGCATGATCATGATCACGAATATGTGGGAGTCCTTTGGGAGTTTCAAACATCTTGGAATGATTGTCTAAGAATTTTTGGAGATCTACAGAAATAGATGATTATGATGTTGGAACTTCTAGTGAGCATAATTCTGCAATTATGCCTCGTTGTTCTTTCTTTAGAAGCTTTGTCATGACATTAGAGATTATTATCTTTCCCAGCTTCCCTGCAATACCCCGTAATTCGACTTCTTTTCCTTCTGAAAAAAAATTCAAGAAAATTTCTTGAAAATTAAAAGCTACCATCCCCAAAGATTGTAACCATTGTACTCCTAGTACAACATCAACACCTCCCATAGGAATGGAAAGCAGACTATTCAATACATATGCCCCCATGGTTAGCTTGATATTATCGCATTTTCAAGAGAAATTTATAGTTCCTCCATTTGCAACCATCACTTGACATTCTCGTTCTGGGTATAGGAAACAATTCAATTCCTTCGCTATCTTACAATGAATAAAATTATGGGTACTACCTGAATCAATAAACACTATTACCTGTTTCTTCTTGTTATGTCCTTTTATCTTGAGAGTTTGAGGAGTGGTAATTCCTGCCAATGCATTACACGATATGGTCGGACTCATTTCTTCCTCTTCTAGGGCTGGTTCCTGGTGTATATCCTCTTCTTTTCAAGATTCTTGTTCATTTTCTTCTTCCTCTTCACAATCTATGTAAAATAATTTCTTCTCAGCACACTTATGACCTTTAGTTTATTTGCTAACACAATTGTAGAAAATCCCTTTTGCTCTTTTTTCTTCCAATTTTTGTGGTGTCAACCTTGTAGGTTGTGGAAATATAGGATTAGCAACACTTCCATCTTTATAGAAGTGAGTGGTAGGCTTCCTTGTCACCATAATTTTACATTAAAGTTTTCTTACCAACCTGAATGCCTTCTCCAATGAATCAGGTTCCAAAACATGAACTTCATGTTGGATGTTATCCTTTAAAGTACCTATGAAGAGATCAATCCTATGTTCCTTTGGAATATCAGTTACCCTTATATTCAATTTTTGGAAGTCCTCAATGTGCTCCCCCACTGAACAATTTTGTTTGAGATTTATCAATTGGCTGAAGAAAGTGTTTCTCTTTGTATCCTCATAATGTGCTATCATTTCCTCCGTAAAAATTGACCAAGTGACAATTGTTTTACGGGAGAAAATCCATCGATACCATACAAATGTATTTTGTTCTAAATGTAAAGTTGCAATGAGTACCTTTTGTGTGTTTTGCAAATTATTGAGATCAAAATATTGCTCCATCTGTAGTATCCATGTTACAGGATCCTTTCCATAAAACTTCCTCATATCCATTTTTGGAATATGGTGGTTCTTCCCTCCAACATTAGAGTTTATGAAATCACAATTAACATTTATTTTTTCTCATCATGAGTTTCCTCTACTATATTTTCACCATTAGGAAAAATTTCTTGTATCAACTTTTTCAAACCTTCCATGTCTTCTTTTAGATCATTCTTCATGTTTTCCATCTTAGCTTCCATGTCATCCATCTTAGATTCCATGCCAGCTTCCATGCCATCCATCTTAGCTTCCATTCCATTCTTCAAACCATCCATCTTAGATTACACGTCTTTCTTCAAACCATCCATCTTAGTTTCCACGCCTTTCTTCAAATTTTCCATGTCATTTTTTGTTTCTCTTTGCGACATCAAAATTTGTTGCACTTGCTCTTGTAATTTTGATATGTCATGTTGCCATTCTTCATCTTCATCAGTCATAGTAGAGCCTTCTAAAGGCTTACTAGGTGTTTAATTATTTATATGGGATATTTTAGAATATAATACTGATATCTATTCTACAATATTCCCTTCGAATCAATTCAACTTGATTCTTCAAACAATACTTATGCAATTCGGAAAAAACATACACACCTTTTACTTGCTTTTGAGGAGCTCTATATTGAAATTGCATTATCTCTATACTTGTAGATTATAAATATCTAAAATTCGGCCCTGTAGTAGTCCTATGAAGCTTCTTTCAAATTCCACAGGTTTGACTTGATTTGGATTCTTCAAGGCAAAGTTATGTCCAATCTCCCACAATGACCTAATTATGGACTGGTTCAATAGATCAAACTTGTACGACTTGCCACGTGTTGCTTTTTTCTCCTTTGGCTCTGAAATTTATATATAGGAAACTAGAGTCCATCTACTTCCAATCACATTTTACAGAATTCCAATCTGATTCTCAGAGAGAGAGTTATGAATATTTTCCCACGATCACCTATTTGAGATGAAATTTGGGAGCCTGAAAACAACCTAGATTCCATAGATCATATCTCTAAAACAACTACGAACCAAGCTCTGAAATTTTGTGATACTGTTCCTCAAGATTTTGGATTCGCGCTCTTAAAATTTCAGCTTCTCAAACTTTGTAGACAAAAAGTTATAGTGAAAATTCCATGATGACCTTTTTAAGTGAAATTCAGGAGCCTGCAAAAAGCCCTAACTTACATAGATCATATCTCCACAAATATTGCGAATCAAGCTCTGAAATTGTGCGACGATGTTCCTCAGGATTTCGGCTTCGCACTCTATAAATTTCAGTTTCTGAACGTTTGTAGAAAAATTTATAGCGAAAATTCCACGATGACCTGTTTGGAGTAGCGAAACCCTAGAATCCAAAGCTCTGATAGCAAATGTTGTGAAACCAGCTCCAAAAATAGAAGAAAAGAGATATCAACACCTTAGAAATAAGCCACTTCGAGGGGACAACCTCCAATACATTACATGAATGAACAATTCTTGGATGATACAAATTACAAACCTCTTTTCTATATATAGGAGTCCATGGGGCCACAATGTAATCCTAGCCAACCTAACAATAATAATTTAAGGGCACAATAATAACAATATGGGGGTTATAGGGGTACAATAATAAAAATAAGGGGGTTAGACTAACAAAAATAAGGGACTATACTAGTAATATAGGGACCTAACATCACACATGCAACTTGTTACCTATAAGTATTCCTGTTGAAGTTGCTTGATCCAACTTTTCCTTACTTACCCATTTCTTCCCTTTGATTTCTTTTCCTTCCTTTGATTTCCTTTCTCCAATGCTAGAGTTCTCCAAGAATTCTCAAAGTATGCAAGAGTATGAGAGAATAGAGAGATAGCTCCAAAACTAAATTGACAAAAACTGTGAACTGGTCCTCAAAACCCCTTTCATCAATGCGGCCTCTATTTTATTCAATTTCCACTATTTTTCATTCAATTTTTCTATCATGAAAAGTTGTGACATTTCATCTCCATTTTATCTTATTTTCTTTATTTTCATAAGTAGAATTACAATTAATGCATATTTTCCTTTTCCAATGCCTTTGAGAATTTTCTTAGCCATAATAAACTGAAATGAACACCCCAATATGATGTTTTTACCAACATTTAGTTTGGAATACGTGTCCCATCACCTTGATCTTATTTTTTCCTTTATTAACTTTATTGCATGAAATTTTAACTCGAGGTTGTTACAAACTCGTCCCCCTTAGAGGAACATCATCCTCAATGTTCTATGACACCTATGACCAACAATACAGCTGAAAACCAAAACATATTGCCCATGGAGCCTTATAACTTATCTCGATGCAATATTTACAATGAACATCCTATTGGAAAGCAAAAACAACATGAAAAACATAACAACATGACAACCATATCGCTTATTGGATCTTTATAACACAACTCATTATGTTATTTATAATGAAAATCCGGATGAAAATAAAAACCAACATGACAAACATAGCAAAATGAAAACCATATCGCTTATTGGAGATTTATAACACTCCTCATTCTGATATTTACAATAAAAACCATACATAAATATGTAAGATTACCAAAATTACTTTGCATCAGCCAGAAAACAATGAAGGGATATACATAGCCTACATCCAATCAACGATCTACCATGTAGCTTCATTGGGCCGAAAATTATTCCACTGCACTTTAACTTTATCGATTTATCAGATTCAGAGAATGAGATGTTCTTGCTACAATATGCATTGAGGTTCTTTCTGAAATTATCCTTCACATATATTTTAAGTAATGAAACATGGAAAACATCATGGAATTTCACTATCAAAGGTATTGCAAGTCTGTAGGCCATTGGTCCAATCCTCTCAAGGATCTTGAAAGGCCCGCAATACTGAGGTGCAGGTTGGCACATGAACCAATCCTTAATGATCTCTTCTTGGGATTGATGCACAAATGCAAATGAACCAATCCTTAATGAGCTCCTCTTGGGCTTGATGCGCAAATGCACATGCTCCCCAACCTAAAACTCCTTAAATACCCTGTGTTGATCTACATAACCCTTTTTCCTACCCTGTGCTACCTTTATATTATTCTTGATAACATAAATTTCCTATTCCATATTTGTCAACATGTCTAGTCCTATCAATACCATGTTCATTGGATCACTTCAGTTGATAGAATTATTACAACTCTTCCCATAAACTTCCTCAAACAAACTCATCCTCAGTGACTCTTGGTACCCATTATTGTAATAGAACTAAAATAGTGGAAGATACTCTTCCTACTTCCTTTGCTAGTGCATAACATACATCCCCAACATTTCCTCCAGAATAATGTTGACCCTTTATGTTTATCCATCTCTCTACAGATGATAAGTTGTGCTTGACCAGGGGATCAATATTTAGCTAAAAATCCAAAGTTCTCATAAATTATTCAGACCTAAACGAATGGATAGAGTTCTCCGCGATGATTCTGGCACAACTCGTTTCGTCAAAATTGGAGTTCGTATGGCTGAGTTATTGTCTGATGTTCCTTTTATAAAAGAGGAAAAAAATGAGAAGAACATGTAAATGGATGATGTGGCAAGTAAAGTCAGCTTCATAGGGAATATCCTCCAAAAATAACCAATGACACTGTGCCAAGTGGTACCAATCAATTCATCAAGGATGATTAGGAAGAGAATTTTTTTTTTTTTAATCCTAAGTCTAAGGTTCAACTTGATCTTATTATGGATAATGGGGAAGGGCCATGTGGCATGCCATGTGCCCCCCCCCCCCCATTGGCTTGGACAATGGGGAAGGGCCATGTGGCATGCCATGTGCCGCCCCCCCGCCCCCCCCCCCCCCATGGCATGGACAATGGGGAAGGGCCATGTGGCATGCCATGTGCCCCCCCCCCCACCCCCCCCATGGCATGAAAGGGTATGGCAGGTTGGGTTATTTTAGTTATAAGTTTTGAATACCATGGTTGTACATATTACTATGATATATTATATATTAGAAATTTCATACAACCTAAACCTATGTTTTTAAACTATATGGTTTTAGACCATGACTAAGTATGGAGGCATGCTAACTATCAGATGGAGGAGTTCTACATATGGAAGCAGTGATACATATGGAGGATCCTAGCTATATTTGGTGACAACACTAACTAGAATTTGGAGAGAAGTTATTATCAAGGCATTGGCAAGTCTCGCGGGGTCGGCTATGTATTTTTTAACAAAATATAGTGCGGGAGGTGTTTGGTCAATTTAGTGTGTCCTAAATTGCTAAATTAATTTGTCAATCTGGGATTCGTAAGCTGATGAAGTGTGGCGCACTATATGTGCAAGATAACCTATCTCTTACTTTTTGTCGTTTTTGGGTTTTTTATTTATCTTGGGGGTTTTTATCTTGGTTGGTTTCCTAATGTGAGATGGAAATTATAAAAGACAAGTATGGATATAAATGTTCAAGGAAATGATGTCCTTTATAATGATTTCCCAAACTTCAAACTTCAAAAGGGTTTTAAAACATGCAATGACAAAATTAATTCCTAAAAGAAAATGAAAATGTGCCACTATACTAGTCAAACAAACAATGAACTATTGATCATGAAACCCATTACCCTTGCTGCTATCTAAATACAAAAGAAACTGTGCTCAAAGAAATCCAAGAATTGCAAGCAAAGTAAAGCTAAAATCAAATTACATCAACTCATATTCTGACCCCTCACCATTAGTATCGCTATGGATTTCGGAGGTAATTGATAATGACATGAGCAATTTAATATCTAACTTGCAGAAAAATAAACTAATATCAAACTACACACTCATACTTCAATCCCTCACCATTAGTCTCGCTATGGCTTTCGGAGGTAACTGATAATGACATGAGTAATTTAATATCTAATCTAACTAATAAATAAAATGTACAAAACTGAAATAAATAAAACAGTGCTGGAATTAAAAGCTAAGAAAAATAAATCAGCAGAAGGACAAGACTGATTCCATGTCATTAGTCATTGTAAAACTATGTGAAAATGCCCGGGCTGCCTACTGTAATCTGGAACAAAGACATTGATCAGTTAACAGCAGTATAAAGCATGAAAAATTATGGACAGAAATAAAACGTTAATACCATAAGAGATGTAATATATACACGTGAATAACTATGGCATAATGAATGTAAGGAAATAAAGCATGAAACTATACAGCAATAAACAAAACCTCAGCATGTGCAGGGGCCCTCTGCACAATCCTGGGGAAATAGCTATCAACCATGAATTATGCTTATGAACAGAGTCTTCTCATATATTCAAAACACAGTCATAACAAGGAAATAATGTCACGGCACAATGGGCTTTCTTTACAGCAAAATTACATTACAAAAAGCTAGCTACTATGCGTATGAGAACGCATTATTTATAACAGAGGATGACATAACTACTTTCCTACAATCTGCGCTGATAAAAGACACGTGAACAACCACGTCCAGAAATCTAGCATTATGGCTGCCGTGAAGATTAAATCTATGGAGGGTGGTCGTTGGATTCGGCTTATGGAGCAGTTCACAGGTGTTGATATGTCCCCTAAGATTTAGGAACGGCCATGCAAGTCTTCACGTGGTGAAAACCGGAGTTCTGTCACCGTAGGACTCTTAGGTTGACCACCGCTTGACTACCTTTGACCATGGCCTTCTTTGGTGAATTCAACTGAGCCAATAGGACTCGATCCATATCCATGTCATTTCCAACTTGCCCATGTGGCTTGATTTGCTTGAAGACACCTACAATATAGACTTTAGCAAAATGGTTGCGGAAGGTTGAAGCACTACGGAAAGTGACAAGATTCCGCAACTCAATGAGCAAAAATCTAATTCAAACATCAGACACAAAACATAGTTAAAAACCACTTTAAATTTTCTTTTATGATTAATATGCAATGATGTTGATGACTTAGGAGGTCCAGGTAAATGGAAAAAGTCTAGAAAGGTATATAGGAAAGATGCAAGTTTGGGACTGAACATACCCCCACTGTGAAGGTGTTGCATGTCCCTATGCAACCAAAATTTTGATCATCCTCCTTCAAATCATATGCCCTGATACCTCTGCTAGTACATCCAGTCCTCTTCTCCTCTTTCTTGGTGCTGCTAACATCCTAGGCTTCTTCATCAAGCATCTGAATTTGAGATTAATCAGTGCTCTACTTATCTTCTTGCATTTCTTCTTCAATTTCCTATTCTTTTTGTGCCACAGTCCCAGATGTAGCATAGTGTTGTCATGAATGATCTTGTCCAATCTTCTTTGCTCCTTTAATGCTTCATTTTCATTTTTAATATGTCTATTTAAAACCTCCAACTCAAAGACTTCTTGTTTCAACGATTGGACTAGAGCTTCTTGTGCTGTGTGAGGCTGAGTGGATGAAGTGCTGGGACCCGTGGCTGTTCTTTCTAAGGATTATATGTAATCATACACCTCTTGCTGCTTTGGATCTATCTCGGGTGTCGTTTTCCTTGGGCTGTCCCCAAAATGCTGTGGAGGAGAATTGACTTCAAAATCTGGCCGAAAAGGACTCACGTCAACATCTTGAGGACTAGTTTCAACGTTTGGCTGAGAATGAGATGGACTACGGCCAGCTGGAGTTTGTTCAGGTGTTCCTTCTCCCAAATCAATAAAATGGGGTCCTTTTGTTTGTGCTTTCCTCCACTTTCCTTTAAGCCTACTACTTCTTCTTACATGCTGTGGATTACTGTCTTTTTCCTTCTGTTTTTCTTTTCCTTTCTTTTTGGCCATAGCTGACTGTTCCTGAAGGTGAACTAGTCTCTCAGATAATACTTGATGGTATTCTTCTGAGGAAGGGGTTTGATGCACAGCCTCAATGCTTCTTTTCTCTTTTGATTTTGTTGGCTTTTTACCCTCAGCCTTTTCCTTCCTCCTTTTAGAAAGTCTTTCTTCTCTACTAGTTCTTTCAACTGTGTTAGTAGGAGTGCTTTGTGTTTTATCATCTATTTTCTTTCTTCTATTTCTTTTTGATGTACTGCCTTCAGGGGTTTCTTGGGGTTCTTCAAAGAAATTTCTAATTAAAAACTGCTCCCAGGTGTCCTTTCTCTCCTTTAATTGTTTTTCTATCAAGATTTTCACAAGACCATGGTGATACAAATGTGGTTCTACGTCCCCCAGATGCTTTTGGATGGTTAGAGACATCTTTTTCAAGCTGTTTAGTAAAAATTATGGCAGATTGAGGGACTGGATGTCTAGGAAATTCATCAACAGTCGGGTATGATACATGTACATTGATCCAAAACGTCCCTCACAAGTGATAAACTTTTGAATAATCAACAGTAAACTGGCCCACTCTTCGTTTAAAGCATGAACAGGAATTCCCTTTTTGAAAATGGTGACATCCATACCTAGGTTACGTAGGATCACTCTCCAGGCTTCCTTGCCAATGCTCTTGTTCTTGAACTAGCGTTCACCTTCTTGAGGGAGTTCTGTAGCAGCTGATATGGATGCCTCAGTCACTGTAAATTTGAGGTCCCAAATTTCTACCTCCAGACCATTGAAAGACCTCGCAAAAGTTTTTGTTACCTCCTTATTGCAGCCTTTAAACTTTTGAATAAACCGAAGCCATTTTGCCTTTTTCAATATGTCTTTGACTGGCGGGTATCCTTCCATAAATTTGGGTCCCTCTGGTTCTGTCCTCAACAACTGACCCATCCTACCTTCTGTTCTTTAAAAATCGTCTGCGTGAGGAGGGTTTAGCGGAGGTAAGACGGCTGAATTAGAGGAAATGAACAGGTTTTATGAAGGAGACCAGTGACTGTAAGCGGATATCAGAGAATAGGTACACGGAATGAAGCGGAACAGAGAACAAAATGGGGTGAAGGCTTATGTGAGCACGGTGGAAATGCAGCCGTGAGGTCAATAGAACAATAGGGGGAGTAAAGTGCATCCGGTAGTATTTAAAATTGGGTGGCCACAGAGTAGATGCAAGCACATTTATGCAATGGCTATGGATTTTGTGCGGCTGAGAGAAGCCGTAGTCAAATCAACTACGTTCCATAATTACAGGTGGAGTGTCAAAGTATAGCCGAACACGAGTGAAGACCGGAGGCTTGATTATGAGGCCATTCAAAAATGAATGCAAGGATTGTGGGGGAATCGTATAGAGATCATGGTACGGTTATGGGGTTATCAACGCAATCATTGCATATAATGGAGCTATGGTTTATAACTATGTAAAAATGTGCTTGAACTCCATTTGAAATAAATTTCTACTCATACCTTGGAATTATTTCCATTTTTCATTAGTCTTCAATTAGTTGCTCCTTATTGATGCTTTTGAATGCCTCATGTCTTCATAATATGTCCTCATACCTGCATTTTATTTCATGATTGTTGAACTAACATCTGACTATAAATTTAAAAAAAAACAGAGTGGTGGCTGCAGAAACTGCTTCTGGCTGCGGAAAATGGTGTCAGCTGCGAAAACTAACACATCAATTATTTGGGTGAATGGAGATGGACAAATGATAACTGACTGAATGAAAATGGTCATGAAAGAAAATTTTTATTGGTGAAATGAAATGAAATAGATGAAATGGAGTGAAATGAAATGAAGTGGAGTGGAATGAAGTGGAATGAAATGGAGTGGGTTGTTATAAAACTTGTGAAATGAGAGAGAGAGGGAATTTTTTGGAAAATATAGGGTGTCAGGTGTTCCTGATTTTCACCCTACATTTTCTGTATAAGACTGCCAATCAGTGATTGGTTTTCAGGCTTATACAATTTTTTTTTTTTTTTGAAACTGAAAAGAACAAAGGTTAGGCTGGTGGAGAAGAAGGATTCTTCTTCACCAGCCTTATTGCAGAATTATCTTGAAACATTTTGACAAATTCCTCTTTTGAAAGTGGCTTATGATAGATCTTCAATTTGTGGCCATTCACAATAAGAGGAGTTTGAGATTCATCAATGGTCTTGATTCTTACCGCTCCATTGCTAAAGATCTTGTCAATCTCATATGGCCCAAGCCAATGAGTCTGAAATTTTCCTTTAAAATATTTAAACTTGGAATCAAATAGCAATGCCCAATCTCCTTCTTGAAACTTCTTCTCTTTGATGTATTTTTCATGCCATTTAGCTCTTTGATATTGAACTAGATCATTTCTTAGAATTGCCTCTTGTCTGATCTCATCTAGCTCATTCAACTGCTCCATTCTATGCTTTTGGGCTTCTGATAGATCCATCCCCAATTGAACTGCCATCTTGAAGGTTTTGACTTGGAACTCAATGGGGAGCAGGACTTCTTTCCCATAAACAAGTTCATAGGGAGAATGTCCTGTTGTATTTCTCCATGTAGTTCTGTAGGCCCACAAGGCTTCAAGAAACCTTTCTGCCCAATCTCTTATGTGTATATGAGCAGTTTTGGTGATGATACTTTCGAGAAATTTGTTTGTAGACTCCACTCTTGACCATTTTCTTGCGGATGGTAAGGAGTAGATCTTCTGTGCCTGATTTTGTATTCTTCCATCAGCTTCTCCACCAGGTTGGATGTGAATTGGCTTCCCTGATCTATCACAATTTCTCTTGGAACACCAAAGTGAGTAAAAATATCCTCATAAAGAAAATTAACAACTAAATTTTCAGTAGCAGGCACTAATGCTTTGGCTTCTAACCATTTAGTAACATAATCAGTACAAACCAATATATACTTCTTTTGCATAGATGGTGGATTAATAGGTCCAATGAAATCTAAAGCCCATTTTTCAAAGGGTTCGATGAGTACCTGTGGTTGCAATGGAATTTCATTTGAAAGGGTAGGTTTCCCTACTCTTTGGCAGTTGTCACACCTTTTGACATATTTTTTTGCATCTTCGAAGAGGGAAGGCCAATAATATCCTAAAGAGAGGATTTTATAGGCTGTCATTTTTTCAGCAAAGCTTTCGCCGCATGGTTCATCATGGCATGCCTTGAGGATATCAGGCATTTCATCCTCCCTGACACATATTTTGATCACAAGATCTGGCCCTGTTTTAAACAATTCGTTAGAAATCCATGAATATTTTGAACTCTCCTGAATAATCTTTCTTCTTTCACTTGGAAATAAATGTGGAGGCAGTTTCCCTGTAACCAAATAATTAGCAATATTTGCATACCAAGGAGTCTTAGTAGTTATTGCAAACAAGTATTCATCAGGAAACTTATCCTCTACAAGAGAATCTTCTTTAGTATTCTGAATCCTAGACAAGAAATCAGCTACTGTATTTTGTTTCCCTGGTCTATCCAGCACAGTAATATTGAATTCCTGCAAAAGTAGGAGCCATCTTGTCACTCTGCCATTAGTAACAGGTTTTTTCATTAGATATCTAATCGCAGAATGATCAGTATGAATAAAAGTTTCATAGCCTGTTATATAATTTCTAAACTTATTGATTGCATGAACAACAACTAAAAACTCTTTTTCAATTACAGTATAGTTCAACTCAGTGGGAGTCAAATTTTTACTGGTATAGTAAATGGCATAAGAGACTAAATATTTTTGACCCAACACAGCTCCAAGAGCTGTATCTGAAGCATCTGTAGAAATATGGAAAGGGAGTTTCCAATTTGGTCCTCTCAAGATAGGTGCTTCAGATATTCTTGTTTTCAAAGTTTCAAAGGTTGATTGACAATCAGGATCCCATTTGAATTCACAGTCTTTTGTAAGCAATTTGAAGAGTGGAGATGCTATTTTAGTGAATTTTTCTATAAATCTTCTATAGTATCCAGTAAATCCTAGAAAACTTCTAACATCTCTTTGACAATTTGGAATACGCAAATTGAAGATGACTTCAACTTTTGATCTATCAACCTTAATCCCATCTCCTGAAATATGATGCCCCAAAACAATACCTTCAGTAAACATCATAAAGCATTTTTCATGGCTTAATGAAAGGTTTGTTTCTTTATATCTTATAAGGACTTTTTCCAAATTTTCTAATGCCTCTTCAAATGAATTACCATAAACTGTAAAATCATCCATATAAACCTCTACACAATCATGGATTAGATCAAAAAAAATTCCTAGTACTGCTCTTTGGAATGTTGCGGGTGCATTACATAACCCAAAAGGAAGCACTCGATAGGCAAAAGTCCCCCATGGACAGGTAAATGTGGTCTTATCTTGATCTTCAGGTGCTACCTGAATTTGATTATAGCCACTAAAATCATCCAAAAATGAAAAGTACTTTTTGCATACTAATGTATCTAATACCTGATCGATAAAGGGCAAAGGAAAGTGATCTTTCAAAGTTGCTTTGTTCAATTCCCTATAATCAATGCATACCCTCCATTTACCATTCTTTTTAGGTACTATAACCAAAGGAGAAACTCATCGGCTATCTGAAATTGGATAAATGAAGTTTACATTGAGTAGTTTTTGGAGCTCTTCTTTCACTATCTCCCTAAGGTTTGGATTCATCCTTCTCTGAGGTTGTCTAATTGGTCTACTATTTTCCTCAATATAGATATGATGGATGCAAGTCTTAGGATCAATACCTTTCATATCAGTATACTACCATGTAAATTCAGTAGAATGTTTTTGCAAGATTTTGGTTAGTTCTTCCTGTTGTGACTTTTCCAAAAAAATTTTGATATTCAATGTTTTTCTTGGAAAAATCTCAATGGTAGAACTACCAAACTCTTCCATAGAGTAAAGAGACATTTGTCTTGATGATAAATATTCAATGTCAGATTCCAACTGAAATTGTGTGGGGTCATATTCTGAAGATGTCTCAAAATTTTCTAATGTGTTCAGAATTTGACTATCCTCACTGATTTCAGAAATGGTAAAGATAGGTTGTATAATGTCCTCATCATCGACCCATTCATTGTCTCCTACTTCTGTAATTTATTTTGTTGGAGGATACAAATTGAATTTCTTTGTCAAATTACCATTAGAAATGTACATATCCCCAGATCTACAACTAATGAAAGCATCAGCTGTGGCTAGCCAAGGTCTTCCTAAGATAAGTGGGTGCCCTCCTAGATTACTCTTGGGAGTCAAAATCATAAAATCTACTGGATATTCACAAGAATCTAAGGATACTGAAATATCTTCTAATACACCATCTGGTTTGATAACTGATCGATCTGCAAGTTGCAGTAAAGTAGGTGTAAAAAGAAGATTAGGAATTTTTAGCTATTCCATAGTCTGTCTATTCATAATGTTGATAGCATCCCCTAAGTCAATCAATGTGTTTGGAATTTCTATCCCATTTATATGTGTCTTGACAATTGGACTACCTGGATCTACATACTTCTGCATGGTAATTTTTCCCATCATGATATCTGCAATTTTTCCTACCAAGTGGATTCTTCTTGTATCTCTTAGTTTCCTTCCTGGTCTTTTGAGACTCAACTCCTTTATTGTTTTTGCTAGAATAGGAATCTCTCTAATGGCTTGTAGCAAGGGAATCTTGATACAAACATTCTTTAATTCATCTAGAAATCATAGTTAGGCAACAAAATTTGTTTTTCCACCCCTTTATCAATTTGTAATCTTTCAGGGAAATGTGGTGTGGATGAAGATGCAGGTTTCTCAACTATAGGAGTTGTAGGGATTAACTTTTATTTCTCTTTTTGAATGTTTGAGTTTTGAAGAGATGCTTCCTCAGAACCCTTATTGACTTTAAGAGAGTCCTCCTTAGAGGTATCTTGCTCTTGGACATCTATAGAAGGTTTTTCTAAAACTCTACCAGACCTGAGTTGTACATCATCGAGAGGAACAATCATATAGGTAGGAAATTGTTGTCCTTCTATCATGTAAGTATTCTGAGGATTTTTATTGTTAGGATTTGGCAATGGTTGAGCTGGAAGTTGATTTGTCTTTTGTTGGTATGGAAGCATGAGTTGAGGATTTGGATTTTGCTGAGAAGGTTGTTGTGGAAATGGCAATGAAAGTTGTGGATTTGAGTTTGGAAGTTGTGGAGCTTGTTGATTTTGAAAAGATGGAGGATATTGATAAAATTGAGCAAATCTCCCATAAGGATTTTTCATACCTTGTACCCATGAATGATATGAATTTTGAGGTTGGGGCCAAGGTTGTTGCCAAGGATTCCAATTTGGTGGGGGTTGAAAATTCATAGGGTTGTTAATCCCTTGAGTTTTTTGCTCCTGCCAAGGTCTTCTTGCAACAAAAAAGAGAGACTCTACTGAATTTGGATCTTCTTGAAAGACAGCTTTGAGTCCAGGAATTGAAGGACAATCCTTGGTCTCATGATTCTCTGAGCAAATCATACATGTTTCTACAACTTTTTCATCCAAGGGGCATTCCCTTAAAGCATGTTTCTTCCTACATTTCAGACAAAAGATGGATAGAGCATCAGTTTCTGCTTTCTGCTTGTTTTGAATTTTAAGGGTGTCTAGTTGTTCACTAAGGTTCCCTAAGATATTAGTTTTGAATTCATCAAGCATATTTCCAATCTCTGCCCTACTTACTGATCCAGTTGCAGATTTGTTTGCCCTGATAAGAGAAGGATCTCTAGGCCCTTTTCCCGTTTTAGATTTTCCCCTTGAGAGATGGACACATAGTTCTGTTATGTCACGAAGTGGAAGTTGAGAAATGTCTCCTTTCCCCATCATGTTTAAAATATCTATCCATTCATCTCTGATGGCTTTAAATAAAAGGGCTTTCAAATTTTCCTCATCTAAGTTGCTCATCTTTGCTCTTTTTAAGTTGTATTGAAATCTTTCAAGTAAATCCTCCAAATTTTCATCTTCTTTTTGTACCATTTTGAATACCTCATCCTTGTGATTGGTGGGCATGCAATAGTCCAGGTATCTATCCAAAAAATTTTGTTTCATATCATTCCAAGTCCTAATAGATTGGGTGACTAATCCCATGAACCATTTCAAAGTGGCTCCCTTCAATGTTGAAGGAAACAGTTTGAGTTTTTGAGAGTCTTCCATATAGTCATAGGTTTGGCACACGACTTCAAACTCAAACAGAAATGTTTCAGGATCCTCACTTTGCAATCAATAAAATTTGGGGAGGACAGATGGTGAGATGTTTTTCATCGTTGTATGAGTTTCCTCATCAACTATAGGGAATCCAAACGAGTTGTCTCCTTCCCTATTGCCTCCACCTCCACCATTGTTGCCTCCATTATTTCCTCCTCCTCTACCTCTACCTCTACCTCCGAATCCATATACTACTTCCTCTGTCATAATAGTTTCTTCAAAGTCCTTAGAGTCCTCTGGTTCTTCTATCAAGGGAGGATGAGAGAGAGTTTCTTCCTTTTCTTCTTCAGGTGATTCTTCTTCTTTAATTACAATATACTCTCATGTAGAAGTAAAGAAAGGGTCTTCTTCTAAATGAGATTTGGTAGATGGTGTAGGAGAATCCTCTAATTCAGCTACTCCTTGAATTCCAAGAATCCTAAGGCTATGGGTAGATGGTGGTGAATCTTGTCTATGCCTTGAAGAAGATGGAGTTGTGAAAATCGAACTCTTGGCTCTAGCTATAAACCTTCCCCTAGAATCTCTTGCTCCATGCATGTAATTTTTTTATTTTTAAGTTGGGCTAATAATTCTCTTTCTGATATTCCAGATCACACTAGGTGCAAGAAGAGAGCATACTTAAGAAATTATTGAACCAATAACTCTCTTTTCTGATCCTCCAGATCACACTAGGTGCAAGAGGAGAGCATACTTCAAGAAGTCATCAATTTTTCCCTTCTTTTTATTTATTTTTTTTAAGAAATTGGATACCTAGTTACACTTCCCCGGCAACGGCGCCAAAATGTTTGGTCAATTTAGTGTGTCCTAAATTGCTACATTAATTTTTCAATCTGGGATTCGTAAGCTGACGAAGTGTGGTGCACTATACGTGCAAGATAACCTATCTCTTACTTTTTGTCATTTTTGTTTTTTTTTTTATTTATCTTGGGGGTTTTTTATCTTGGTTGGTTTCCTAATGTGAGATGGAAATTCTAAAAGACAAGTATGGATATAAATGTTCAAGGCAATGATGTACTTTATAATGATTTCCCAAACTTCAAACTTCAAAATGGTTTTAAAACATGCAATGACAAAATTAATTCCTAAAATAAAATGAAAATGTGCCACTATACTAGTCAAAAAAACAGTGAACTATTGATCATGAAACCCATTACCCTTGCTGCTGTCTGAATACAAAAGAAACTGTGATCAAAGAAATCCAAGAATTGCAAGCAAAGTAAAGCTAAAATCAAATTACATAAACTCATATTCTGACCCCTCACCATTAGTCTCGCTATGGCTTTCGGAGGTAATCATAAACAACTTGAGCAATCTGATATCTAATTTGCAGAAAAGTAAACTAATATCAAATTACACACTCATACTTCAATCCCTCACTAATAGTCTCGCTATGGCTTTCGGAGGTAACTGATAATGACATGAGAAATTTAATATCTAACTTGCAGAAAAATAAACTAATGTCGAACTACACACTCATACTTCAATCCCTCACCATTAGTCTCGCTATGGATTTCGGAGGTAACTGATAATGACATGAGTAACTTAATATCTAATCTAACTAATAAAGCAAATGTACAAAACTGAAGTAAATAAAACAGTGCTAGAATTAAAAGCTAAGAAAAATAAATCAACAGAAGGACAAGACTGATTCCATGTCATTAGTCATTGAAAAACTATGTGCAAATGCCTGGGCTGCCTATTGTAATCTGGAACAAAGACACTGAACAGTTAACAGAAGTATAAAGCATGAAAAACTATGGACAGAAATAAAGCGTTAATACCATAAGAGATGTAATATATACACGTGAATAACTATGGCATAATGAACGTAAGGAAATAAAGCATGAAACTATACAACAATAAAAAAAACCTCGGCGTGTGCAGGGGCCCTTTGCACAATCCTCGGGCAACAACTATCAACCACGAATTATGCTTATGAATAGAGTCTTCTCATATATTCAAAATGCAGTCATAACAAGGAAATAATGTCACGGCACAGTGGGATTTCTTTTCAGCAAAATTACATTACAGAAGCTAGCTACTATGCGTATGAGAATGCATTATTTATAACAGAGGATGACATAACTAATTTCCTAAAATCTACGCTGATACAAGACACGTGAACAACCACGTCCAGAAATTTAGCATTATGGCTACCGTGAAGATTAAATCTATGGAGGGTGGCTATTGGATTCGGCTTATGGAGTAGTCCACAAGTGTTGATATGTCGCCTGAGATTTAGGAATGGCCATGCAAGTCTTCACGTGGTGAAAAACAGAGTTCTGTCACTGTAGGACTCTTAGGTTGACCACCACTTGACTACCTTTGACCACGGCCTTCTTTGGTGAATTCGACTGAGCCAGTAGGACTCGGTCCATGTCCATGTCATTTCCAACTTGCCCATGTGGCTTGATTTTCCTGAAGACGCCTGAAATATAGAATTTAACAAAATGGCTGCAGAAAGTTGAAGCAACTGCGGAAAGTGACAAGATTTCGCAGCTAAATGAGAAAAAATATAATTCAAATAACATACACAAAACATAGTTAAAAACCACTTTAAATGCTCTTTTATGATTAATATGCAATGATGTTTATCACTTAGGAGGTCCAGGTAAATGGAAAAAGTCTAGAAAGGTGTATAGGAAAGATGCAAGTTTGGGACTCAACACTGGGCTTCACCAAAAGTGAAGCAGATGCAAACTTGTATCAGATTGTGGTTGAGGGTAAGCTAATGATCATTTTTTTTTATGCTAATGATCTAATTTTGACTGTTGTTGAGCAACTGATACACTCATGCAAGGAGGATCTTGTGAGGGAGTTCGAAATTAAGGACATGTGACTCCATTATTTCCTTGGACTAGAAATATGGTAGTGGGATGGTGAAATTTTTGTGTCTAAATGTAAGCATGCAAAGGTGATACTGGGTAATATTGACATGGAGAGATGCAAACCCATGGATACTCCTCCTAGGAAATTGGAGGAATGAGGATGCTACTTATAGAGAGGTAGGGGATTCTACTGTCTACAGGTAGTTAGTGGGTTAACTAATGTATTTGGTGAACACAAGACCGCACATTTACTACGCAGTTAACCAATTGAGTCATGCTATGGTTAATCCTACCAAGATATTTTGGAAGGAGGGGAAGCATGTCCTAAGATACCTGAGGGGCACATGAGAGTATGGTCTATGGTAAAAACAGACAAAAGGAGTGAAGCTTCAAGGCTTCATAGATGCAGATTGGGCACGCATTCCATTAGACAAGAAGAGCACATTAGGAGGGATATTTAGCATTTGATTGAAAATAATTTCCTAGTATAGCAGGAAAAAATGATCTATGGCACTCAGTTTAACAGAAGCGAAATACATGGAAGAAATTCAAGCTGCATGTGAGGCTATCTGGATGAGAAATATATTGGTTGGTTTGTTTGGTTCCCATATTGATCCGACAATGAGTCCTTGTGATAATTAGAGTAGCATTAAACTCTTGTTTAATCTTGTGTTTCATGATACGTCAAAGCATATAGATATCTGGTACCATCATCTCAGAGATTGTGTTCAGAGATGGATAATGTTAGTTTAGTACATTCCCATAGAAGATCAGGATGAAGATATTATAAATAAGGTGCCCACCAGGAGAAAATTTGAATACCATAGAGATAGGATTGGGATGAAGGATAATACCTTTCTTATTGAGAGGGAGTGCTGAGATTCAACAAGGAAGTCTTAGCACCCACACCTAGTTGCATTAAGCACCCAAACTAGGGTGGGGCCCACAATTCTATTTTTCGGTGCATGTTTATTATAGTTATCCCTTAATTATGATGGACAATAAACTGTAATATATTCTCAATGTAAAATTCAAACATTTAACTGAGAGTGATAAGCTCAGTTCGCTAGTGCATTTCGAGTTAGAGGTAGTTGGTGAGGCATGCAGAGTAATTCTAGCTATAACAGAGTTTGAAGTGTAGTGGCACATTAGTTAATGTAGCTTGTAACCAGTTTAACTTAGTATAGTGATTTAAACTCAGTTGTGCTATTTGTAATTGAATATACACTAGTGAGAGATCAACTGAAGTAAATAATAATTAATTCACAATCAGTGATCTCACATGCAACTTAGGATTTACTATTATTAGCTACATGGATGTCAAATCCAGTGGAGACCCAGTTGATTTCTAGGTGAATGAGAAGTTGAATATCAGTGGTAGGATTATTGGGTTGCACACATGCAACCAAATAAGCATTGGATTTCCCATGATACTTGCACAGTCAAGGAAGGAAATAATTATTATATTTTAGGGATTTTGCAAGCAAGACATGTTGTCTATAGGCTGAGAATTAGCTATGTGTTGGTTTTTTTTTTTCATGATAGTGTGAGACAATTAACTGAGTACTGGAGGGCTCTTGAGAGAAGAGTTTTGCGTGTGATTGTTTCATGATCCATGCTGAATACACAATAAAAGATAGTGGGGTTTTTAGCTGTAAGCTTTCCCCGAGAAATTATCTGTGTTCTGTGTGATTTGATTCTTATTCATGTTCATGTGATTAGCAATTTTGTTTTTAATTCTTCAAAAGATTTGTAGAGGTGATTCAACATTTCACTTTAGTACATTGCTATATCGGATGAATCCAAGATATACATGCATGTTGTATAATTTCTACATAACAATATTCCTTCGCATATTAGTTATTTAATTCATTGTAAATTTTTTGATGTTCATGATATTATTTAACGTGCCACGCATATTGTATACAATAATTTCGCAGTTCTTGTAAAAAAAGGGTATTTTGGATGTAAATGTTGTGGACCTTATTTCAAAGCTAGATGGTCCAATGACCTAGGAAATATAGTGTATGACTGCTCCAGGGTATTCCTCCCAGAAGAAATGATGACGGGGCTAAACCCACAGTCCCTATTTTCAGATTATTTCAACCTCAATCTGTGTGTAAAATGCCTCCAAAATTTCTTATCCAATCAACTTCAAAATCTGGAAAACTCAACATACTCTGCTTCCTTTTAACTAACAAATTAAATACATTTGTGTGTATTAATATCTCAATCTAGGATTGAGATACTAATTAAATATCCTCTTTTGGTTAAAACGCCGTATTTCATATAAACCCATCACCCTTGGCCAATACATACATACAATTGTTATGTTAATGGTTGGCTGGGATTGGAACACGGTCCTTATTACAATAGTGCTTGACCACAACAAACATTTAATAAGGTGAACCACACTAGCCTTTAGTGATACCATTCATTTTATAACCATGGGCTTTGTATAATGTTCGAGCTACACTTATATTATTAAAATTGTGTCAATGCAACCAACATGCCATACCTTGGTTAAGACCGTAAACCGTAGATAGGAAAACGACAATCAACATATATATATGCATGGGCCCCAGTGCCTAGGACCCTTCCACATCCAATGGTGGATAATACGTCGCACCGGTTTCGATGATCCAACGATCCAACTGGATATCGCGCGAGTTACTTGCACGATCGTTAAGTCATGATGAGAGTGGTTTTCAAAACTGCTTAAGGCCACGTGTCAGCCCATGGCATTGATCACGTCCAAATGGGGAATACAGCTTACTACCTTTGTACCTTGGGAGATACTTCTAGTTGGTTTATGTACCCACTTCTACTGTTCATTCCTTCATGGTTCCACACTCATGGTTCCGGTTTCGTCCACTTACTAATGTCGATATGCTTCTATGCGTTATAATGTCCGTGACTCGCTCCCCCAATAGAGATTCACAATGGCATCACTCAACAATCGTATCTTAACAGTAGCCCTCAGCACGGAGTCATCACACTGATTCTCATATCCTGACTTATTGGATTCGAACTCAATGACACCAAAATATGTTACTCTTATTTAAGAACGCATATACATATTCAATACCCAGAAATAACATCAAATTCCTCGTCAAATACAGAGTACCATTCAAGCCCACCAATTACACAGAACATCATTCAACTCCACTACAGAGATTATTCACACAGAGATTCAAGGCATTCCACCCAAGAATTAAATCAATCAAAAAGCGAATACTCAAGGTATTCTCCACACAGAGCTAAATGAAAAATGCACAGTTACACTGAGACAAATTTCTCATTATACAGTGACCAAACTTACAAGATTTAAGCTGGCTAGATCTTCGATCGATTGGCCCTTCTCTTCTACCCTGCCCCCTCTACAGTTCTATGCAGCCTATGCAGTTCTCTATGTAGGTCCCTTGACTCTGTCATAGAGGTTTATTTTTATATAAATTACAATGAATCGATTTCAATTTCTCGATGACTCACAAACTCTTCAAATTCCTACAGTTCCAAATTAGAGTAACGCTCTAACAGACAGAGATGGACTGCCTCCTCCTATGCCCACTAATCATCCGGGTAGTTACATTTTTTCCTCTAATTAACTAAAATAACTCAATTATGAATATTTACATGGGGAAAAAAAACATGAGACCCCATTTTACATTTATTTATGGACAAATTTTGTTTTGAGCGTAATGCCCCTGCATTAGACTCCCTAGGTTCAAATAGTTCATGATGTCCTGATCATGTGCCTTCATTTTTATCTGCCTGGATCCCATAATTTGTTCTAAAAATGGCCATCTATTGAGGTGTCCTTCTTTCGCATTCCTCCTGGCTTCCATACTTTATGCTGTAGATTTCCACAGGCTGCACCTTTACATCCTCTTTCTGCTTTGCTTGTGCTGCTACTTCTTTGTTTCCTTGCTGCTGCCTTTTTCCTAGACATCTTCATCATTAGCCCTCTTATCAATACTATTTCTCTGTCTAATCTTTCCTTTGAATACTGGGCTCTTACTTCTATTTGTTGCACTCTTATTTCTTCAGTTCTTACTGCTTCCCTATTCACCACCCAATCATCCATACCCTCTCTGCAACAGTAAAAACATTTCTCCTCTGCTGGCAACACTTCAGCTTGTTGCTTCAACATTCTCTTCAACAACACTCCAAGCTGTTGTTTTTGCATTTCGCACTCCTTTCTGGATGTTTTTTGCAAACATTCTTGCCATTTGTTTTTTTCTTGTCTCTCATCATCAGCATACTGTAAATTTAACTCAGTATGTGCTTCTCCTTCTTCCTGGGCAATCCTCAGCAATTGCCTTCCCTCTTCTTGATTGACTCCAGCAATCAAATCAAGTTCTCTAGCCATTGTATGTCCATCTTTTGTCAGAGTGAAAATCTGGTTCTCCATTGCTGTAGCATCCCCAACAGTCTGCCATACAGCCTTCTCTTTAACCTTCTCTCAGTTATTCAGACAAGCTAATTCTTCTCTTCTACCAATAGCAACCAACTTCTGTCCATGAGACATGATTGTCTCATCTTCTTCCAGCTGCTCATCTTCATTCCTCAACAAATCCCTTTCTTTTTCATCTGTAGGAACAACAAGTTCATTCATAGGAGGCATGATAGCCTCACCTTCCTCCTTCTGCAGCAGTCCATCACCTTCCAGAACAACTCCAAAAGATGGATGGTTTTCTGACTTGTCTGTCAACACAACCAGTTTGTCAGATTTTAATTCACAAGACCTGATGGTATTAATTGATGACTCAATCATCAATTTCTCTTTCGGCAGTTCTAAGTTTGTCCCAAGACTCATAAAATATTTCCTGGCTTTATTCCTCTGTATCTTCTCATGCTACAACCCCCAATTCTGAAATTGAGGTTCTTTCTCTTGCACAGGATTTTGCTGATCCAACACACTCTCCAGTAGCTAAATTTCTCCATTCCATGGTTTAAAATCTTTAACAAAATTCTTCTTCTCTTTCAATTGACTGCCCCATGATGTCAATTCTCCTTCAGCATCAGTAGAATCTACATTTACAAAGAAATTGTTAAAACAAAATCCACAAGGCCTCGAAGCCTTTCTCTGCTTTGCCAGCATCTTAGTATGTTGTCCCAACCTTCTTTCCTTCTCACTCAGCACATCAAAATGTTGATTCCAGCTCTTCAAACATATCTTGAGACTACGAGCTAGTCTCCCTTCTGCATCATCCTCTGCAAGGATGTCTCTCTACTCTAGTTCATAGGAATGAACTCTCTCATCTTCAATCATCTCTGTCCTTACCATATAAAAAATTTCCCTCTATGGTTCTGTCCTCTGCTCATGCCACGATCTTGGCATCTCATCTGAGAAAACATCTTCAACATCTTCACTATCTTCTGCTGTCACTATCTCCTCAGCTTTCATCAGAATAAAATCCTGATTTCTCATCTCTGCAAAAACTCCAGCTATATGTCCATCACTCCTTACTTGGCCATTCATCAAAAGAATTTTTTCATTATCAGCATTAATGAAAAATTTATCTTCACCAGCTTCATTGAAACAATCTCTTTTATAAAACAAGGAATTAATGAATTCCTTTTGCTGCAATAACACAATCTGATCTTCGTCTAAAAGATACTCATCATATCTTGCTTGGAAATAGTCAGCTTCATTTGTCACAATTCCATCATGTGAACTGTCTCCATCAATACCTGCATTCATACACAACTTGTCAGATGCAAAAACATAAGACCTCGTGGTCTCATTTGATGATTTGATCACCAAATCTTCCTGTTGTTCCAAGTATTTCGTATGCTTCAGAGATTCTTCAATGGTCTCTACTTCAAATTCTACAAGATGTTCAACTTCTAGCTTCTGGCCATCATCATAAGCTAAATCTCTTCTTCTTCCAACATGTGGGGAAGCAGGATCTTTCTCCAACTGTGCATGGACATTTTCAAAACATGTAGCTGCTCCATTCTTCTCAGTGACAACATCATCAATTTGTTCTCTCTCACCTTTTGTTCCTACAAACATACAAAATGTGTCAGATGTAAGGCTCTTGGACCCCTTGGTCCCACTTGAAGCTTTAGTCTCCAAGCCCTTCTCCAGATACTCAATCACTCTGAGTATTTCCTTCTTCTTCTGAGCATTCATCATTTGCTCTTTCTTCCTTTGTAGCCTCTGCCACTTTATCTTATTCTTCATGAGCCAACCAACTCTCTGGCTTTCTTCTATCCTCAGTTTCAATCTGTTGAACTGCTCCCTGATCTCAGCTAATTCTTTCCAATAATCTTCATCAGTGAGTCTCTTTCTTATGCCAATTTCTTTGGAATCTTCAATCACTCTTCCGCTGTGGCTTCTCTCACAACCTCTGCAATCTCTACAATCTCTGTTATGGCTCTCAGTAGACATTTTCTTCTCTAGGAGTTTTTCACTCACAAGCTGCACTAAGCCTCTGCAACAACAGGCTCTCTTGCTACAACTTACCTCACCAATCCCTTCCTCTGGATCTGTCTTTTGGCAAGTACTGGTCCCCTCTCTGCTGGAACCCTCTGAGCACTCTCTTTTTCTCTTTAGGCTTCACTCTGCAACTTCTCTCAAGAACACCTCTATTCTTCCTTCATCCAACCTGAGTTGGGAATCTTTCAGGTTATTTCACACTCTTTCTGCACTGAGAATCCCTTACTAGAGTCTTCTTATCACTGCTCTCAAAGCTTGTGATCTGCTTGTTGATGAGATCCTTTCCTCACTTGCTTGCACTCTATATTCTGCAAACAAATCCTTCCAACTAGAGTTCAAATAGGCTCATGAACTCACCTCTCAAGATCCCTAAATGATCTTGCTTCTTTTCTCACCTGCACTGCATTTCTACCTACTACAATCTTCAAGACTCCTTTCTTCAAATCTAGATTCTTCTCATCTGGAGACCTTCACTGCATGTCAAATCAAATCTGCAATTTTCTGTTAAACATATTTAAAACCCAACTTTCTCTCTGTTCAATCTGGCAAACTCAACATACTCTGCTTCCTTTTAACTGACAAATTAAATACATCTCTGTATATTAATATCTCAATATGAGATTGAGATATTAATTAATATCCTCTTTTGGTTAAAATCCCGTATTTCATATAAACCCATCACCCTTGGACAATACATACATACACTTGTTATGTTAACGGTTGGATGGGATTGGAACATGGTCCTTATTACAATAGTTCTTGACCACAACAAACATTTAACAAGGCGGACCACACTAGCCTTTAGTGATACCATTCATTTTATAACCAGGGGCTTTGTATAATGTTTAGGCTACACATATATTATTAAACTTGTGTCAATGAAACCAACATGGCGTATCTTGGTTAGGACCGTAAACCATAGTTAGGACAGTGACAATCAACATATATATATGCGTGGGCCCCAGCACCTACGACCCTTCCACATCCAACGGTGGATAATACATTGCACCGGCTTCGACAATCCAATGATCCAAATGGATATTGCACAAGTTACTTGCACTTTCATTAAGTTGCGATGAGAGTGGTTTTCAAAACTGCTTAAGGCCACGTGTCAGTCCATGGCATTGATCACGTCCAAATGGGGAATACAACTTACTACCTTTGTACCTCGCGAGATACTACTAGTTGTTTTATGAACCTGCTTCTACTATTCATTCCTTCATGGTTCCACACTCATGGTTCCAGTTCCATCCGCTTACTAACGTCGATCTAACTCTCTGCGTTATAACGTCCGTGAATTGCTCGCCCAACAGAGCTTCACAATGGCATCACTCAAGAATCGTATCTTAACAGTAGCCCTCAGCATGGAGTCATCACACTGATTCTCATATCCTGAATTATTGGATTCGAACTCAATGACACTGAAATCAATTACTCTTATTTAATAACGCATATACATATTCAATACCTAGAAATAACATCAACTTCCAGAACATCATTCGACACCACTATAGAGATTATTCACACATAGATTCAAGACATTCCACTCAAGGATTAAATCAATCAATACACGAATACTCAAGGTATTCTCCACACAGAGTTAAAATACAAATGCACAGTTACACTAAGACAACTTTCTCATTATATAGTGACCAAAATTACAAGCTTTTAGCTGGCCATATCTTCGATCGATTGACCCTTCTCTTCTACCCTATCCCCTCTACAGTTCTATGCAGCCTATGCAGTTCTCTATGCAGGTCCCTTGACTCTGTCACAGAGGTTTATTTTTATATCAATTACAATTAATTGATTTGAATTTATCGATGACTCACAAACTCTTCAAATTCCTACAGTTCCAAATTAGAGTAACACTCTGACAGACAGAGACAGACTGCCTCTTCCTATGCCCACTAATCATCTGGGCAGTTACATTTTTCCCTCTAATTAACTAAAGTAACTCAATTATGAATATTTACATGGGGAAACAAAACATGAGACCCCCTTTTACATTTATTTATGGACAAAGGTTGTTTTGAGCCTAATGCCCCTACATCAAGAACAACCTTATAGAAGAGAAAATCCACTTTCAATGGTAAATGAGAGAGAACCCAAAGGCCTCCAATAATGACACCAGTTGAATGGATTAGAGGATATGAGAGAGAGAAGGAGAAAGAGTTCAAAGAAATGTTTAATTAAAATGGGGAGCATATGTTCGATGATCCATAATCCTTTGACACCTATGTCTAGAAATTTCCCACTAGAATGAAAAGGAAATCTATCTTTTATAACCTCCCATATTGGGAGAATCTTAAGATTACCCACTTATTAAATCTGATGCATATATTTAAAAATATTTCATCTTCTTTATGGAGGCACATATCATCGAAAAAAAGTGACAAATTGTTTTTTAGGAAAGATCTTATTACTTCAAAAACTAAAAATATACATTGGCCAAGATGATTACAAAGTACAGGATCAAAGGCTACTGGTCCCCCTAATTGGTATTTCAAAGAGGTGATGTCCCATGGATTTAAAAAAAATATGATTTTTCTTTGGAAAAGGAAGTTATAATGGGTCTGAGGGTGCCATGTTTATATGGATATTCACTACGATGCTGCTTCACCATGGATGACCATTTTTCGGGGTTGAAATTGCATGACCATTTGAATCTTCTAACAGTACGCATAATGTAAAAATCATGATTTTATGTTTTTTATATTAATAAATTTCATCCCATGAATGGATCATAAAACCTAACTAATTTTGTATAATTGCTGTGTTTATAACTTTAGAGTTTCATTATCCATTTTTCTTGTGTGGGTGTGTGAAAATAACTTTCCCCAAGACCTAGGATTTGTCGTATATAAATTATTTTCATTTGTACATTGGATCACATCAAAGGAGATTCATGTGTCTAGCATTCCATGGTGGAGTCAAGAGATAATGGAGATTTTTTGTATGCTTCAGAAGGAATTGTTGTCAAGTTTCATGGACTTCCAGGTTCATATTCTAATCCACCTAGTAGATGAGGCTGAATTAGTTGGGTTCGTTTCTTGTCTTTGGATGTTCTTCTTAGAGAGGTACATGAAGAAATTGACTTTTTTTTTCGACAAAGGGAAAAAATTGAGTGGTCTATGGAAGAGGGATACATGTCGTATGAGTATTTCTATTATCCTAGTGAGTACATCAATCAAATTGACTACATAACATCTACAGTTATTTGGGACGATGAAAGGGATGAAGGAAAAAGAGAAGGGGAGCTGCTCCAAATGAATGGAAAAAAGGCGCTTGATAAAGAGTAAGAAAAATATAATTTTTCAAATTCACACAAATTAAATATTCATGTTGAACTTCCATATAATTTATATTTTGATCTCATATGTACTATATGTCAGTTTTATTTCATCAGCAAATGCATAATTGAATCAATCAATCAATTCGGTCTTTACAATGGTGAAGTGAAACAACTGTGGGTCGCATTGTACGAACAAAAGAGGATGAAATGGGATAGTGACGGGAAACAATTCAGATGGTTGAATGGTAGAAGTGTGCCTTAACCCAATCATTTAAAAGAAAATATGCCAATTTTATGTCCCAACAGTTGGGTTGTTGACCAATATAGTGAGAAATACGGTGCATCCGGTACCCGCATGCTGAAGAGGATGTGCTAAATATAGGTATTCGGTGCAACCACTCGATAATAATCTATTTATATACATTTTAAACTTAATAATGCACCTTTAAAATGTAACATCCATATTTCATATTTTAATAGTTGGGTTATTTTAAGACACATGACACTGTGATTTTTTAAATTTTTTATAGGTGAATTGTTTTTCCCTCTATGTGGGCATATGGACACCATTTTCGCATAGAAAAACTCGATGATCGACATGTGGCACAAGACTGTGGAGTCACAGTCGAGTTCAATCAATCTAGTCGCACTAGCCACCTGATCAAAACCTAGTATGAGGGACGTTAGGTTACGCCAGAAAGACACAAGAGATCATTGAAGTGGATTTATCTACTTTCCAATGTGTTTTTTTGAGGTGCAATTGCTGGGACACCTTTGATTGGAATAATTTAAAGGAAAATCAGGATAGTAGGCTCATATTTATAAACTCTAGAAATATGTGGAATGAAGATAAGGAGCCCTATGTTTCCCCAAATACTACAAACACATGTTTTTTTACCCAGATGTGTTGGATAGAGATCGATGGTTCATATTGAGACATGAACCTAGATGAAGACATATTTTTGAGGACAATAGTGTCCCATGCCAAGTGAGCTCGAAGATAATGAGGGTGATAATGAGAACTAAGATTGATATGATACATGTGTTATTTCATCATTTATAGTTTTTAAGATGGATTTTTATAAAGAAGAGGTCTTAACCTTATAACTAAGATATTTTTTTCAAAACATTATAGTATGTATTTTGAATTAATTGGTTTGCATTGTGTTAGTGTTAAAATCATTTCACTTGATAATTTGTAATTATGTTGATCTCGAAAACAATGACGCACTGTATCAAGTTCTTTTTTTTTATATAATTTCAATTCCTAAAATAATACAACTACTTGATTGATTTAAATGTGTATGAATCATATATTCAAAATGTATACTGTTATTTTTGGTAAGTAAGATCATAATAAAATAATGGCAATTCTAAACATGAATTTATTTGCATTATTTTCTAAACTTTATTATCTTACATAAATTCATATTATTATAGATTTATTATTTTACAATTATTTATATTCATACAAATTTACAAATTTACAATTTTGGTAATTTAACAATATTTGTGATATACATTTTACTTACAGTAGTTATGGTTCAAAATAAAAAAATAATTTATAATTTTAGGAATTTACAAATTTACAAATTAAAAAAAAAAATTGAATGATAACAATACATACAATTACAATTACAATTATAATTACAATAATTTCACAATACAATTACAATTACAATAATTTCACAATACAATTACAATTACAATTTTACAATTTTCCATATCATTACAATTAAAATTACAATGAAAATCATGATGCATACAATTACAATTACTTTTTTAGAATTCTATAAATTTACAAAGTTTACAATTTTAATAAAATTAAATTATGACATGGATACATACAATTACAATTTTGCAATTTCAGAATACAATTACGTACAATTACAATTAAATTACAATTACAATTTTACATAAAATTAAAATTAAAATTTCAATTACAATCACGACATAATATTTAATAAATATCATGATTTAATATTAAAAAAGAACATCATGATCATGATAACCATTGTACAAACATAATATTCAACTAAAATACACATTCAAATTTGCTAACATCATCTAATAATCATGATCATGGTCATCTAACAAAACACAAACATTGTATAACATCATTACAACACAAACATCAAATATACATCTCATGTCAAATAAATGCTATCACATACACCTATCAACAAGCACATTAAATGAACATATCTAACATGACCTAGCAATATACACATCATTATGAACACCAACATGTAAATTAATTGCATCAAACATAAAATACAAGGACTATATATATAGCTGCATAATGTCAAAAATAGACTACTGTAATATAACTGCATATAAATGTCAAATATTTGGTGGTGCATAAATACTAGTAATAGTCGAGGCATGCTTAGTCGATGGTGCAATTTGCGCAGGAACTACCTACTATTGACTCTTCGATGGTGCAGCCAACTCAGTAGATGGTGCGGCTGACTTAGATGGACCTGCCTCCTTAGATGGAACTACCTGCTTAGGATTAGGTGCCTACTTAGGACTAGGTGTCTGCTAAGATGTTGGAGAGTGTTTAGATGATGCCTACTAATGAGGACTTGATGCTGGTTGCTCATCATGATCTCTGGCATGAGGTGAAGGAGGAAGAGGTGGAGTAATATAATTATGATCACTCCCCTCATGATCATGATCATCAGATGAGGCGATGATTTGTCATGTATCTCCATGACACCTACCCCTCCTAGCCCATGCCAGTGCTCTGGAAGCTCCAATGATACCATGCATGAGTGTCATCATACCATGGGGCATGCCTCTCTAGAGCTGTGTGAGCCTGCAATCAGCCTGGATCTCTTTGGTCATAGCCAGGCGGGCTCCCTCATCAACTAGGAGTCAACAGAGTTGGTTGCCCAACTCCATCTTGAATCGAGTGTCCAGCCTACGCCTCACCCCTAGGGGTATCTGCACTCGATGAGGATCAGGTCTGTCACCCTGATCCTCCACCTGTGCCATCTCCTCGTCAACATATAAATCTCGATCATTTGGTTGGGGTGGAGTCATGTGCCCAAGGAATGTCCCAATATCTACAAAATATATAGCACACAACAATTTTTAGACATTTCCATTAAAAAATTTAATAAAAAAGTTAAATAACATGTTAGAATAAATTTGATAATTCTAATTAATTAATTAAGACAATAAAATGAAACTATATTAATTTAAATAAAAGACTAATATTACATCTCACATCCGATGGCTCATCTTGTGTGAAGAGGATGTTGGTACACCCTCGCCAATCCAAACCGGCATATGGACATGGCACTAGAACTAAAGAGTGATCATCAACACTAGATAGCAACTCCAGTGCATCAGGAGATATCTTAGTGGGAAAGTGAGACTGGCCCCTTTTGGGCATTATCTGGCCCGACATCTGCATCCATACATGCAGTATAGGTCTACGAGGCTACCGAAAAAAGGTAGTCCTCATGTCTAGAAACCTCTCAAAAAAAAAAAAATTTAACCTCCCACATGTAGGAGAACGACATCTATCTAATGTTGTACAAATCTACCACAAAAAAATCGCAGACCATCTCACAAGTCATGGGGCCTGGAATAAAGAATCAACATAAAGTAAAAGTAGGCAATGTAATGCATTACCCGTCACTGGTATAATTTTCAATTCTCATCAACAGTAGTGAGAGGCACCTCACCTACTCTACACAGAATGAAGCAATACGTAATTGACCATCAGAGACCTAAAAATATGTAGGAGAAACTATATTGTCCCTAGTTTATCTCTGGGAGTACGCGAACTGACTCCCTGTTCCATTGTCGACAAGGACATCTGGAAACTGGCAAAAATCATGCCCTCTCCTTGATAGGCCAGTAATAGAATATATGTCCTCCTTAATGGGCATGAACCAATGGCTAGAAATGACTAGAAAATTCTGTCGCTTGACATGCCACCTAAATATTAGTTGTCCCAATAACCCACTATTTCATTTCGTGGATGTAGCCTCCTTGTAGAACTTGAGGAGTCCTACCTCCCTTAAGAGAAACTGGGTGGTTGCCTTAATAGGGTGAGGGTACAAAAGACTTTCCCTCTCTCGTGCCTCCCAGAGCTGAATCACGTTATACTAGTCCACCATATGTTCTTGTTGCTCCCTTTGTTCTCTCCATTCACGTCACTGAATGATTCACATATTAAATACATTTTTTTATTAAATGAGAAATGTATTTAAAAAAATATACATATGTAATTTTTTTTTAGAAAAAAATAGTTAGTGTGCACCAAAAAATAGTCATGTACTGGTACATGTGCATACTTTTTTATCACACACTGCGCTCAGCGTGCATGGAAAATGTTCATGCACCACAAAAGATGGAAATATTTTTCTACGGTGCGTTGACGAAACTATCCACCACAGGTCGGATAGTTTGGTCAATGCACAACACAACAAAAATACATGGTCGATGGTGCAGTATTGTAAACGAACACACTGTTGACAATGTATTGTTGTTTGGTGGGTGGTGCACAGACCTAACTATCCATCCAGGGGTGGATATTTTGGTCAATGCACTGCCCAACAAGAGTAAATGGTCAACAGTGTGGTCGTGAAAATGACAGTACTGTTGACTATGTAATTTTATCATGTAGGCAATGCGTTGACACAACTCTCTACCTCGGGGTGGTTATTTTGGTTGACGCACCGCCCTCCCGACACTAGTACATAGTCAACCATGCGGTCATTTAAACGACTGCACTGCCATGTTATTTGTTTAATTAGTCACGATGTGTGATTTTTCGGTACGACACCATAACCTAGTGTGGTTTCCATTAACACCATTCATGGTGTGACATGTAAATTTACAGGCAACACTGGGAATGGTGCAAGCAAAACGGCTCGAGCACACTGCACATTTTTTTTAACGGTTAACTTTAAGTTTTTTTTCAAAATATAATCTGCTAAAAAATTATTTATTTAGAAACAATTAGAATACCTGTACATTTGCACCTCGAGGAGGCATATTTGATGAGGAATTGAAGAAACCAAATTTTGCCACCATTTTTGAAAATTCGAACTCCTCAAGGTGGGAAATGGATGGCAACAATGCACGAAATGGGAGCACCAATGGCAGGGCACGTCGCAAAAGAAAAACTCACACTGATGCTTGAGAGGTCTGGGGCCCTAAAAAAGTAAAAACAATGTTTTTATGGCTGGTAATTTTTTTTATTTAACCCCATTTTGGTGAGCGGGTTTTTGAGATGCACCACATAGTATTATTAATGGCACAAAAAACATCATCAAGGTGTGCTAGATTAGGGAGGCACACTCAGCCTATTTATATTTAGAGCACTGGTGCGCTATAGTACTTAGATGTACCAGGTAGGTTTTTCCGGAGAGCATGGTATCTCTGTGTGCCAATTTCTAGGATGCACCGGTATCCTTTGAGTAAAACGCAGTAGTGCAGTTTATGATGAGAAACATACCACAAAAAAAACATCTGCAACAACCTCCACCTTGCAACCTCCTCTAGATATGTCCGCTACAAATGGATATTTGGGCTATTTTTATCAGGGTTTCCTCAAAAACATCTATTAGAAGGTCTTTTCCTTGTAGTGCAGCTTATACATACTAACCAAAGATCACAAAAAGCATCCACAGAGAAAGATACTCAATTGCCTGAGAATTGAAATAAAGGGAACATAGCTTACCCTAGAGCCGAAATATGAAAAATAAAAGCTAATGGTTTATGCTTTTTATCACGAATTATTACAAATCACAGATATATACTCTCGGTAACAAAATTCATTTAACATTCTTCATTAGTGACCTTTTTAGGATGAAAAGGATTATGAGTGTGTCTATTATTAAAATGTTTCTTCATTATATTTTCCTTCTCATTTATTCTACTACCCCCTCTTCTTAAGATTCCATTGATTTATCTATTAGTTTTTTTTTACACAAACCAAGCCATTTTATATTAATAGGATAATTTGTAATTAAATTTTGGAAGTGGTTCTTTTATATTTTTAAGGCCAAAATTAAAACTTTAGAATTTGCTCCTGAGGTGGGTCATTAATGGAGCACTGAATTTGAAATTCACTATTAACTATTTTCCAATTTGGAGGGGTGATATTAGATTAAATAACCCTATGCATAGGATTTTGGCCCCGAAAAATGTCAATTTTAAGGCAAGATATGTTGTTTTCATCTCTAGCACAATCTTTATTCATGAGATCCTTGTAAAAATTGCATCTAATATTTAAGAAATATCTTCCATAGCATATTTCCTTAACAGTTATTGCTCATATTATAAATGTACTAATATTATTTTTCTCCTTAATATTGAATCCTCAATTTTTGGTATTAGATGTGTTGTTCCTAGGATGAAGTTTTGGATGAAGCCTCTAACTATTTCATTATGAAGGCCTATTTAGATCATAATGTTGGAAACCTTCTTGGAATTTCATTGGATTCTTATAAATGTATTTGAATTTTTGATGTTTTTCTTTTTCCTTGTGTAGTTATATGAATTTATATGTACATCCCCTTCTTCTAAAGAAAATTTAGTATTTTTCTAAAGACTTTCTTTTTTTTAGAAACTAGTTAGTTTCCTAACAAAAATGGAACATGTATCAAAGTGCTATTAATTATCGACCTTTCTTCCTCTCTCTTTGATATAAACAAACAATATATAATTACCATACCTCTTCAAATTATTCTCTTTATTTTTGACTTATTTTCTTGGTTTTCTCAGCACCATTGTAGTCTTAAATCGTACAAACATCCCTTTCCTATTATGACAACATTTAGAACAATGTTTGAGTAATGTTATACTTCCTACTACTCATTACTTTCCCTTTTGATCCAGACTTATACATGAACACACTAAAATTCATAAATACACATAAACCTAGAGATGCAATAGAAATAAGACTTCATTTCATTAATATCTCATAACTAATATATGCTTATAGACAAAATGGAAATAAAATAGCTAGGGCGCTAGTAGCTTATCTCTGAGAAGAGATATGGCAGCTACATCCCTCTGAATTGTGTTACAATGAGGCTCAAAGGCGTAGTTATTATTTGGAAACAAAGGAAAACCCTAAACATCCAAAAACCTAACCCTGGCGAATGAAATTCTAGACTATGCCCCCCTAGGAATCAATGGTACCCATTGCATTGAGTTCTTGATCTACGTGTCCATAATCCGATCATTTTTGGCTTGGTCCATGCAGTCTGGGTTTAGCTCTATTTGTGTGATTTTTTCTGCAATTTTGGATGTGTCAAGAAGAGGTGGAAAGTAGGGCCAAAGGTAGTCTGCATTGAAAACTTGGTTCAAACCAAGGAATGGTGGAATACTATACTAGAGGGAATTGTCCCATACAGTCTTGGTGATGGTGTATGGCCTATATCAGAGCAGGAAAAGCTTGTGATGGGGTCCTACGAGGCACTCATTCTTCAAATGTAACCCCACCTTGTTACTCACCTAGAAGTTCTATGGCACCTGATGGTGATCACGCCGCTTCTTGTACTTAGCATTGGCTTTGTCCAATATTTAATGAACCTATTAATGGATGTGCTGAATGTAGTCAATGAATTTTTTCACCTTGTCAGCTTCAGATTGGACAACAGATGAATTGCCTTGAGTAGTTGCAAATGGCATGACTACATCAATCGGACATAGTGGTTGGAATCCAAAGTCGACCTAAAAGGGGTTGTGGTTGGTTGAGTTGTGGAGGGCCCGGTTATAGCTGTGTTGTAAATACGAGAGGATCTTATCCCATGCGCATGGATGGTCTGAGTTTTACATGCATAGAATGTGTACATTCATCCTATTGAGGACATCTGTCTGGACATCATTTTTTCGATGGAAAGTTGTGAGCTTAGTGAGCTTGGTGTCTAGCATTGACTCAAGGCTGGACCAAAATGTATTGAGGAAATCCCTATCCTAATCTGAGATTATAAAATATGGGATCCCAAAGTGTACCCACACTCATTCAAAGAAGATTTTATTAGTGTATCCTGCTCTAATATTCGTTCTTTAGGCCGCCATAATGGTCATCTTCAAGAATCTATCGACGACCACAAAAACATAGTCATTGTCATGCTTAGTAGAAGGAAAGCCCAACATGTAATGGATGGAGATGGATTCCCAAGGCCGACTAGAGGTAGGAAATGGATTATAGAGGTCTTGCTTCTTGATGGTTAATTTGGCTATGGTGTAGGAAGTGCAGGACATGATGTACTTCCTAGATTCCTAAGAAAGGCTTGACCAATATAAATACTTTTGCAGTACTACCATTTTTTTCTCGACCCTGAAATTCTCAGCAACCCAAATGTAGTGCACTTCGAAAAATTGTATTTACATGCTCGCTTGAACGAACACAAAGGTGTCCTAGGTGAGATAAGAGTGCATCATGGAGGTGAAAATTTGGAACTCGGTTACCCTCGAAGAGTGTCTTGTATGTGTGGCTGAATTTTGGATCTCTCTTGTAGAGAAGCAACCAATCAGAAGTCTCATGTCCACGGGAGTTGAGCACAGTGGTTGGCACCATGTTTGGTGGTCAGCTTAGGCAGTGTGCAACATTATTGGTGCTGCCCTTCTTGTACTTGATGTTGAAATGAAACTGTTGCATATATGTGGAGCACTTCTAATGGCAATAATTATGCAACTTCCCTTGTGTCTGTATGAAATGCATGGGTAAGTGGTCTGTGTGGATGACTGTTTCCTTCAAAAAAATGTTATTATTCCATTTTCGCAAAGCCTACAATGGAATACATCTCTTTGTCATAAGTGGGATACTTCCAGACTACGTTGGATAGTGTATCACTGTGATATGCCACTGGATGCCTTGTTGAGTAAGAGCTGCCCCAATAGCATAGTCAGAGGTGTCTTTCTCGATCTCAAATGGTTGTTGCAAGTATGGTACAGGGATAATTTTAACGATGGAAAATTATCTTGAAGTTTAAAACGTTGGCGAATTTCACTAGTCCCTAATACGTGAACATAAAATTTATTGATGTGTTTGTAAAATTATACAAATTTATAATGATTTGATATATAGTCTCTATATAATTTTAGCTATTTATAAGGTGAAATAATTTTATATTGTAAAATTTGGGCGAATCATTTTTACAAAAAAAATGGAAATTGGCGAATCTTTATTTTGGAAAAATCATGAAAATTAGCCCACCTGCAAATATTAGCCCCTAAAATTTTCCATGGTATTGTAGTGGGTGCACTAGAGCAACGCAGAGGTGATGTTTCAACTTTAAGGGCACCTTATGTTCTGATTCAGACGAAAACAATTTTTCTTTTGCTCCTCCATTGGTGACATGAATCAAGGGCCAAGTGATATGAGTGAATCTCAACATGAACCTCCGGTAGAAATTAGTAAGACCCATAAAGTTGTGAAGCTCTGTTAGAGTGGATGGGGCTAGATGACTTGGATCTTGGCTTGATCCTCATGCACCCCCTTCTCATGAATAATCTATCCTAGACACTAAACTTAGGTCATCCCAAAAGTGAACTTCTCTAAATTAGCACATAGCTTTTCTTTTTGCAGTGTTTGGAGGAGCTGTCAGATGTGGTGGAGGTGCTCTTCCCAAGTCTTCCTAAATATCAGGATGTCATCCAAGTATACTACTAAAAATGAGTTGATGAATGGCCGAAAGATGTCATCCATTAACCTCATAAAGGTTGGAGGAGTATTCGTCAACCTGAAAGGCATGACCAAACATTCTAACAAGCCCTCCTTGGATTTGAAGGAAGCCTTCCACACATCAAAGGGTTTGATTGGTACCTGGTGATACCCAAACTTTAATTCAATCTTACTGAAATATTTTCCCCCCTTGAGTTGGTCCTCAAGGTCATCAATTTGTGGGATTGGGAAGCTATTCTGGACAATGATATTGTTCAACACCCGATTGCTAATGCAAAGTCTTGAAGTCCCATCCTTCTTCTGCACTAGCATGATCATGCTCCCATAGGGTGATGAACTCGACCGGATGTAACCTTTCTACAGTAGCTATTGAATATTCCTCTTTATTTCATTTTTCTCTATAACAGAAAGATGATATATTGGTCCATTGGGCAGTGACGCACCTGGGGTCAAATCTGTGGGGTGCCTGACTTGACAATGCATAGGCACCCCTCTACATGAGGTAAATATGTCCTTGTACTCTTCCATGATGTTATCCATTTGTTGTTGTCATGGAGAAGATCCCTATCTAGAAGTTTTGGCCATAATATTCTTCTTTCCTTGAGGGCGAATCATGAAGGAATTTTTTTGTTTTGTTTTGGAAATGATCTTACTTCATTGTTTTGCAATAACCAAAGAGAGAGTGACAGAAAGTTCTACCTCTAGTATCCTATACAACTTATTTCCCAAAGTAACAATAATAGCGCGAGGCTGGGACTCATATACATCATGTCACTTCCATAATTATTCTTTTCCTAATAATCCATCGCAAACATCAAAGAGGGTAAATTTCACATAATAACTCCTCCATGAAGGGCTTGATGTTGTAGGGAAGGTGACAATGTTGGCTGAAGTAGAGATCCCATCCTTGGTGAAGCCACCCGATAGTGTATGTCTGTGGGTGTGTTGTGGTTGAAAATCCAATCCCCTTCTTGACTTCTACTGAAATTGGGTTCTTTTGGCTCCAGCTGTGGAATATGATCTCCATCAGGGAACCATTTACCCACATCTGGGAATGGAAGTGGTTCTCCTCCTCCTCTGGATCTTCTGGTTCCTCTTTCTAGATCTTCGTGGTGGAAACGGTAGCGTTGGGTTCCACATCGATAATTTTCTCCGTTTGTCACTCCCCTTGTCTGGTTCTGATTTAGAGTCGGAGCGTTCATCCACTTTAGAAGCCTTCAGCTCGGCCACTAGTGAAGGCTTGGCCCTACACTCACTTATGTTATCATTGGAGCTCTTATGGAATTCTCACCACTTTCCCATGTCCTTCTTTGGCTTATTGTTGTTTTTCTTTGCTTTCGGCTTTGGCAGTTTATCCTGGGTCACCCCGCCTTGGATTTGTCCTTTATTCTCTATTTTGGGGGCACCTTTCCCTTGCTTCTGATTCACAGATCCAAAGTCTCACTTCTTTTGTTTGAACTTCTGCTTAATCTTGGCAGCATACTAGTATGTTGCACCAAGCGAGGAGATGTAAAGGAAGTCCATTTACTCCTCAATTTATTTGTACAGACAGTTGCAGTACTTCAACACCAAATGTTTCTTTGAACCTTTGATACCCAATCTTTTTCTCAGGGTATGGAACATATTCGTCATATCATGCACATCTTGATCCCTTAGCTGCCGCATCATAGTCCATTGTAGGTACTTGTCCTCATAGCTCTCCATGGGATAATTTTGTTCCTTGACAGTGTCTCGAAAAAAATTCCACGTGGGTGTGCTTGGAAAGATAGAGGGTTCCATCTCATTCTTTTTCTCATAGTAGGTTTCCCACCAGTCCTTGACATAGAGGGTGTCTTTGAGGAGTGCAAAATTAATATTTTACCAATTGGAAAATTCATGAAATGAGAAATACCCTTCTAATAGATTCAAACATCTATCTATGACGTTTGAATCTATTTTGCACTAAAATATGGGAATTTCAAATTTTACTTTTACCTTAAACAGAGTTGTGCCTCCAGAGTCGTTACTGGATGCAAAATGCATTGTCAGGGGGCAGTCATTGAAGAATCTGGGAAAATTTATCCATCATCACGTTCCTTTGTTTCTCGAGGACCTCCTTGAGAAATATTTTGATAGGTTTTCTTACTCCCTCATCTTTCTTTTCATCCCCCATTGGCAACCGATAGGATTTATGAGGTTGATCTTGCAAATTTTCAACTAGATTGAGCCCTAACTCCTTATACCCCAACGTCATTGGGGACATATAAAGAAGGATTGAGAAATAACATACCGCTTTGATACCACTGATCTAGACTTATGTAGTAACGCAATAAAATACAAAATTACACATAAACATAAAGATGCAACATAAATAATACTTCATTTCATTAATATCTCATAACTGAAATATGCTTATAGACGTAATGAAAATAAAATAGCTAGGGCACTGGTATCTTATCTCTGAGAAGAGATGTGGTTTCTACATGCCTATGAACTTTTTTACAATGAGGCTCGAAGCCCTCTTTATTATTGAGAAACAATAGAAAACCTAAACATCCAAAAACCTGACCCCAGGAGATGAAACACCAGACTATGTGTCCCGCGGGGTAAATTTGTACATCAATTTTCTGGGGTCGTAACTTTAGAATACTATCTCCATTTGAAACACATGATACACCATTAGAAAGATATATCTGAGGAATACAACTATTGACAGCGAATACAGAGTCTCTTGCTAATATTCGCATGAGGCGGTTTCCCTAGAAAACATCATTTAGGGCATCAAAATGGCTCCAAACGTCCAGGACCCGAAAATCTGCCAAAAATAGTAAAATGTGCTACAATTAAGGAAAATGAAAGATAAAACTGAAAGAAACAATGGTGAGTGTCCAATTGGAATAGGTAGGTGTCCACCAATATCCACCTGGATCACCTTTTATTCAAATAATATCGGTTTTCTTCACTCCTTATTTCTTCAACAAAACATTGTATGAGTGGTTGTAGTATATTTCGATATTTTAAGAAATGATGATATGTTCACCCACTTCATCTTTACTAGAGAAAACTTGTCCTCCATTCTATAATTTTGCTTAGTCAACATCTCTTTCTCATATATAGTTATTATAGCTAATTTTTCATATAATCATGGAAACTAAGCCTTTTGTATTTTTTGGGTATCCATTTTGACATAATTTTAACTGACAATTAGCCCCATTATCTACCTTTATATGGACCAATATAATGAAATAACTCTCCGTGACTATATTATTCCACATTAACACAAGGTTTATTTCATCAAGAGAAATTAAGGAAAAACATATTGTGATGTGATACTTTCCTGAGTTTTGATAATTTATAAGTATTAAAGCTTAGTAAAGGATATATGATAGTATGTAATTCAATTCTTTTAGGATTGTAAGTTGTGAAATCAATATCTAATAGGTTGAATATGTTCGATATATCATGTAGTTAATCTAGAAACTACAACTCATATGGTGACAATGATTTGTTAAATAAAGTTTGTGACAACAATCTCATAATTAGATTATAAATAAAATAAATAATTATATTAATTAAAATTATATTAAGATTAATATTTATTTTATATGAAATAACATTATTTTGGATTAGATGCCAAATAATGGGATTTGAGAATGTAAATACATTTGGATGTATATTTTTGTTATGCACTATAATTCTATTATGTTGGGGTTCATTCCAATTGAAATGGATCTAGATTGTACTTGCACTTTAAATTCTAATTTCCTCTTAAAAAATTAATGAATTTTTTGTATTAGTTAATTTATAAAATGAGAATAGTTAGAGTGGTGTAGAGTAATACTAATGAAAACTTAAAGAGTAGAAGGCTAGAGTTTAGAATTGGACAATGAAGTCAAATGTATTGGAAATATACCTGATAACATTCTTTCTTAATTCTATTTCAATTTCTTTTTGTTTTAGTTTGGTTTATTTTACTTCAATTACTTTTATTAATGTAACTTATATGTTAAATGAGCACAGTAAATTCCCCATTCATAATGTAACTTATATGTTAAATGAGCACAGTAAATTCCCCATTCATAGAGTAAAAGGAGAGATCCAAGACCCATTAGAGTAGAAGTAGAGTAGAACACATATATTTTAATTTATTTCATCCATACCTTTTTTTATTTTTATTTGTGTGTTATTTTTTTTTTTTTCTAATATCTAGAATATATATGTCATATTTTATTCGATAGCTTAATAATTAAACATTCATTATTAAATTGTACATTGAAATATACTAAAATGAAATATTGTTGTAGAAAGATTCAAAACTAAAAATAAAATAACATAATTACATCTTATTATTACAAAAATTGAGGATATAGTAAATTATAATTTAACAATGAGTATGCATTATTTTAACTCAATTTCAAGTGTGTTTCCTTTTTTCAATTTCATTTTAGATCAGGTTTAAAATCTTCAATTATCTATTGAAATAATAATAATAACGTTTTTCTACATGAAATATGAAGTTATATTATTTCACACATAACTGTGACGTAAGAATCTACATTTCTAATTTTACTAAATTTTAATTCAAGAATGGAATTAGATTATTTTAGATGTCTCATTTAAACTTTTGAATTAGAGTTAAATATTTTAATATTTTGAATTATAATTAAATATTCATGTTTCGATTTATATTTTGAAATAGATGAACACTTTAAGTAACCCATTACTATAATATTTATCAATATATCGAGTTATAATTTAATGCTAGATTGTTTCCTTCTATAATGTGATTTCAAATTTATCTAGGAATTAGGAATTCTGAGCTTACTCAGCTACAAGGAACTCTGTGCTTAATCTAGGAAGTCTTTTATTCTTGAGCTAATTATTTGTCTCTCGAGTATTCATTCCAACATAACTAGAGTGTTACATTCCAAATAATTTAAAATTTTCATTGAGAATTAGCTTACCGTGGTTTCCTGGCCATGGTCTTAGTTTCCACAATAGTAAAAACAAGTATTTGTGATTCCCTTGTCTCTTTGAAAACTACCTATAACATGGCCAATAGCTCCTTTTTCAATTTCTCTATATAACTGAGTCTTCATTTGAGTGATATTTTGTTCTTATTAATCATCTAGTGGAATTTCTTTCTCTCTTGCTTGCAAGAATTGGGATTTTCTCCTATACTAATCGACGATAATCATATAAATTATGTCATATTTTTCCACTACTGTTTCCTTAAACAAGGGGAATGGTTTTTTAATAGTCCCAAGGATCTTTTCTTGACTTCATATCCTCTATACAAGCTTCTAAATTTTCTCATTCAATTTTTATTCTCCTTTTGTATTTACACTTTAATGGCCTAAAGTTTACCCATGTTAGGTTTACTTTCTTTTTAAAGTGTTGGTAGGTTACTCAAGGGCATGGATTAACATTATCATTTACGAATAATCTATAAAAAATAGCCATATGGCATATCTATATCATTATCATGGATATTAACCATGTAAATAAACAAAACTTCATGTGTTTTTTGAATTAAGAAAAACCTTCATTTATAATTGTAAGGCTTGTTGTCATGGATTTCTAGTTTGAATGCCCATATTTACTAGAGGTTCACCATATTTAATCTATTATGTGAATTTTATGGTTAGATAAATGTTACACTTTCATCATTTAAATCTAGAAAGCTTAGGAATTAATTTTTTTTTATTCCAACAAACTACTCTACATGTTTCTTAGATGTGCATAACCAATTGTGTACTTAATGATACACTTCCTACTTATTGTGTACACAAGAAACAAATGATGCAATTATTTCTAGCTTGATAGCATTACCACCATAAGCATGAAGTTGTCTTATATTTTTCAGATGCTTATATAATATCTATTATAGGGAGTGTTAATGTGTATAGATTGAAGGTGGTTTATATATCTATGTATTTATGTATTTGGATTGAAAAATAGAATGAGAATGGTTGTAGGTGAATTCCTTACAAGGTTCATAAAGAATACACTACAAATTGGGGTTGTAACACGTGATTTACATAACAACATTTCAAATGAAAATTGTAAGTTGGTCTTCTAACATGTTCTTTAGATAATGAGAATTAAGACCATGAATTTAATCAAAGGTTGAATTGAATGATGGTTAATCAAATTAATATTTTAATGTGTAATGATATAACCTAGTTATGAAATAAATTGATTTTGAGTGTTGTGGGAGTAAAAAAAAATTCAATAAAAGGCCATTACATTTAATTATCATGCTAATGGTTAAATAAAAAAGAAATAGTGCCATAGATGTAAAATTGAAAATAGAATTAAAAATAAATCATTTCATTGAATTCAATCCACATAGTTAATCAATAATCATTAAAACCATGTTTCATGAATAAACCCTGACATAAAATTACTTATTAGAAATTGATAAAAGGATTCATAAATTATGAGATACAATCACACAAAGAATTAACAAATATATAATGGAGATTACCCAAGAAATAGAAATTGGAAAGCCAACAATTAATGGTTTTTGTTTATTGTCAAGAAGTATCACAAAATGGATCTACACACTCTTAAAAATGTATTTCATGTATTTTTCCTCATTCATGGTATTTTTGCATATTATTTTTCATCATACACAAATTTTGTTCCCCATGGTGATGATCAGATCCACTATATCATCCAACCTTTAATTATATTTCTTTATTTAGAGTACTCTCAATTATTCTCACTACCCCTATTTTTTTTTGCAAGAATCCATATTTAAATTTATTATCTCCTCGATTGTTTTTCTATCAGCTAGAGATTCCTTTATTGTAATGTTTCTTTGATTTCCAAACATCAAGTGTTCCATTTCATCTGTTGAGGGGATAATGAGACTAAGATCAACTGGTATATTTCATCTATTGAGGCCATAATGGGACTAAAAAATATAACATTTATTTCTTTAGTAATGGTGTGATGATCTAGGTCCACATGGCCCACCTTTTCAAATAAAAAAATGACCTATTTGACTTCCAGATACTTGGTATCTTCCCTACTAGATAAGTCCCTATGATCAACATGTTGGAAGAGATTTCTCCAAGGGATTTCTAATAAGCTTTATAGTTGGGTGTTTTATGATATGAGCTTAGCAAGCCACCTTGTTCTTCTCAATTCGGTGTAGCGAGCTCTACATGTTTGCTAGCTGTTAGCTATCACTGCACCTAAAGTACTATTTAAATCTATTACGTCTATTTACAAATACTTCATTTAGAAAGGAGAAAATAAGGAAAATAAGAGCTGAGTAATGGCCTAGGACAATATATTCTAGCATAAAATAGTAGTGGGTCAAGGATTGAGGGATATGGAAATCTTGAGAAACATACTAGGGGAAACATTATGGTGGCATTGATAACAGGATGGAGCATAGTCATGGAAATTATTTCAGGATCAAAAGTATTGAAGTTCCTCCTCCTAGTTAGAGAAATTACATGAAATTGATTATTTGCATGGGTGATCCATCTGAAAATTGGGTTTCCATAGTTAGAGCTTGATTCAACACCATTCCTTTTGGGAAATAATAAATGGTAGATATGCAATATTTTGGAAAAATTGCCAAGAGAAAATGCCTCACTTAGGGCATCATGTTGACCTAAGATATTTTTAAGCATCCACCACATAACAATAATTCTTTACTATAGAAAAAAATTGGAAACCAAGTCAAGACTCTATGTTATGGTGGTAATTGAAATTGATAGAATATTGGATAACTCAACCAACTCTCTCTTCTTTTCCTCAATTAGCCAATGAGTTCCAAAAATTAAAATTATCATTTTTTCTGGACCAATACAACCTTAGGTGGGGTTATTAGACCAAATATATGTTCGCTCTAATGGAATCCTATTCTCTTTCAATAATACATCAAGATATCAATATAGATCCTATCTAGAGGAAAATATCGATGAATGATATTGATCCCAACGTAACTCACCTAAGATGGTTTGTAGTTCAACATAGAATTATAATTTGGGTCAAATTAGGAGGAAATGGTATATGGGTCCTTAACTTTATTATCTTTCTTGGAGTGAAGAGGATTCAATTCTAAATTTATTAAATAAATTTATTTATGTTGATCACCTATGGGGAATTATATTGGTTCATTTCAAGTGTTTTGATCACAACTACAATGGTATAGTGGAAACAATTGATCTCTCGTGACGAGACATACTCAGTAACCCAATGATTAAGATATATTTGAATTTGATAGTAGGTTTTATCAAGTGGGATATATGGAAGGAAATTAATATAAGAATAATTAAGTAGAAATACATTAAGGGAAATTTATCTAGCTACAAGTTAAACAACATATTTAGGAGACAATTCTCTTAAATCATTGTCCAACAATGACTAGAAGGTGAATTCTAAGGAGGATTGGATCCTTTCCAATTTGTACCTATCTCTTTCTATGATAACTTCTCTGAACCCTAATATTTTGTATTCAATACAGTCATCTGTCTCCCTTTTTCTCCCCAACTCTCATGCGTTTTTTTGAACTTAATTTTTATGGTGGCTTTAAAGGAAATCCCAACTGGCAAAGGTATGGGCATATTTTCCATTATTTGGATAATAGATTTTTAAATACGTTCATGATGAACTATTGGTTTACTAATAATAACATGGTATAATTCCTTTCTCTTAAAAGAGATTTGTTGGTGAAAATAAAAGTTTACTGTTAAAAGAGCTTCATATCAATAGGTATTCTTAGTTTATAATTAAGACTATAAAGAAACATATATATTGGTCACTGACCGTGGAAATTTTGTTTAGAAGATGGAGGTTGGATTGTATCATTTCCTACATTGAAACTCTACTAAGAAATACTGATTATGTTTTTCCTTATCATTCGATGTGAATTGGTAACAAGGTAGCTAACTACTTAGCTAATATGGAGTGCCATGATAGAAAAATATGCTTGAATGAATCATGGTCTAATGGGGATCTGTGAATTTGGAAATTTCCTTTAAAAATTATTTTGGATGTGGAAAAGCATTCCCAAATCAAAATGCAAGTATAAATGAAATCAAAAGTTGGGAGCGGTTCCTACCACCTTGTCGCCTCCCATTATAGTTAAGATGGGGGTGGCGTGGAAAACCCATCCCATGGAAAAATCGTGTGAGACCTTCATTTTTTTGGTGTAATGGTTTATTCACCACATGATTCTTAATTTTTTTTATTACTTCATGTAGGTTGGTTTATCTCATTTTCCTAACCAATTCTAATACCAAGGGAAATATATTTGGGAAATATATTTGATAGATCGGCCAACACTTGGCCTTTTCTAGCATGGACATTACAATTTGATGGGGTAATAGTGGTGGTAAACCACACAATATTTCAATTTCTTCCTTCTTTTTTTGTTCTTTAGAGAGTAAGGTTTATGATTAGGGGTATGGGTGACATCATTATTGCAAATGTTTATGTTGTCTTAACATATGGATTCAAGACACCATCGGGTCCATTGATTGATTTCATGGAGTTTTGTGGTGTCACCACTAAACTTCCATGATCAAGGTTTCTATTGGCCCTAACATTCTTGGGTAGTGACTTTTGGGTAGTTGTTTCCCTCCTACTTCATGAATTGTATCTTTTACTATATGTCTGGTGCTATTGCTATTTCGGTGACCCTCACACACTTCTCTTGTTGCATTATGTTTTATTGGGTCATAGGATATTAGGGTCACTCATGAACCTTGTGTTATATTTCCTCTTATGACCTGATATTTCCCTTATCGGAAGTTTCCCATGTTATTTCCCTCGTGATTTCATCATTGGTTTGGATTTGACCTCATTTTTTTCATGTTGGAATTACATGGCCATTTATTGTTTAGGCACAAAAGGGACTCTCAAAGATGATATTATTTTAGTTGAATGGTTTTTTGGGGTGGTTTTGAGACATCTAGAATCTCTTATGTCATCGATTATTTCTAAGGGGGGTCTAAGGGGTTGGTTGTTGTCTCAGTGTTGTGTCTATTTCTCATGTCTCTTATTCTTAATGCCTTGAAAAAGGGTACGCAAGAACATAGGGGCTAGTGGATGTGAATAGCAAGGCTAGTCATACACCCAAACATAGGAGCAATAATCCACTACCATTTATCATTAAGAAATTTGTCCTAGCATTTAGGAGGTGTTCCATCGCCTAGAGAACTCTGCCATTAATGGCAATTACACATGTTTATATTTAGAAACTATTGAGGAGTTTTCAAATTTTCTTCCTAAAATTGGTCATACCAATGGAACAAGGAACCAATATATGCATTGCATCACCCTACATTTATAGCCAAAGACCGTGTTAGGTTAAATATTAAAACATAAACATAAGGATAGAAATGAAATCATTTCCTCCTTGAATAGGATTGAGAGGGTGAAAAATTATTACTGGTATTGTCTAGAGATATTGGATGCTCGCTTCACCCACCAAGAGTGTCATCTTCAATGTTAGTTCAAGCCCTCTACACTAGTTTTATAGGTGCAAGGAATCCTCCACCTATCACAACTTCGTATTCTTAAATATATTGTTATAATATTCAATATTGTGATATGGAATTTCCACGAACAATTGAGGTCTCCTTTTGTTGAAATTTATATCTTCTTCTATGTGCCAACATATATGTTTTCCCTTGTGGAATATTGAGGTTAGTATGCTTTTGAAAAATGGTATATCAATGATGTATGTTGAATTTTTAATGTAATACAAATTTAACTTGAAAATAAATAAACAACTGATTAAAAATAGGTGTGAATCTATGGGAGACATCTTACATCATGAAAAAAAAAACCATAAAACTATTTTATATTTATATTTTAAATTGTTATTATTATTACACAAGGAATAATATATGAGTCTTATATATATAGATATATAAATATAGATAATGGAAAAAAAACACAGTAAAACAATAATAAATAATAAGAGTTTAACCACATTTGTGGACATCACTTTTTTTAATTAATTTTAATTAAATTGAAAATTAAAAGGGGCATAACTATATTGAAGATAAATTTCGTCTCTCTATCTTAACAATTACTAAAAATAATTTCAACTCTTTCTTAACTATTACTAAAAATATTCTATGAAAATTAAATCTCCAATAATAACTTTTTTTTTAAAATTAACATACCTAACAACTTAATAAATTAAAATATAATTATTTTTTAATATAAAAATATTAAAATTATATAAATATAATCATAATAAAATAATTAGATAAATATAATCAGATAAATATAATCATAGTAAAATAAATAAATATAAAAATAAATTTATAAGATTTTAGAAAGGGTTTATTAGAAAAACTCTCCTCAAACATCTGGTATTTCGTATTTTGTTAATGAATAATTATGAAATTTATTAATTCAAATGCAGTAAATTGTTATGTATTATTTCTTTAATTTACAAATAAATTTTATAAATTAATATTTTATTTTATTGAAATAATTGTGAATATAAAAAAATAAAGATAAAAAGTATTTATATAATATTAAATTGTTTATTTTTTCAAAATGTAGAAAGAATTATCAACTCATATAGTTGGAAATGTGAAATTATAAAAGCATTTCATTTTAAAATATTAAGATTTTAAAGAAAAAAAAAAAAAACTGATAATCTCATATACTATTTTTAATATCATAAACTTTAAAATATCTATCTGTCTATAGAAATTTAGATCAGAAAACACAATCAGCGCTATTTCCTCCTGGTCCGCCAAAGAAAAAATATGTACCATTGGTATCATCACGAGATATAGGTGACACGTCATAACATAGTGGTCTACCTGCCAACGGATGTGGAACGAGATCAAGCAGCACTGCTTGCTGATTCGCAATTTGTATGTTCCTTACGTGTCCACTACGACGAAAACCTTCAGCTGAAAAATGCCCGTTCCCCATTTCTGTTTTACTAAAGGGTGATCCTGGTGTTCCTTGTAAAAAAGAAACTTCACCTCCAAAACCTACTAAAACTGCACCCGAATTAAGAGCTGTAAAAAGTGAGCCAGGCCACCAACCCAAAAGTTTATTGTTTATATATAAAGACCATCTGGTATCATTACTCCCTGGATTCTCCTGTACACATATATAACAAAATTTAGCAAATCCCATCAGTGATATATAACAAAATTTAGCAAATCACATCACCGAGGGAAAAAAGTTAAATATAAAAAATAAAGATATCAGAATAGAGATTTATCTCTCCCAATAAGAGAAGTAACTCACCATGACAAGTTTTAAATTGATCATTTGTTGGTTCCCACCAATTGTAGACACCGGGGATATTGGGGAACCTAGATAATTAGTAGCACCCTGTGCTAACACGAACCCTGGACAATCTGTGTCTTCGCAACCCGTGCCACTATCTCCATCATTCTGCATCATATATAATCCATATTCAGTTAAGTAATATTTTATAATGGAAAAGTGAACAATATGGCAATGCTAGTGTAACATATATAACACCCCAAATATTTTTTTTTACATACACCAACATTACTATTGACATGGTTTGACCTTCTCTTTCATGGCAGCAGGTTAGGTTTTGCCCAGAACCCTTCTTCTTCTAACGAATCCGGGTAACGGTGGTGTGGCATCTACTTACAAGATTGTTCCATATTCCCTGTTTGACTAAGCCTAACTGCCGGGGGTTTTGCTTCATTCTCACAGAGAAATTCAGGGTTCAACATATGATTTAAGAGATGTCTCGTAATATAGCTGTTCTATGTAAAACCGTGCTGGAATGTATTTTATTACCCATACCTTGATATATGAGGGTCTAGTTTTGATTTTCAACTCTCCCCTTTTTCCCATTGTGCATTACTGTTAATTCTTGCGACTTGTAGGGTTTTTCGGTGAGGAGGACTCAAGAGTGGTTAATGCCGCTCCAAGTCTCTTATGTCCACCCCCCTAGGTAATTTGTATGGTCCCCCTCTTTTAATATATCTTTCGACTTTCAAATCCTACAACACACCAACCATTTTATGGTCATTCCTATTGTGTATTTATAAAGGGTTTTCCTCTGCGTACAGGGTCATGCAAGGGAATGAGTCAGATGTGATTTGCCAAAGTAAGAATCCCCTTCTTATCTTTTTTGTCAGATTATTTGTAACACCTCCCTTTTCCTCTACGCATTTGAGTTTAACCCATATTTTTTTTGTTCTATATAGGTGAGTTTTCCCTATTTCGCTACGTCCTCCATGCCGAGGGCTTAAGGATTTTTGAATGTCGGTTAACTCATGGGCCTTTCTGTCCAGATTGGTCTACTCGGTTTGTTAACAAACCTAGAAGTAGCAGCTTCTCGTGGTGATTTTATTCAATTATGCTTGGGCGTCGAAGGATTTGGTTCGAGGGTTTCATTTTATTTTCCGAAACTAGAAGTGGTTCTAGTTGTTGAGGCCAAGGGACTCGGAGAATATTTAACCCTTTAGAGGGAGATTGTATTTCCTAACATATTTATGTATCTATGGTTTTCTGTCGTTGTTTGAAATAGACTTATGATTTATATTGCCAACCTTTGTTCTTTATAATTACTCATTATTATGTCTACTTATTTGAAATTTATTGTCAAAAATAATGTTGATGCTAGTTAGGCGCATTAAATCGTTATCCTCGTTCTTTGTTTTTATAAATGCATACTCTAAAATCTTAAGTAAGTGATTTGTTACTCATTGTGCATGGCTGGATTTGAACACACAGTCTTATCTCTTAGTTGATTTTAGAAACGCATTCTTTGTATTAAATTTTTGAGTTCTTAGATAGGTGTATGTCCCCAAATTTGCCTCTATCACATGGTTTAACCTGCGTTTCCTTAACTACTCTTAATACTCAGTGACTTGCATGGTATTTGAATAAATGCATCTAATACGTGTGCTTTAATCATTTTCTTACTTCTCTTATGTAAAGCTTTTTCTCCTTATTCATTCTCTTCTCGAAGAAAACAAACCTCTATTCCCAGTTCCACAGGTTAAGTGGAATGGAGCCCTGCCATAATAGGAGAATAGGGCTCCACATGAGTAAATATTCTCTTGAATGATTACCTCTAGCATATCCTAAGTTATAATATGATACAAATTTATTTACTTGGTGAGTTATAAATGGACTCCTGATGATGAAAACTAAGTTCTTTTAAAATTACTTTACTATAATAAAATCACATGGTGATACTATGCATTATTGTAAACTTGGGAAAACGTGTCCCAACAGAGTCAACTTAATCTTTTAATTAATTCTTTTGATGATTGTAACCAACATATGGTTTGTTTATGTAGACGGTAAGGTAGACAAAGTCAATCAGCCACCTGGTCGAACCCTTGAAACTTCTCGGTTTTATGTGTGTCCTGATCAATTTCACAATTATCTAGATATTTGCTTCTATATCCCTATCCTCCAATCATTTATGCACTCATTAGTCGACCTACTTCAATCTAAACTTATAACCATCAGCATATGGTTACACGTGTTCTCTTATTAACTAGTGGAGAATGTTCCTTCGAAATGAGACATGCCCTATTAATTTTTGTTTTAAAATTAACATTGCAAAAACACGGGACACTTTCCTTTTAAGAAGAAATCTACAAGAAACTCTTATCTCCATTTCATAAAAGTTTTAGTTACCTAGGGAGTATAGGGTTTACTGGTCATTAACAAGCGAGTATATCTATCTTATTCTTGGTGTTAGTAGAAATTCATTACGAAGATCTCACGCCACAGTCGTGATACTTGCAATGACGTCCAGTCTCTCCCCAAGCTTATTTCAATGGAGACAGTGTAGGAATTAAGTTAAGCAGTTTTGAATATCAAGACCAAACTAGTCATGTTTTCCACAAATTTTCTCTCTAGACCCTTTAGTTTCTTAATTATTTCCTTGGATTTTTTTCCCACCAAGATGGAGGTTTTCTAAACCTCCTCTCGAGGGAAAAGAAGAAGTGATAACTTTCCTTAATTGTGTGGAGGTTTTATTAACCGAAATTCATTTCTTAAATTTAATAAATTTATTATTCCTTTTCCAATCTAAATTTATGATATAAAAAAAAAATTAAAAATAAATATAACATTAGTATCTCACTAAATTATCCTATAGGTATTACATTTCTACTCTATATTTTATGGAATATTGTTTGGAAAAAAATATTCAATATTTGCTATAATAAAAAATATAAAAGAAAATGCATGTTTAATTAGTTTTCCATATGACTTAATATAATTTCATATAAAGTAATTATAAGTAAAAAATATATCAGTAAGATATTTAAACTTCATACTTTTCAAAAATATTTTAACACATTATTTAAATAAATTATTTGAGGATCTATGTTAATTTATATGAACATCAACTTAGTATATATATATATATATATATATATAGGAAAAGAAAAAATTTCAATATTACATATAATAAAATATCCAATGCAAGTTATGAATAAATTGTTTTATTGTGAATTAATATTGACCTATATTTAAAATATATATTATTGAAGAAGACAATTTAAACAATAAAAAATTACACATTGTTTTCTTTCACTCTAAATTTTCACCTCAAAAAATTTGATTCATGTGAGCTCATGGCACATCACTGCTTAAGATAGATCTATGCTGGTTATCTTGCATCACAAAATTTCATTAGGACTTTTCCTAGCCAGAAGTCATTAATTTTATCAGATAAAACAACTTGAAAATAAAAATAAACATACTACTAATTTTATAAATGTTAGGGTAGTGGAAATTTTACATTTCATATTGCTATAAGAGAAGGAAAATTTTTATATGTAGAAATCATGACAAAATATTAGAGGGAAGTGTGTACTTGATGAGAGAGGTGGCTTACAAATTGAGAGATATGTAATTGTAATAAAAGTATGTAAATCTGTTTATCCATAAATAGCTCAGAAAGATCAATTCTCTTGGGATGCAAACATTTTTTTAAGTGAAAGGAGTAGCCTAGCCATATGAATTAAATAGTTGAAAAAATCTAATAATTATCAATCCATAATAAATACCAAAATGCTTCATGATACATCTCAAGTTGCTAATTAACAAAATTGTAATTTTGTTTTAAATTATTATTATTATTACTCTTACCAATTATAAAAACAGAAGCTATGAGTTGAAACAAATATACATTTAGAAAAACATGTAACAAAATTTTTGAACAAAATTTAAATTTCTACTATCACATTAATAATTAAATTTAAATTTTACAAATTCTACTTAAAAAAATATTTAAAATTAATAATAATAATTTAATTTTAAAATAATATTAAAATTAAGAAATAAAAAAATAAAAATACTTACCGTCCAAGTTGAAACAAATCTTGGATTAGTGTCTCCTTGATAAGTTCCTGGATTTACCTACAATAATTATTAAAAAATAAAATAATTACCCATTAATAATATTTTTTTTTTCAAACAGAATTAATTAATATTAAGAAAACAACACTATTTGTCAATCATGTCATTAATTAAAATAATACTTTCTTTATTCATATTTAAAATCATTAAATATTTAGATACGCTAAAGAGAGCTTACCTCCCATCCAACCATAATGGTTTCGGGTGCACCCTCGCTTCCATAATTTTCTGCCCAAATTTTGGACGCACTGTATATACCTTTACCATCAACGTCCACATTCGGCTTCCATACGTTCAACCCCGCACTTACTTGATAGATTGGTTCAGTTACTGGGTCACTTGTGTTGAATGACACAATACCGTACTTTCAAAGACAACCCAACAACAAATAGTGGGTTAAATTTCAAATAAAGAAAAAATCTGTTCGAATTTTCTTTACTGAACAAAATGGTTAATTTCAGATAAGGGGTCGGTTAATTATTTTCAAGTTCGAACGTAACGCTGTAAACTAACAAACTATACTAATTTTTTATAACGAACTTGTAATAAACTTTTATTTAGCACCCCTCCATAACAATCATTATAAACTTTGAGTTATATATTAATTCTTAAAACTATTTAAATAAGAGTCATAAATCTTATTTTTACAACGTTAAATTAATTAATTAAATCATAAATTTTATTTTTATGATTTAATTTTATTTTTATAACTTAAAAATGAGAACTGTGGAGATTCCGAACTGTGATTCCAAAAAAACGTTAAATTAATTAATTACATCATAAATTTTATTTTTACAACATTGAATTAATTAATTGAAAATAATCCTATCTTTTTAACATAATGTAAAATCCTACATTTTAACACTTTCTAGGCATTTAACAATTTAAATTAATTTTCTATAAAAATAATATATATTTTTGGTTCGTATTGTTGATTTCAAACGAAGTAAAAATTATTAAGAGAATCACCTTGGTAAATAATAAAAATCTCCCTTTTAATATTATTTAAAAGTATTAATAATAAAGAAATAGAGATATATTTCAATTTTAAGTATGAAATTTCTAATTTTATTATGGTGAGAAACGCTATACAACCTAATTTAGAGTGGATGGGTGACTATTATATATGGAAGTGTTAGATAGATTAGCATTGAATGTGAGATTTTAGATGTTTTTTATATTCAATTTTTTTTATAATGTATTTGATTTATTGATAAAATTTTGAATAATATTTTTAAATAAAATAAAATAAAATATACATATTACATTAAAATATATAACTTATATATAATACTTATAAATTAACATCAATTTTATCATATATATTAAAATAATAATTCTATAAGCATGAGTCATCTAGACTTTTGGTTACTATGCTATGGATCTAGCTTTTTTATTTTTCTATTATAATACCATGGGCCAATACCATGGTGTATCCATACAACATGCCCAAAAACCATAACTTATTTCAAAATAAAAATATTTTAGAAATAGTTTATTTTAATTTAATTTTATAACATTTTTTAATTGAATATAAAAGGAAAAATGTTATAATTATTTTAGAGGTATATCTAAACTCTCCATCCTCACTACTATAAAAATCTTCCCATAGAGACTAAATAGAGGCTTTAATAATAAAAAAATGACAATGGTTTTATGTATACATGTGCGAAATTTATATAACATAATTTATATTGTAAATAACTAGGATATATTCATTTTAACCAAGGATCTAAGCAAGGAGAGAAATCAAAGTGACTAACCATGATAGAGGATAGATAACGCATTATTTTTAAATTTTTTAATATTGTATTTTCTTTCATGATTGATCTAGAATATATATTTAATATTTTACAACCAATTATGTTCTTTTATATATATTTTTTAATTTATATACTTTCTTAACTACAATACAATGGGATAATATTTAATAGAGAGAGTGAGATGGATGGGGAATAAGTGGCTGAGAGAGACATAGAGGTGGGAGAGACAAGGAGAGGAATGGAGAGAGAGAGGGTGGGGGAAAAGGGGGGCAGAGAGAGATGAATGTGGTGAGGGATAGAGATGGAGGGAATAACAAAGACATTGAAATCTATCTAGAAATTATACAAATAATATGTATACCAATGGATTCAATCGGATCATGCAATATTCTAGAGCAAGATATTGAATCCTTCTACAATTAGTTTGCAGAAATTAAACAGGATCACACAATCACACCAAGTAAGAGAAAGAAGCAAATAAATCACACAACAAACATATTTTTGTTGGGGAAAGTTTGCTACTCGAAACCACTCTATCTCTACTGTATAATGAACCAAGGAATAATGAAACAATACAATGCATGTGTGCTCACCACAACCTCATACACTCTACCAATTGTCTCACACTGATCCGGACAAAATTGGGTTAGTACTTAGCCAATTCTCAGCCTCTGCTCAGCCTCCCTTGCTTATGCAATCCATAGGTAATTAATTGCTATTAAATAGGAAAATTAGCCTTCCTTTAATGTGTAATGAATCATGAGAATCCTATAGTGTATATAATTACACCTGGGAAATTTGCTATAAATATAACTGATACATAGCTTCCATTTAACCATTGTCTCAACTTGGTCTTCATCAGAAGTGACATGCATGCAAATATTAATGGTAAATCATCAGTTTCTTGGAAAATCACTGCATGTGAATTAAATCTGATTTAATTCACTGTACCTCTCACTAGTGCAACAATAAGTTACAACTAGTTAAACTAATTTTAACTTAATTAATTGAGTTCACTCATTTCTCATGCATTAAAATAATACATTAACTGCAACTTGGATTGTAAATCAAATATAATCACTCTACATGCCTCACCAACAACCCTCGACTCGAATTTCATTAGCTAACTAAGTCTATCACACTCCGTTAACTATTACAAGTTATTATGAGATAAGATTACAATTTATTGTGCAATCTATTGAAGGGATAAATAAATTTGACAAATATTTCTTTCAATTTAATTAAGGAATAATTAAATCAAAAGCCTCCATGGTAGCAATTTTGGATGCATTTTTCTATATTTTCTTTCTAGATGCCAATTTCAGTGTTTCTTCTTGCAAATTTCAACACTCTCTCTTAATAAGAAATGAATCAATCTTTCCTGATCTGTTACCTTTGGAATTTTCTTCCATGCAACACTTCTCTAGTGTTGTTTGCACATGAAAATATCCTGAAACACAATAGCCTCCAAACAACTGAATCAGTATAATGCATATGTCATTAGAGTCTTTTGACTATTGGATCCTACAACACATTTCTACTGGACTCTCTCCGTTGTTGACATCTCGATCCATGCACTCTGTACTGCTTCCAACTCTGATCCGCGCTCAAGTATTCGACACTTGTCACACTAACTTTTGTCTTCCTGACATACGACTGCATCAATCTAACTGATCGTTCCTACTATTGTTGTAATATGGGCTAAGCATAGACAGGTTCAATCCATGAGACACACCATCTCAAGGAATCCTGCCCAAATTTATTATTGGAATTAATTCCGCACATCGCCCCACGTCACACCTAGAGGTATAGCTACATGTACTCTCTCTACCTTTCTGGCTCCAAATTTCCCCCTCCTAGAGGTCTCTCATTGAGTGGACTCTTCCACTCCATCTCCTCTCTTCTTCTCCAATTTTTTCTTCTCCACAACCTTTGGAGACTACTTCTAAGGCTTCATGTTGAAAGATAATTTCTCCCTCTCAACCCCTAAGTCTCTAACCAGTTATTTTCTCCTCAAATCCTTGCATGCATCCTCAAACGCAATAGCATACATTTTCTTGACTCTGGAACTGATCTGCTTCACCTGTCCAATGGCTATGTGTTTAAGGAAAACTTTTCCTTTTCTAAACAATATTTCATAACCTCGGTCTTCCAATATCGCTACAGATATAAGATTCTTCATTAGGGATGGAACATACAAAATATTTGCTAGTCTAAGAGGGGAGCCATTCTCCCTCTGAAAGGTAACTGTACCTATGCTGGTAGCATTACACCTCTCCTCATCTCCAAACTTTATGCTCTACTAGAGGTCCTTCTCCTCCAAGTCACTGAAGAGATCTCTATTCCCTACCATATGGAATGAGGCACCACTGTCTAGATACCACATCCATTACATTGCAGTGTTGGCCATGCATGCAATGAGAGTAAAATCAAACTCGAACTGTGAAGCCAATGCTTCACCCACTACAACTACAAGCTCCTTCTTGCTTGCCTTCTTCTGTGGACAATTCGAAGCATAGTGCCCATGCTCATGAAAATTGAAACATTTGATCTTGGACAAGTATTTCTTAACCAAATTTCCTTGGGACTTCTTTCCATTGGATTTCTTTCCTTTTCTAACTCACCGACATTGTAATTTTCTCTCCATCGCAAAATTCTAAAAACAGAGCTGATTTTAAATCTATAAGGTCTCCCTCATCCAAGCACCGATTCAACCATTTTTTTTTTTAAATTTGGGTATTTTTTTGCAAGGAATCAAAATATGCTATTTGTTTTTGAAAATTTTGCATCAAAATTTTTAGATATTCTCTGCAACCTGCCGCCCGAAAAATTTCTCCTGTGATACCATGTAGAAATTATACAAACAATATGTATACCAATGGATTCAATCTAATCATGCAATATTCTAGAATACTTAATCATTCTACAATTAATTTGTGGAAATTAAACATGATCGCACAATCATACCACGTAAGAGAAAGAAGCAAATGAATTGCACAACACAAATTTTTTCCTGGGGAAAGTTTTATGCTCAAATCCCCTCTATCTCTATTGTATAATGAACCAAAGAATCATCAAACAATAAAATTGATGTGTGCTCACTACAACCTCATACACTATACCAATTGTCTCACACTGATCCAAAGAAAATTGGGCTAGTAGTTAGCTAATTCTCAACCTATGCACATCCTGCCTTTGTTAGAAAATCCTTAGGAAATTAATCCCTATTAGATAAGATAATAAGCCTTGCTTGGCTGTGAAATACATCATGGGCATCCTATGGTGTATATAATCATGCCCGGACAATTTTCTATAAATAAAACTGATAGATAACTTCCCTTTAACCTCTTTCTCAACTTGGTCTTCATCAAACTGACATGCATGCAACTATTAATAGTAAATCATCAATCACTTGAAAAATCACTGCATGTGAATTAAATCTAATTTAATTCACTTGACCTCTCACTAGTGCAACAACCAGTTACAACTATTTAAACTGATTCTAAAACAATTAATTGAGTTAACTCATTTCCCATTCATTAAAATAATACATTAACTACAACTTGGACTCTAAAACAAATAGAATCACTCTACATGCCTCACCAACCACCCTCAACTCAAGTTTCATGAGCTAGTTGAGTCTATCACACTCAATTAACTATTACAAGTGATTATGAGATAATGTTACAATTTATTGTCCAATTTATTTCAGGGATAGATAAATTTGACACATGTTTATTTCAAATCATAAATAAAAAGCCTCCATGGTACCCATTTCCGGAATCCATTTTCTTGATGTTGTTTCTAGATGCCAATTTCATTGTTTCTTATTGCAAATTTCAACAATATAGAGGTTGAGAAAGAAAGGGAGTGACAAGGAAGAGATGGAGATGGAATGAGGGAGAGAAGAGATGAGGGAAGAGAGAGAAAATCAGGGGATAGAGATAGGGAAAGAAGGGGAAGAGAGATTTATGGAGATGAAGGGGGGGAAAAAGAGAAGGAGAGAGGGAGAGGGAGATAGTGATAGAGTTCGAAGGTGGAGGAAAAGAGAAAGCATGGTGGGGGGGAATAGACAAAGGGAGGTGGGAGAGAACAAGGGAGAAAGGAGGGTAGAAAGAGAGGATTTGAGGGAGAATAGAGAGAGATCGGGGAAGAGAGGATGGAGTTGGCAAGGGAAGAAATAGATAGAAAGATAAAGGTGCAGAGGGAGAGGAAGTGACAAGGGAGAGATGGAGCGATGGTGAGGGATAGAGTGAGAGGGGGAAGGAAGGAGAGAGAGTCATAGAAGGGGAAGAGATAGAAGGAGAGGAAGAGTGAGGGAGGCAAAGATATATGGATATGTAGAGAGTGTGTGTATGTTTTGTGGGGGAGAATGAGAGACAAGGGGAGATAGAGATACAGATGGAGGGGGAAGAGAGGCCAGAAGAGAGAGGTAGAGAGAGGGAGGGATGAAGATATCTATCTATCTATCGATATATATATATATATATATATATATATATATATATATATATATATATATATATCTATCTATCTATCGATATATATATATATATATATATATTGTGTGTGTCTATGATAAAAAAACATTAAAAAAAAGATTAAAAAATACATTTAAAATAAAAAATTAAAAACTGTATTATAAAAAAAATAAAGATTTCAAAAAAAAAAAATAGCACCTCAAGCCCCCTACCTCGTTGGGAGAGACAACCCCTCTACAGCCCTTGGTGCCGAGCTCACTGCCATTATTTTTTTAATTAATTTAATTTTTAGTTATTTTTTATTATTTTAATATGTTAATTAATTTTTAATATAATTTTTTTTAATTTAATTTTTTTTTTTAGTTTATAGTTTTTTATAATTATTTTATTAATGTTATTTATTTATTTATTTTCTTAGATATTTGAAAATTAAAAAAAGAAAATTATTATTATTAAAAAATTAATGGTGTTTTTTTGTTTTTTTTTTCTTGATTTTTTTATTTTTATTTCTTTTTAATTTAGATGGTTTTTTTTTTTTTTTATGTTATAATTTTTTATTCTTAAGTTTTTCTTAAACATGTTTATTTTGTTATTTTACATAGAATTGTATCCAAATCATTTTTTGGGGAAAAAACTTCAAATGGCATTACCTTTTGATATAATATTCATAGGATTTCCTATGTTTCCAACATTTTTTATTCAATTTTTCATAAAAATATTTTATTAACATGTCACTTTCAACAAAAAGATTTTGAAAAACATATTTTTTTAATTATATCTATATGAAAAATGTGTATTTTTTCGAGTGTTTAAAATTATTCTTTTCTAGTGACAATTATTTCAGGTGTATTGTAATATTAACGATTGATATATAAATTTATAAAAATGTCAATCTTTAAAATATTAATGTTATTAATTTATTTTAAGTTTTAAGGAAAAACTAAAAATTTCATTATAAAAAAACATTGCAAAGAAAAACAAAAAACACATGTATGGAAAACCCTTAGAAAACAATATTAGGAAGAAAAACAATAAGAGAAATAATACAACTTGAAAAATGGTTACGTAATCAACTTTAAAAAAAAAATAGCATATACTCACGACATTAGAAAATTTATAGTGTAACAAAAATGTCTTAAAAAAATGTTGGTGCTTTCCAAAATATAAATAAAAATCACTAGCATTTAAAAAAAATTACCTGGGCTTAATACATTAGAAAACTTAAAGTGTGAAAAATAAGCCCTTTAAAAAAAAGGGTTGATCTTGCATTAACACTTTTCAAAATCAACATGAAAATCACTAACCTTTAAAAGAAAATGTTCATACTTCATATATAAGAAAATTTAAAGTGCCAAAAATATACTCCAAAATAAAAATATGTATTCTCAATAACCACTTTTCAAAACTGGGTGATATTTTTGCTACAAAAAACAAACAAGTGATCGATAATTTTCACGTTTGATCAGTAACTATGTTGGAAGAGCTGCTTGAGGATTGAATAATGTGCTAAGTTGGCACCTCAATTTTGTGGACCTTTCAATATTCTTGAAAGATTTGGACTAGTATCCTATTGACTTACACTACCTTCCACAATGAATTTCCATGATTTTTTCCATGTGTCATTACTGAAGAAGTAGGTTAAAACTATTGATCATGTTATTGACTGAGGGTAAATTCTTGAGGGTGGAGTCTCGATTACTCCTAGGAATCCTCGACTATTTTATGAAGACATTCATAGTAAATCCTAGAGACAATGAGATAGGAAAATTCCTCATGGTGTAGGTGGATAAATTCATTGGCATCCATGCATGTTTAGGGCCTAGTGATCTAGTGTGGATAGGAGAAAAGCCTAAGGAAACCTAGTTGGGTTTGGTTTTGAGTCTCACATTCATGCTTGGATTATGGCACGGGGATGATTGGCTGAAAGAAATATCTTGTTGAATCAATCTATGGTTGGGTGGTTCATGGAAGTCCCAAACTTGGTTTCCTTTTTCATTCATCGATAAGAGTTTCTTCTACCAATTATTTCATGTATAAATGTATTGGATTATATATGGATTTTATGGTTGTTATATCCTTGTTTTTTATGTTTATTATATGTTGGTTATGAGTATATTTTATGATAGACTCGATGTATGGTTCTCATCATGATTTTATTATGAATTCGGTGTACAATGAATGTATGTCCTAATATGTTATAATGAAACTATTGTGATAAGGAAAAAACTATTCTTTGATAATATAAGATATGTAAGATACCCCTATCCTTAGATTTGTTGTTATGACCTGTAGATTGAATATTCGTGAAATGTTTAATGAAATTCCTATCAACGCTAGTTGGGTTCCTATCAAGTAATTTCACTAATAATTGCATTATTATATTTGTTTCATTGTTATTATTAATTTATAAAGGTTTTGATGGTGTTCTGGGTTGTGGCCCAAGACTTGGGCGTGAAAAAGTGGCTAAGAATCAGGTGTCACCAACACATAACTACCTAGAAAATTCCAAAATCACTGGTACGCCTTGTTGTGGGAGTGACTGGAAGGCCTCAATCACTTGCATGGATTGTCATGGGAACGACTAAGTGTCCAAATCAGTCAAATGTCAATTTTTCTGAAGGGTTTGCCACCTGGAAGGGTTGGTTGGCTCTTGAAGGTTCTGTATCATGTGTGGAATGTTAGTTTGGTTTCATTATGGAAGTTCTGGTTCCTTAATTTTACATGGGTACTTGAATCACATCATAGTATCATCCTCTTGTAACTTTTTCAACCCAGTTAGCTTAGGTAAATGTGGGAGAAGATTATCATAGAAACTCTAAAAATGTTGGAATATCCTTCTATATTTGCATTATGAACAACATCTAGACTTTTTCTTATTGGTGAAAAGTGCAAGATTATATGATCATTGAATCCCAATTATTTCTTATCTGGGTCCTTGTGGCATCTTCACCAGAAAATTTCCTATAGAGGTGACCAGCTATACCCAGTGAAAAATATTTTGGAATGTTTTCTGTGGTTATAATTTTCCCCAATACGAGTATATATGCTATAATTTTGACTCTAATACTCCTCCTTTGATTTTATTATGGGGAGGTATGTACCCCATCCTCTTATGTATCAAGCTGAAAATAATCATGGCGAGAACATCGAAAAAATTGGACACTTCCCTCAACCTCTACCTCATCTCTTTGGGTATGAGATAAGCATCTTTTGATTCGAATATTTGGCCAAGACAAAGGTTGATGTGAGGCTTATAAGAATTTTCCCATATTAGGAATCAAGCTATAATCCACTAGATACTGAAGGATTATGGCATGTGCTATCCCTACAAATGGATTCCCATATGAAATATCCTTACTATCATTTGATGAATTTCCCATACATTTATGATTTATTGAAATCATATATCTTGGTAGGTTGATTTGATATGAACATCAGTTATTAGAGTATCTAGATCAAAAGGATGGTTCTTGTCTAATCTGAAAATGACATATTTTAATCTAGTAAAAATTCTTGACCACCTCAACCCTCCATAAAAAGGTGTACTATGACATATTAAAATAGTATGAGCCCATATCCTTAGCCTTATTCATAGAGAAAATAAATAAGGATCCTTAATAATCCATGATCCATTCGTATGAATTACAATGATTAGGAGGCGCTAAAAAATTAAGAAAACATACCATTTCCTTCTTGATGTTGATTTTTATTATCTTAAAGGTATCTAACCTTATAATAATATTTTTTGTTCTTGTGGAAATTCTACTCAACGTGCTCTAGTTTTCCAATACAGTAAAAAAATTTAGCCTTTTGAATTTCAGTCATTGATTGTCACTATCATGATTTCTATGATCGTCATTATAATTTTGTAGGTTTCCTCTATAATTATTCAACTTACCTTTTCCTTTAATGAAGCGATAACACTGATTATTGTCATCTATTCCCTCTATTACAATCTCCTCTTCCTCAAAAAATCATTAACAAGAAGAATAAAATATGAAGTCCTTACTATCTTGTTTCCTTGCAATGTTGATTCCTCAAAATGTGGAATCAGAGACATGCAATGGTGTGTTTAATGTTGGAAGATTAATCTCTATCAATTATCCTCCCTTCTAAAAGTATTTTCAACACTCATCTATTGTTAGATACAATTATTTACCATGTGATATGTCAAGTTAAATATTTAAAGGAATGTGGTTCAAGAGTTGTAATTTTTTTTTTATCAATATCAACTCTGACTAACCTTATCAATTAGATCCTTCATATACGAAAATATATGATGGCTATTGAAAAATACCCAAAATAATACACCATATCATCAAACAATGATACATTGGTTGTAGATAAATTTCAATAAATAAAAATGTAAGAATACTCAACATGGCTCTAGAGTAGAGAAATGCTATTCTATACATCAAAATGACCATATGATACCACACTTTATATTATTTTGTATTAAAACTTCTACATCAAAATATTAGGGCTCCTAAACATTCTACTTTTTATATATGTTCTTACTATTCATGTAAATTTATGTTTTCAATTTTCCCATGTTTCTTATTGTTATAGGTCATTTTATCACATATGATCAATAGACCTATCTTGTTAACTAGATCAATCAACATTCATCAACACCTTGTCATCATCATTGCACAAATCACCTGGAATGAATCTCCTTATTCCCTGATTTTCTAGGATTAGCCGTTCCAATTCAATACTTTTAAGGCCCCCACACACCCTGCATCCTAAGGAGACTGCATTCAGTGAAGGTTTCTCAAATTTTCACCTCCACTATTCATTAGCACATTTTCCCTTGCTTGAGGTTCACCGATTCTAAAAATTTGGGAAAAATAAAAAGAAACTCGAAGCTTCCTCGCTACCTTCAAGCTATTTAAAATTCTAAAAATATTTGGTGCTCTTGTGGAAATTATTCTCAATGTGCTGTAGTTTCCAAGATAGTAACAAAAATTTAGCCTTTTGAATATCGTTCATCAATTTTCACTGCCATGAATTATATGATCCTCATGATCATTTTGATGGTTTCCACTATAATTACTCTACTTATCTTTTCCTTTAATGAAGTGATCACATTAATTATTTTCAATCGTTCCCTCTATGAAAATCTAATCTTCCACGATAAATCATTAAAAATAAGAATAAAATATTTACCCTTTACCATCTTCTTTCCTTGCAATTTTAATTTCTCAAAATATGGAATCAGAGACACCAAAGGGTGATTTCAAATTGATAATAATAAGATCTAGCCATTATCCTCCCTTATAAAAGTCTTTGCAATACTTGTCTATTGTTAGTTACAACTCTTTAAAATGTGATCTGTTAACTTAAATCTTCAAAGAAAAGTGGTTCAAGAGTTCTAAGTTCTTTCTCAAATAAGAAATATCAAATTTCACCAAACCTATGGATTAGATCCTTCATATATCAAAAATATATCATGGGTATTGAAAAACACCCAAAATAATACACCATATCATCAAACCCTAATAAATTTATTTTAGATGAATTTCTAAAAATATAAATGTAAGAGTACTGAACATGCCTCTAGAGGAGATACATCCCATTCTATACACCAAAAAAACCATATGACACTTCACTTTATATTATTTGGTATTGCAGCCTATACATCAAAATATGAAGTAGGGCCCATAAACATTACACTTTTTGTATATGTTTTTACTATTCATGTAAAGTGATGTTTTTAATTTTTCCAGGTCTCTTACTATTATAGGAAATTTTCTCAAACCTGGTCAATAGGCCTGTTAATTATATTAATCAACATCCATCAAGACCTTGTCATCATCCTTGCACAAATACCTTCGCATGAATATCTTTAATTCATGAGTTTCTAGGATTAACCAATTCAATTTCATGATTTTAAGGCCCAACACACCCTACCTCATTAGGAGATTGTGTTCAATGAAGGTTGTTCAAATTTTCACCTGCATTGATCATTAATAGGTTGGCCCTTGCTGAAGATGCGTTGATTCTAGAAATTTGGAAAAAATAAAAAGAATCCCAAAGCTTTCTCTTCCATAAACTTCTAGAATTTGTTTCAACCATTTCCCTTGGATACAAAGTTTGAATCCTATCTTATCCTACGATAGAGATTTCACCTCTTATCTCTTGAGCTCATCGTCCCATTAAGAGTGGATATCAAGACTAGATTCATAAATGGATAAGAATTCCTAACCTATGATCCCCTAATATAAATTTACTTCAATAAACAAGCTAAGGGTTGGATTTTGGATATAGATTCCACCCTTATGTTGCTACTGTGGGAGTCATTATTCCATGTGTGAGGGTGACATAGAGGTACACTTTGTGGCAAGAAAGGACAAGTAAAATTGGAGGAGATCTACTTCAAGATCAACTCCTATACTTGGTTGTAACACTCTCCATTTATATTATCATTATTTTCCTATATGTCATGTTATGATTTCATGTATTTCAATTCCATGTTGATCCATTAAATAAAGTTATTGTATTATCCTACATAGATGTCATAGAACATTGGCTTATGTTTTTAATTATGCAGGTTTGAATTATAGTGATAAGATCTCAGACTAGAGCATAAAATCCAAGAGAGGAGTGAATCTTACGATGATTTATAGGTAGGATTCATCCCATTTTACATTTACTTTAGGGAAAACATTAGCTTTTTTCATTTCTAATGTTCTAGACTAGGCCATCAAGTCTAGAAAATATAGTTTTGTACATAGCGGTAGATTCCATATAACAAATTGGTGGCTCCAATTGGGATCATTGTATTACCTTGGTGGATTCATTTTCCTTAGTGTGTTTTCAAATTTTTTTTTCATACCTTCACTGTCTTACTCAATCAAGAATAGATCTAGGAATACCCTTTTATTAAGTTTCAATTTCAATTTTTCGTATTAGAAACTTGCATCCCCCGATCACTACTTCTTCTACTGTAGAGATAGATCATTGTAGTGCTCCTCATCATTCTCTTTCCCTGTGTTGCAGAGCAATGATTCCATTCAAACACCTTCATTGACTCATTTTTCACACAAAAAATTTCTTCTGTATGATTTTTTCTTTGTCCAAATTTGTTCCAATTTCTCTTCCTTGAGTCCCTAAGTGACTTGTGGTATGTTAGAAGCCTCCGTTTGGTTTTATTTTGGCTTTAAGTGCCTTTGATAAGGATTTTTTTAAATATTTTCCTTTATTCTTGTCATTAGGTCATTAGTGAATTGTTTCGTTTGATGATTGAGTGCTTGAAGGAATTGATGTTTTAGAAATTATTTTGAATAGTTTGTTTTATCAATGATTAGGAAAATATCTTAGTTTTCTTTTGAAAAATGATCGGAATTGAAAATAAAAATATTATGCATCATGGATTGCATATAGGGCTTTGATTTTGATTGGAATAGTGAAGTTGAGGAGATTTATTGTTGCATCACTTATTTGTTGCATTTTTTATTGATTTCTTCTTCCCCTACTTGGTTAGGCCTTTCATTATCAAAATAAAAATGAAAAGGTTTTTTTTGTCATATTAGTTTCATTATAAGTATGTTCAGGTGACATAGCATTTTTATCCTTGAAATAGAAACATAATTCAATATCAACTTTAAAATTCACCTCAATTCATCTAAGGAGAATTTGTCCCATTAGCAATAATATTTAGAGGTCTAAGCTGCAGGCATTTTTCATCGTCTTTAAATGTAGGAGTTGTTATTTTTCTTAGCATTTCATTCCAGGGGTGATATCATGTTCCACATAGGGAAGTGTATCATATGGTTCTCCATGTACCTTCAGGTATATTTTATGTTTCTTCAGGCATGAAAACTATATGGGAACACTCTCATCATACAGTTACGCATTAGACAACACTATTATAGACTACACTTCTACTTAACTTTGAGTATATTTTGGAAGTCCACCATAGGTTTTTATCCTCGCCATAGGTAATCAATTTAGTTTCCTTGTACACTGTGATACACTTAACACAATATTTGGGGACTGACCATATGTAGATCTTTGATTCTCCAAGGTGGCATATTATAGTTAACGGTTTCTTGGTAATCCTTTTTCCTAGATTTCCCCTGTTTTATTTATTTTTTGTTGCTAATGTAGAAAATAAATTAATTCACCATCAAACAACATCCTCACTATGGAACGAATACTTAGTAGATATTAGGTTGACACTAATGGAAAAATTTCCCGAGTACCCAAATCATGGAAACCTTTCTTACATGAATCTTGGTCCTTTTCCTTATTTTGGAAATATTGGTGTTCCTTATATGGCAGCGTTGTCCCTTCCTAGATTTACCATTCCTTAAACAGTTTGGTTTTTTTCTACCTTGTTGGTTATGAATATCCAAACTGATTCTCAACCATGTTATCCTCCACATGAATGACTTCAACCTCAAATTTTTCCTAAAGTTGACCCTTTTTCTTCTTCATTTATTCTTTCTTCATTTGTCTGTTCCTCTTGAAATGGTTAAAGTATTGATTCTAGTAACCAAGAAACTAAGAAGAAGAATAAATGGATGAACAAGAAGAAGAAAAATAAGGAAAGGGACAACCAAGAAACCATTGCCACCCATGAAACTACAATGGAGAGACATTCCAATCAACCTTACAAAGTTAATTTACCTTGCAAGTTATGCAAGGGTAATCATCTTCGTAGAGATTGTCCTAGTATTCTGAAATCATTAAAAGTTTGGTACACAGGTTCACATCATCCTTTATCGTCAACCTCTAGAGATCATGTGGGTAAAAACCTTCAACTAGTAATAGTAAGGTTCACATAAATAAGAGTAAAGTTAAGTTAATATATATGTTATATGAAGGGAATAATCCTATTCACCTTTTTCCTTATATGGATGAAGCCTAAAATGTGGTGGAAAATATTATAGATTCTCAACCTGGATTTCCATATGGTTATCATAAAATTTCTCCCAATCCTCCACCAGTTGATGAAGTGATTGATAAAAATACAAATTTAGTTAATACCACTCTCTCTGAATGTTAATCCCATGAGTTTGTTCCTAACCAAAAATTGGCTGAGAAAATGATTGAATGAATTCTACCTTCATTCAGTCTTACCTTTTTTTTAGATATTAAACTTCATACCTCTCAGGTTCTTCTTGTTTCTTAAACTTCCAATGAACAGAGGGGACATCCTCCCATTCCCATGGTATAGGGGGGAATCCTATAATTTTCACAACAATGGGGGAAAATCATCTTCTTCCCATGACACAGGAGAGAATTTCTCCCATTCCTAGTACACAAGGGGGCATTTATTCTATTCCCATGACACTCCCTCCAAGTAGTATGGTCAGTTCCTTTAAATGGATTTTACTAGCATGATATTGTCTTCCTTTTTATGTTCCCTTCCAGATCAAAAACATGCTTATAATATGTTCATACCTCACACATTCATACATCAAGGAACATATTTTAGTATTTTTTCCTCAACTTCTTGGCGATCTTTCGGTTCTCCGTAACTTGTGCCTGTTACCCATAATATGTTTCCCTTTAATAGAGGAAATAATGAAAATTTAAGGATACTTCCTCAGTTTCCTATTAATTTGGGAGGAAATATTGTCTATATCAATGTGATGGTAGTCCAAGGTCCTTAGGATTTTAATTTACTCCTTGGACATGCCTATTTTTATGTGATAGGAGCTCTTTTCTCTTCACTCTTTCATTTGATGAGGTTCCCGCATGAAGGAAAAATTTTGACCATTGAATATCTTTCATTCATTGGTCCTAATTTGAATCCCAATCAACCATATTCCCTAAATGGTTCTTATATGCAAGTGGTAACTCCCCCATAGAGATTAATTATGTGGAAACTTGTTCAATGGGCGCGTCTATTGATGATCTAGTAGGCAATGTAGTACATCATTTACTAGGGACATTGGCATCTGATATTTCCATTGCATCCTTTGATAACTTATATATTGGTGTTCTCCCATATGATGAGAATATATTTGAAGCCATGGAATCCTATAGGTCATGACCAAGGTCATGGAGTATAGTTATTTTTCTTGTGTCAATCTCCTTCAGAAATGAAACAAGGTCCTACACAAAGTTCCTTTTTTGTGTCAATATTTTTAAAAGATGAAACAAGGCATAGTGGTCATATTTATTTTAATGGTTCAAGCTCATTAAAAGACGAAACATATCCCCTTTCAATTGAGCATTTGATTTTATCTCACAAACTCCCAGTTGAGTCTTTCACTCGATCGACTAAATGAACCTTCATTCCATACACCTATTTGTAAAAAATAGTAAAATTAGGTGAATGAGATGAATAATGGGGGACATGCACCGTGAATTGATTCATTATGATGACGGAATGCAAAGTTATCTCAATCATAGTTTCCCATTTTTCAAACTAGTGTAAAAATGAAAGCAATTCCAAGCATAGCTTCCCATGTTTTAAGCTTGTGTAAAAATGAAACCATTCCCACTTTGCCTCTCGTGCTTTCCATTTTTTATCAACCTATTTTTCTTAGATGAGACTTGGTTTTATCATTTCATTGTCACAATATTTTTGGCTGATCATATGCTTAATCTTGGTTTTTACCCTTTCCTGAGGAACTGCTGCAATGATGCGTCTAACTAGCCAACCCCTTGACCTTTGCATGTTTTGAGTAGTTCCATCATAACTAGAACCAAGTACAATATTTAATATCACTCGTTCCTCGGGGAGGATTCCTCTTTCATCTCTTTTGAGACTCGAAAAATATATGGTTGAGCACTTATCTTTTTGAAATCATTAAAGTAATTGAAAAGACATCATCTGAGTATAAATTTAGCCCTTTTCTCGAATGAGATAGAATATTTATGAAAAATTAATATATTAGTCAAACTTGACTAAAAGGTTCTCTTAGGTATAATTTTATACCTTTTAGGACTCAAGGGAATATTTACGAAAAGGAACCTTCAAAGTTTTCTTTTTCACCTACTTTTTTAACTCTATAAACATGAAAAATATGTCAATTTTTAACCTTCATTAGACTCATAAAAACATGAAACAACAATGGAATATTCGAACATGACGATACCAAATCACTCCTTATAAGGGTTTGTTAAAAATACTTAGAGTGATTCATCTAAAGGATTATCTTGTAGATAAAGCATGTGTTATTGTCCTAAATCTTGTTAAAAAGTAAAGAGGTATTGAGTAGCAATGGTTGTGGAAAGGGGGGGGGGACATAGTACTCACTTGTTATTCACAAGGATTCACTCTTGAAAATCACACTCTTCCACTTCATCTTCATGGTTGTTGGGTTTGGAAAGCTACTTGTCTTTTGATTCATCGTACATTTTCAAATCCTTCATTTTTGGTTTTGGGTCAATGCTACCAACTCCATTCACTGTTGTCGATATGTTCAAGAGAACTAATTCAGTCAATATTTTCTATAATACTCTTAAGCCTTCATTTCATATATTCCATTCCTTATATAGTTGTGTATCGGGATCATTCTACCTTAAATCATGATACTTGCTTAATGTCAATGATGGGGGATACATAAAGAGCCTCCTACAATGGGTTGCTTCTTGTCGAAATCAACTGATTATCTAGGAATTTGAGTTAGAAAAATTGTTTGGTACCATGGATTTTTCATACATCAATCACAAGTTTCTTTTCCCTCGGTGAAAGTTTTTCCTCACTAATCTTTGATTGATAGATTCAGTGCAGCATTTGACTTTGACTCATTCACTCACATCATAAAAATTGTATTATAGTACCCTTAGATACATTAATATCATTGATGGTTTCTGTCATGTATATTAATGGGTTAAATTATTGGATGGTAATCAAATGGTGTCTACCATGCTCGACCTCAGCCCATTTATTCACATGGTTAGAATCGTACACTAGACGATCATGAGAACATGATGGAAGACACCAAATATAGTTCCATCCATATAGGTTGCAATTTCAGGATTAATACAAGATTACAAAGTATGACAGCTATGATAAAAAAAAATCCAATCATGGGTCCACCGTTTGTCATCAATGGACTTTTATTTTTTATCGTTTGACATGTAATGTTAGCTTATATGTTGAGCATGGTTATCCCTCCCTCGTAAAATATACCATCATGTAAATTTATTGTAACAAATGATGATCTCGAAAAAGAAAAAAATTGATCCAAAATTGTCACAAAGGAAAGAAATTTATTCATCAGCCACTAACTTTTAATTTGTGCTTTGGGGGGAAATGTGTTATAGGATATTTTTCTACATATCGTCAATGGGCCTATTAATGGGATCAATCAACATCCATTAACACCTTGTCATCATCCTTGCAAAAATCCATTGGTATGACTCTCATTAATCCCTCTTTTTCTGGGCTTAACTCCATTTTCATGTGTTTAAGGACCAATGTACCCTGCTTCCTTAGGATATTTTTTTCATTTTAAGTTTCTCCATTCTACATGTCATTGATCATTAGCACGTTTTCCCTTTCTTTGGGTATGTACTAATTCTAGAAAGTCAGGAAAAATCAAAATAATCCAAAATCTTCCTGTTCAAGAAGCTTCTAGGATTTGTTTCAGCAATTTACCTTACATAAAAACTTTGAATCCTATCCTACCCTACCTTTGAGATTTCACCTCTTATCCCTTGATATTATCCTCCAATTAGAAGTGGATGTGAAGCTTAGATTATTAAATGGATAAGAATTCATAACCTACCATCCTATCCTACATATTTACTGCCATACACAACATATGGGTTGGATTTTGGAGGTAAATTTTACCCTTATGTTGTCGTTTTCAGAGTCATTATTACATGCATTAGGGTGACATGGAGGTATAACTTGTGGTAGGGAAGGACATGTCAACTTGATGGATCTCTTCTATAATATCAAATCCTATATTTGGTTGTAACTCTCTCCATTTATATTAATATAAAGATTTTATTGTTTTCCTATATATGATATTATTTTTTCATGTATTAAAATTCCATGTTGATCGATTGAATAAATTTATTGGATGATTCTACATATATATTGTAGATCATTGGCTTGTGTTGTATAATCCTACAAGTTCTAATTATATTGATTGGAGATAGGATTAGAGCATAAAATCCAATAGAAGATTGAAGATTACGACAGATTTCAGGTAGAATTCATCCTAATATCCATTTACTTTAAGGAAAACATTATCTTCTTTGATTTTTGTTCTTCTATAATACGCCATCAAGTCTAGGGAAGATACTTCTATTCATAGTTGTAGATTCCATATAAGACTTATTTTAAATAATTTACTTTTATTTCACTTCAAGCGTCGTTGTAGCAACAAGGTGTGGCTATTTAATGAAATATTCAGGTGCCTACAATGGATTATTTGGTAGAGTAGGCTGATGGGGTGCTAGAACACTTTGTTCAAATGATTTTATATCAAATTTTCTCTTTAATTGTAATATGTGTATGTGTGTGTGTATGTAGGTATGTATGTATGTACTTATGTATGCATATATGTATGCATGTACCATGATATTTCATTAAAACATCTAGATCTATTGTTTCCATATTTGATTATGTTTCATTATCTTCCATCAAAATTTGTTTCAATGGTCTCCATCTTACATAAGTAATTTAATGAGAATTAGACAAAGTTATTCCTTGATAAACTAATAGAAGGAATGTACTATGATGTATTAGGGTAATTTATTGCATTATTTGAAGTTTGAAGTGAATTTAATCCATTTGGAATGACTAGAAATATGAGAGATAAACTTTAGGATTGAGGAGATCTTTATCCAACTCAATGTCTAACGCCAAAAATTAAATTTTTTGGGAAGGGGTGTCCCAAAGTGATCATATTCATGTATTTATATGGGATGGATCCTCCCTAAGAGGGGCCATGAGCTAGACTCTAGTGTGAAGTACAAGAGTGCCTACTCTATTAGTCTTACAGATTGAAAGTTAGGCTATGGAATAAAAAGGTTGGTAATAGTGAGATTTCCTTTTGGATTTATGCCACAAAAAATTTGAAAACTATAAGGAAATGTATCTGGTCAAAATTTATTGGTTAAAAAACTCATGTTGTTGTGGTCTCTTTGGGCTCTCAATATAACTAATGGATAAGGCCATTAGATCAACTATAAATAAATAAACATCATCAATGCTTTACATGAGAATAGAGTTGGAATTACAAGACTCTATTTGGATGCTTACTTCAAATACTAATAGAAAGAAACCCTCATATTAAACGTGTTTGGATTTAGCTAAACAAACTCTCTTCAAATTCAAGCTACCAAAACTACCAAGCACTTATCTCCAAATAAATATACTCCTTCCCTATCGTTTTATTAAAAATATTTTTTCCCACTCAACATATGATGTTTAGAAATTAATTTATCAAGATATTTTATTTATATACAATTTGTTTTCCATCTCATTCCTTCTGTGATAAAAAGTGTTTATCATAAAGTGTGTACAAATGTCTTGCAATAAACTCTAAATTGATGCTCTTCTGATTTTTGGATGATGATATTCAAATTACTATATATTTACATTTTATTTTATTTCAATATTCTTGATATCATGAGACTTCCAATTACACTAGGTTAGTGAAATTTTGAGGATGGTTTCATATTTGGTATCCTTTTCGATGCAATATTCATGAGTTCGACAACAACTTCATGAGATCTAGTATTCTTCCATTAGGCTTCCTATAAATAATAATCATACATCTCTCAGCATATTTTATACATTTACACTATATTTCCAAAGCCATATCATCAGGTAAATCTTGTTATATTTCATACCTATCCATTGGATTTCCCACTTTGGATCATTGCAAAAATATGATCGTATTTTGTAATCTCCAATGCCCCATTGTTGGAAAAATATTGTCTTATTTTATAATCTGTAACAACCTATCTTCGAACATCACTTGTTTAATTTTTCATTTATCCATCAAATAATAGACACTGTATCGTCATAATTGTTTTTTAGGTTTTATAACTTATATGATTTATTTTGGATGTGTTGTTGTTAAGAAACACATCGATTATCTGGCATGACTCCATCGCATTAAATTATAAGCTATTTTTATATTTTTCATAGTATTCCATCACATTACCTTGTAGATATTGATGAAGCTTCCATTGGAGATCCACCAATTGATTCGTCACCTTTACATTGGTTATCGAGCGAGGCATGTGTTTCATTTATTTGATGAATGTCATCTTCACTAAATTTTTTTTACTAATTTTCACTAATGAAACTAAAAAACAAGGTCTGTCGGAGTGACGAGACAAGTTCTTCTAATAACCGAAAAAAGGCCATCAAATTTTAGTGCACTATGTAGTAGTGCAGGAGTATCACCCAAAATTTTAGGCAAGAAAATGTGTCTCTTTATAGATAAAAAGTGGATAGAACACCACTAGAGTACAAACCTTCTAGGTCCCCATGACCACTGGTACTCTAACGATTTTTTCATGCCTGCATATTTTTTCATAGTGAAAAACATCCAACCTCTTTCTAATTAGTGAAAAGAGGGAGAGTGTATGATCATATACTCCAAATTATTTATTGCTGAGCTCCTTGTGGCTTCTTTGCTAGCGAATTTCCCATAGAAGTGACCAACTAGATGCAGTGAAAAATAGGTTGGAATGTTTTATATGCCTACTCCCTTCCCCACTACCAGAAAATATAGTATAAATTAGACTCTCATACCCTTCTTTTGACCTGATTATGTGGGATTTATGTGTTCATTTATATTTTGTATCAAGCTTAGAATAATAGTTCTAAGAAAATCAACATAATTGGACATGAACGTCAATCTACACGTCGTCAATTTGGGTCTAAGATGATCCTTTTCTTATTCGAAGCTTTGGCCAAGATAAATGTTGATGTGAGGCCCAAAATATGTGTCCTATGTTGGGACTGAAGCTATAATCCACTATATCTTTAAACATTATGGTGTGTATTACCCTCCCAAATCGAGTGGCACAGGAAACATCTTTCCTATCATCTGATGATTTCCCTACTGATGTATTTGTGTATGTGTGTGGGTATATAAATAAATGTGTGTGTAGGTACCATGATATTTCTTTAGAACTTCTAGCTCTATTATTGTCATATTTAATTATGTTTCCTTATGTTTCATCAAAATGTATTTTAATGAGTCTCCCTCTTTCGTGAGGCATTTAAGGAGCATTTGATCAATCTATTCCTTGAGATACTAATTAGAGGGAGGTACTATGACTTATTAGAGAAAAATTTGTCATTGATTCAAGTGTGAAGTGAATTGAGGCCATGTGGAATGACTATAAATATGAGAGATAAACCTTGGGAAGGACGGGCTCTTTAGCAAGCTCAATATCTAAATCCAAGCATAAAAATTTTGGGAAGGGTTTTCTAAAAGCGATAAAATTCATGTCCTTTGATGGGATGGCTCCTCCCTATGAGTAAAAGTGATATATAATTTAAGGTGATGTATAATAGTTCCTTATATATTGGTCTTATAGGGTGAAAGTTAGGTTATGGAGCCAAAAATTTGATTATAGTGGGATTTCCTTTTTTATTTATGGAGCTAAAAATTTGAAAACTATGTGGAAATGTATATGGTCAACAAGTATTGGTAGAAAAATCATATTTTTGTGGTCCCTTTAGGTTCTCAATATAATTCATAGAGAAAGCCACTAGATCATATATCAATGAAGAAACATCATCAATGATTTGGAGGAGAATAAAAGTGGAATGAGAAGACTAGATTTGGACACATTATAATTCAACTACTTATACAAAGACACCCACATCTAAAAATCATTTGAGATGCAAGAGCATCCAAGCCAAATTTTCGTTATTTAATTATGTAATAAGGGGGATGAGACATTTTAACTATTTTATTAATTAAATTGCTTATTTTTAATAAATTAGGAGAGAAAATATAAATGCGAGGATTTTTGTAAATATTCTTTAATAATTAAAGGATATGATTCAAATGGACTTAAGTAGATAATCTAGGGAGTAGGAATTCCATATACGAGACTTTATTGAGTCAAAAACTAGAATAAATCCAAATTAGATTTGTAGTTGAGATTTATGTGGAGGAATTTATGGAGTGAAATAATTTCATTATTTATGTATAAATAGGAGTGTTTTTGTGAGGAAGAGGGGAAGCTGAGAGTAGTAAGGAGTACAGTGAGAGTGAGAGATGGTTTGAAGGGCTGAGAGCTAAGAGGCTGCCCAATGTGATATTTGGCCAAAGAGTTTTTATTTTTTTATATCAGTATTTCATTTGAATGGCTCTCCTTCCTTCATATGCATTTTTTAGTTGAATATTTTATGGTTTTAATGAAGAATTGTTGAGAGTTTTCATGCTGAGTGAAGGAGTGTGTGTTTTATATGCTCGGATATGTTCTATAGCAGAATCCCTGCATCATTTGGTCTCAGAGCAGGAAAGATACTTGTTTTGAATCTACAAGTTTGTATATACATATATTGTGTGTGCAAGTTGTGAATACAAGAATACACACATCAGAGAAAGTTGATAGACAGCGCAAGAGAATTCTATTTGCGTTAGCAAGGGAGTCAATTATTTAAGTTTACTTATGGTGACAAAGGCTGGTGTAGGCGTGTGAGGGAGGGTGTACTAAGCAAAAGAGAGAATCCGCACAACTCGATGAACGTTGTGACTTCAGCTAGAAAACAAAGTTTTACTAATATTTTCAGAATTGTGAATTGGCAATCGCTCAAGCCATAGACTCAAGAGAGTCTGTGCAATCGGTGAAGGATCATTAAATATAGTTGAAGATTGTAGGACAGAGGATCCAGATTGGTTGATGGTAATGCTGAATGGTGGAATTAACACCAATGCCTAGAACACAGCCAATGGATTTGACATCAACAGAGCTCGACCCTGCATCCTTAAAATTGCATTGCAGCTAGTGCTGAAAGGAACGGTGGTATCAAAATTTCAAAAAGAAATAAATTAATTTCACAGGAAACAAAGGTATATGCATCATTTTGTGGCCAGCTACCCAACGAGAGCAATGTTGAAATGCTCCATCGACTTCGCCAGTCGATGGCCCATATGCAAATACACTTGGATATCAGTCATCAACGTTGAGGTGTGAATTCCTCTATGCGTCCGACCCTGCAATCAAAGGTGATAGACTGTGAAGAAAAAGTTGTTAGAGATATTTGATGTTGCGTACTTGTTGAAAGGCAGAAGAGCATCGAAGTTGAAGGATTCTACCAATAGGGGGCTTGAAGCATGATGGGTCAAAGCACGTGATCAAGCACTTTCATCAAATAATGCTGCAACTATGGTCTGAAGCACCAATACCCAAAGGCATAATGCAGAGTTGGTATGAATGCTTTGCCGAGATCATTGAAAGGTAATGGTATCAATTATGAGAGATTGATAGTTGCCTTGGATTGGGATGAGATGAAACCTCGGGTTTAATAAATTAACTGTGTTTTTAATTGCCCATCTAACTATGTTACATAATTGTAATTGTACTTTGCGGATGCAAATGAACATGGTAAATGAAGTTGCATATATAATAGAATATTTTATGGGAATTGCATGCTAAGTCTGAATAATTGATTAATTACATTTGGATGAAGGGTAAGCATGAGCTTAATAGAAGTGAAGAAGTTTGTGCAAAGAATTATTGTAAAGCTGCAATATTGTGGGAGCCTACAACAGTGTGGGTGAGTAGATAGAATTGAGAAGCATCCCTCTCGAGCTGGTGTTCGTACTATGAAGCAGTAAAATTTAAAATGGCAAATTTACAATTCGCATGGACATAAATGTTGGAAGTACTTTTAGAGATCTTTCTTGTGAAGAGACCAGTCAATGAGTTGAGAGTGGATTCACTCAGAAAAATTAGAAGAGCGCACAAAATTGGAAAGCTATGTTAAGTAAAATTATGGGTGAACATATCCTATGTTGACATTTTTGGGTTTTATTAACCAAAATCAAATTTTTAGACAAGTATTTCTGCAGAAATGATATGTCAACATGTGGTTCAACATTAAAGTGAAAATGTTGCAAATGCAGAGGTATAAGATTTTATCACCATAGGAGTTTTAAATAAATTTAAGTTTGACGTAAATGAATGGAAAGGGAACATGCACAAATCCTAGGTGATATGAAGGCAAGCATGTATGTTTATATGAGGAGGTTTATTATGCATAGTGTGATGATCTATTATGCACAATGTGGATTCTTCATAGTTTTGGTTAAGTCGTTTTGGACCAAAGCTTGTAGTTGGGAAAAAAATAATTCTTTTGATTGGTGATTGAAAAAATAATTTCTTGATGTTGTAAAAACTTTGTTTTACCATTATGTGGTGGTATCTAAGAGGTGATATTCAGGATGGACACAATGTATAGGTTGTACATCAAAGAGGTTGAAATATGAATAATATGTTCTCTGTACACAGGTGAAGAGATGTGAATTAATGTTGTATAGTGTATAAAAGTGCAGGGAAATGTTTGCATTAAGATGATGATCTTGTGGGCATGCGAGTATTTATAGTGACAAAGACAACACAGAAGAGTGGAAATTAGAGAATTGAAACTACAGAGAGAGAGGTTTATTAATAACCTTAACAGGAGCATGAGGTAAGATAATTCAGGAAGGTATTTTTGAACATTGAAGATTGAATGGTTTATTTATTTTCATCTTAAAATAAATCTTGAAAAACCTGAATTTCATTTCGATTAAATACTTAAGTATCATGTGAAATGATAAGGGAAAATTGATGATCTTTCAAAAAAATGAAGTATGAAAGAAAGTGAAGATTTTACATCCTAAAAATGTATTAGGGGTGTATGTTCATCGGAGGATTGTATAAACTTGAAATATTCATTGCCATAATTATTGGGTCGAACCTTAAAGTGAAAAAATATGTTAGAGTCAAATTAAAGTTTGGATAGCTTGAGTTGAGATTGAGTATTTCATGAAGAATTGGTGTAAGTCTGAAGTCAAAGAATCGTAAGCCAAGTCAAGAGTCTGAATGTAATGAGGTGCATGATCGGCAGAACCCGACACCCAAAGAATTGGTTATTTTAACACATGAGTTACTAAAGTGTTGCTTGTAGCAAAGTGAAGCATGAGAGTTGCCAGAGATTGGTTCCAAGACAGAGAACCAAGAGAAGCCACGCACAGGAGGAGAACTTGATTTTTTTATGAATGGCAAGTGTGGAAGATTGTTGAAAAGTGGATTAAATCAAATCCACATGTGAACATATGAAGTTCACAAAGGAGGGGAAGATGAGTGCTGATAGTCATTTCCGAAGATTTGATGAAGACCACAACAAAAGGAAGAAGAAGGAAAATTCCAAGGTAAGTGGCATATGTGAGCAGTTGAAAGATGAAGATTATGAGCGGGAGAAGTCTGAGATAACAATTCACCTTGAATTATTAATGGAATTGTTGCAAGAAAATGTGAAAAATCAGACACATGATTGGACCATGAGAAAGAAGGTAAAGTGGTAGAAGCTACACACAAAGAGGGAAAAGTAGGTAAAAATACAATTTTCAGAAGAGCTAAGGAAGCTCGAACAGATGTTGAGTTGTGAATAACTCAGAGAGGGTGAGTTAAAAATGGATGTTTCCATTTGTGGCCGAGAACAGGGTGAAATTCTAGGTGAAGATAGAAATTAGGAAGATCTCATGAACTATTGGGATATATCAGAAGCATCTGAAGATGTGTTGGCGAGAGAAGAAGATGAGGCTATGAAGCCTTGCAAATTTTCTCACAGTTTATGTATGTTTGCAGGATATGTGAGAGATGGTGAGCAGTCTGATGGAACTGTCACAGAGATGAAGGGAACTTTTGAGATAAAGTCTAGTGGAGAATGCCTTTCGGAGGGGGAAAGTAATGATTTGTTACAATAGGAAGAAATCATAAATGAATTCTTGGTTGGGGTAAAACAACAAGTTGAATATGTTATGAAACAGAAGCGTACTGAAGATGGTGAGGATATATTCCAAGGAGGTAAACAAATGTATTTGTTTAATGAAATTTTTGATGAAATTTTGTAGTGTGATGAAACATAAAACAAGATAACTCATGAGGACTGCCAGAGAAAGGATGAAACTATATTGAGTGAGGCTGAAAGTTGCCAAGAAAAATATGATGATGACTATATTTCAGGTGAAGATCAAATTGAATTGTTGCAACAAAAGGAGTTCATAAATTCCGTGTTTTATGAAATAAATTGTTTCAGTGGAGGTGAGACAGTTATTTCTTATGATGAAGAATTTATTAAGGATAATGACAGTGAGAAATTTACTTTCTTAAAAGGCCAAAGGGAAAATGATGGACAAACAAATAAAAATATTGCAGAGATAGAAGATCAAAAGTATATTTCGATAAAGGATGAAGAGATAGTATCAATAGGAAACTTGACTCATGACGAAGAATAAGATAGTGAAGAATGTACAAATATTTTTTCAAATGAAAAGAAAAATTTGTGGTAGGAATTGAGTATTCTGGAGAAGAGGCTAGAAAAACAAAGGATAAGTGTTCAAGTCGGAAAGTCAGAGCTGAATGAGAATGAAAAATTTCATTATTATGAACTAAATCAAAGATAAATCCCTGAAACAGATGATGTGGAGGAAGTACTAACTGATAGTCTTGAGAATTATTTGAAGACGTTGAATCAACATACTAATGTGTTGATAAAGGAGAAAATGTCAGAGCAGCAAATAAAAATTTTTCCAGAAGAAAAAGAGACCAAGAGATCTTATCTTTTTAAAACTAACAGTTTGTCGGTGAATGCAGGTACAACACCGGACGAGAAAGTTGTTGCTATAAAAGCAATAAAAGACTATAGTAGTAATCAAGAAGGAGTTCTTGATTATTTTCCATTGCAGAAAGTTGGGTATTCAGCTCAATTGGAGATGACAAAGTTCAACAAAGAGGAATTACTCCGAGGAATTGGCGAAAGAAAGTGTTGGAGAAGCCTATGGAATATGATCGACAAAGTGGACGATGAGTTATCAAATCGATTTTATACTTCGAAGGACTAGCGACAGAACAGACTATGGAATCCTGGAGGGAACAAGTCATCAAGACTAGTGGCTGTCGCAGTATTACAAAAAAGTGACAAACCCCATAGACAAAATTCTATGGAAACTTCTCTACATGGGGAATTTGATGCAGGAGCATCCAAGCCAGATTTTTGTTATTTAATTATGTAATAAGGAGGGTGAGACATTTTAATTATTTTATTAATTAAATTGCTTATTTTTAATAAATTAGGAGAGAAATTATAAATGTGAGGATTTTTGTAAATATTCTTTAATAATTAAAGGATATGAGTGTAATAGAATTAGGTAGATAATCTAGGGAGCAGGAATTCCATATACAACACTTTGTTGAGTCCAAAACTAAAATAAATCCAAATTAGATTTGTAGTTGAGATTTGTGTGGAGGAATTTATGGAGTGAAATCAATTCATTATTGATGAATAAATAGGAGTGTTTTTGTGAGGAAGAGGTGTAGCTGAGAGCAGTAAGGAGTACAGTGAGAGTGAGAGATGGTTTGAAGGGCCGAGAGGTAAGAGGCTACCCAACGTAATATTTGGCCAAAGATTTTTTATGTTTTTATATTAGTATTTCATTTGAATGGCTCTCCTTCCTTCGTATGTATTTTTTAGCTGAATATTTTATGGTTTTAATGAAGAATTGTTGAGAGTTTTCATGCTAAGTGAAGAAGTGTGTGTTTTATATTATCGGATCTATTCTATAGCAGAATCCCTACATCAATTTGGAATTAGACCAAAAAACTCTTTTAAAATTTAAGCTATAAAAATTCACATGTACTTAGCTTCAAATAAATGGAATCATTGCCTATGGTTTTATGAAAAATAAATTTTCCCATTCAACATATGATATTTAGAAATTCCTTTATCAAGCTCTTTAATCTTTCACCATGATTTTATTTCCATTTCCTTCCTTATATGAGAAAAAGTTTTTTCCATAAAATGTGTACAAATATATTGCAATAAAGTGTAAATTGATATTTTTTACTTTTACTTTTGGATTAGGATATTCAAATCAATGTATATTTTCATTCTTTATTTCTCATACTTTGAGGATGTTCTCACTTTCAATGACACTACATCAGTGAAATTTGTAGGATCTTCCAATATTCGATGTCCTTTTTTGACACAATATTCATAGTTTGTGCAATAAAATCATCAGATATAGTATTTTTCAATTGGATTTAATACAAATAAGCATCAGAGAACTCTCATCATATATTATACATATACATTAGATTTATGATGCCCTACCATTAGGTAACTCCTGTTGTATTTTTTACTTTATCCATTGGATTTATGTTGGTGTACATGCACATAGTTAGCCTTAGTTAGCTTTGGCTCAAATTTATTTATTTCATGTGATGTGCAATTTTCTTTAGCTAGTTAACTCGAGTGCTTACATGTTGTGTGCACTTGCCCTTAATTAGTTAACTCTAGTGCTTGCATGTGGTACGTGTGCACTTAAAGTACATTTAGCTTCAATTATCTTTAATTATCCATAGTTATTTCATGAACAACTAAGTTTAACTTAGTTTCTTCATATATTGATTCTCAGACTAGTTATGATGAATCAATTTCATTCTCAATTCCAATTTTTATTTTTCAATTCTCGCAAGTTTGTGCAATTATTGTTCGTCTAGATCTGTATTTTTGCTCTAATAATTTTACATGGTATCAGAGCTAGAGGGGCTTGGAGAATGTGCATAAGCAATATTTTATGCATTTGAATATCAAATATTGGAATTTTTTTAGATATTTGATTTGTGAATCAGAATATTAAATAATTTTCGCAATTCTTGATACAACCACAAAGTGAAAGAATGGAATTCCCAACTTTCACCATTATGCCTTCATACTATTAGTATGAATATAAGCCAATGATTTTTCTTCATATTAGAAGTAAAGGATTGTACCAAATAGTCACAGGAATTGAGACAGAACCAATGTGAAAGGATGAGAATCCAGACTGGCTTAACAAACTTGACATGAATTATGGAAGATTGTGTCTATCCATGTCTTGTTATATTATTTATCAAATCATAAATATTAAATCACCACATGAAATATGGACTACATTGAAAGGATTATATTGTGATGAAAATGATCTAGAAGAACACCATTTTGAGGTAAAGTGCTCAAGTTATTATAACAATCATGAAAGTGGTGAAGACTCCAATAATGTGGAGAAATATTCTCCAAATAGTGTTGAACAATAAGACTCTGCTTATTCTCTTGTTAATGAATCTATTGTAGATGATAATTTTATCATGCCCAATAGCGAAGGCATCACACATGAGGAAACATCTTCCTCTGCTAGTGATGAAGACACTACTTTCAAAAACATATAAGAAGACTTTGATTCCTGTACTATTGATGACGTTTATGATGCAGATCTCACAAGGTCTCAATTTAATGATGCCCCATATGCACTCTGAGTTGCAGAGCCATGCATGCATCTAAGGAGGAATTTATAACACCATGTATGCGCATGTATGCATCTATAATGGAATCTCTAAAGCCACACATGCACATGAATGAATCCCCAGAGACAACCATTTCCATGCATGCATATAGGGTACATGAATCTCATCATCAAATGCATGAAGAAGTTGTAGAGAATCCATATTGGCATGCAACCATGTATAAGGAAATTAAATCCTAGATCCAAACATGGGAGTTGATACCTCTACTTCCAAAAATGAAGCTTATTCCACTAGATCCATGATGGGATCATCGGTCTTCAGTATTGTTCGAGTTCCAAGTAGACTGCTGATATATTCACTAATATTTTCACTAAGCAGAATTTTTTATTTCTACGAGATCATCTCGTGGTGAAGGACATGACTACCTAAAAATTGTCTTTTATATACTTTTTGCATTATATTTTGAGGGGGGATTTTCTTCCCACTAGGTTTTCCCTCTTTTCTCTTCATGCATTGTATATGTGTACCTAAAATGGAATTTTTCCCGGGATTCATTCATTTTGCATCACACTCACCTAAGTTATGCTTAAGGGGGGGTGTTGGTGTACATGCACATATTTAGCCTTACTTAACTTTAGTTAAAATTTAGTTATTCCATGTTATGTGCACTTGTATTTAGCTAGTTAACTTGAGTGTTTACATTTGGTGTGCTCTTGGCTTTAGTTAGTTAACTCTAGTGCTTGGATGTGGTCCATGTGCACATTAACAGAACATAAGCACGCTTGTATTCAATTAGATTTAATTATCCATAGTTATTACATGTACAACTAAGCTTAAATTAGTTTCTTTATATATTGATTATCAAACTAATATAGATTAATCAATTTCATTCTCAATTATAATTTTTCTTTTTCAACTCTCACAAGTTTGTGCAATTATTCTTCAGCTAGATCTGTATTTGTGCTCAAGTAATTTTACAATTTCCCACTCTGGATCGTCAGAAAAATTTCATCATATTTTTTACTCCCCAATGCCCTATTGTCAAAAAACTCTTGTTCGATTTTATATTCTCTAAAACCCTATAATCAGACAACACCTATCAGATTTTTTAGTTATCCATCAGATCATAGACATTGTATGGTCCAAAAATATTATAAGATTTTTTTATTAAATGATGAATCTTCGATGCAGTATTGTCAAGTAGCACATAGATTATTTGGCATGGCTCTGCTACATTACATTACATGATCTTTTCCTATTTTTAATAGTACTCCATCAGATTACATTGTATATATTAATGGAGGTTTGATTATAAATCAAATAGTTGATTTTTCACCTTATCATGAGGTATCCAACAAGGCATGTGCGTCAGATATTTGATGAAATCATTTTCATTGGATTTTTTAACTAAGTTTCACTGAAGAAACTTAGAGTCATGGCCTACAAACACAAGTCCATATAATAACCAAAAACATACCATAAAATTTTGGTGCACTAATTTGTAGTGCAGGAGTACCACCGAAACTATTTGGAAAGAGAATACCTTTCCTCATAGATAAAAATGGATAGACCACCACTAGAGAACCAAACTTTAGTGTCCCCATGACCAGTGACACTCTAACAATGTTTTCATGTTTCCCTCTTTTTGCATTGTGAACAACATCCAAAAATGTTGTTCTGTTTCCTTTTTTTGCACTGTGAACAACATCCAACCTATTTCTAATTGGTGAAAAGAAAGAGATTATTTGATCATCCACTCCCAATTATTTCTTAACTACTTCCTCGTGCATTCCTGACTATCAAATTTACAATACAAGTGACCAACTAGAGACATTGAGAAATATGTTGGAATGTTTTCTATTGCTATACCCTTTCCCACTACAAACATATATACTATAATTTTCACTCCAATAACTCTCCTTCGAGAAAATTGTGGGGAGGTATGTGTTACTTGGTCCTCTGTATCAAAATTAGCATAATCATGTTGAGAACATCGACAAAATTAGATCCTACCCTCACTCTCGACATGGTCTATGTGTGCCATAGATGAACTTGTTTTGATAGGAATATTTGGGTGAGACAAAGATTGATATAAGACCCAAAATATTTGAACAAATATACACAGTGGAAACTGAACTAAAATTGAAAACACAACATTAAACATAGAGACAGAATTTAACGTGGTTCACCCAACCAATGTGGGCTACATCCACCAAACAGAGGTATCGGCAATGTTATTATGCAACATGAGATTACAACAGAAGATTTTCACATCTGCACTTCCTCTTCCCCAACCTCATATTTTATTTTCCTCTACAGGCTTACAATTTATAGATTTAGAGAAGAAACTGAATAATAAATTCTATCACAACAAAATAGGATAGAATATCTCCTCACCAGGATTTGATGCAATTAGTTTAGGAACAAATCCTATTGTTGGAATATCCATGATATTTTAGCCAAATCAATATCCAAAAAATCTCAACAATCTCCACCTTGACAACAGTTAGCCTGATACCTTGTTCCTGTTATTATTTTTATTTTTTATGCAAGCCAAGAGAAGCTAGACACCATCGTAGCTTCTCTAATAAAATTGGTTTTGTTAACATTTCTGTATAGTTTTCCTTTGTATGCACTTTTTCAAGAGGGACTCTCTGTTCAGTGATAACCTATCTTACAAAATGGTACTTTATAGGTATATGCTTTGATTTACTATGATAGGCTAGATTTTTAGCCAAGTGAATTGCACTTTGACTATCAAACTCACCAAACAAACCAAACTCACCAAACTCACCAAACAAACCTTTCAACCAAACCACTTCTTTGCAAGCATGTGAAGTAGCTATGTATTCTACTTCTGTAGTGGATAAAGCAACAATGTTTTGTAGCTTTGACATATAGCTAATAGCTCCACCTGCAAGAGTAAAAACATATCCTGAAGTTGACCTTCTCTTATCCAAATCACCTGCAAAATCAGAATCAACATATTCGCAAACTAATTCACTACTTCTGTTATAAGTGATACAATAATCACTTATACCTCTCAAATGGCGAAGCACCCATTTCACTATTGCCCAGTGTTCTTTCATTGGATTTTCCATATACCTACTAACAACCCCAACTACATGTGAAATATTTAGTCATGTACAAACCATCGCATACATCAAAGTTCCTACTGCATTAGCATAAGGTATTCGAGACATATATTCCTTTTCTTCATTTGTGTTAGGACATAAACTTGAAGAAAGCTTAAAATGGGAAGCTAAAGGGACTGAAACAAGATTCACATTGATCATACCAAACCTTAAGAGTATTTTCTCAATATAATTCTCTTGTGATAACCACAGCTTACCATTGCTCCTGTCTCTGAAAATATCCATGCCCAAAATCTGTCTTACTGCTCCTATATCTTTCATATCAAACATCCTAGCCATATGAGCCTTTAACTTGTTGATCTGAGTTATGCTTTTGCTTGCTAAAAGCATATCGTCAACATACAACACTAAGATAATGAATATGCCATTACTTAATTTCTTAAATTAAAAACAATGATCATATTCACTTCTTATATAATTTTGGCTCATCATGAAAGAATCAAATTTCTTGTACCATTGTCTCGGCGACTGCTTCAAACCATACAATGATTTCTTAAGCCTGCAGACAAATTTCTTGTTGCGATTTTGACCAAAACCTTTTGGTTGTTCCATATAAATCTCTTCATCTAAATCACCATGTAAGAATGCAGTCTTAACATCTAGTTGTTGTAATTCTAAATCAAGTAAAGCAACTAATGCTAAGACAATTCGAATTGAAACAATTTTAACAACTGGTGAAAAAATCTCATGAAAGTCAATTCCTGCTTTCTGAGAAAAAACTTTCGCGACTAGCCTCACTTTGTACCTGTCTTCTTTATCATCAGCACCCCTTTTCAATTTGTAAACCCATTTACATCCTACAGTTTTTCTGTCTTTAGGATGTTTTACGAGGTCCCATGTGGCATTCTTGTCTAATGCCTTCATCTCATCCTTGATAGCTTCTTTCCACTTATTACTATTAGAACCTTCTACAAATTCCTGATAGCATAAAGGTTCATCATCATTAACAGTTAAAGAAACTGTAGTAACATAATCATCATACCTTTTAGGAGGATGTCTGATTCTCGTGGACCTTCTTAAAGATGTTTCTGGTTCTTCCACAATTTTCTTATTATTATCTGTAGGAACTTCTTCATGATCTTCATCTGAAACTTGTTCATATTTACTATCATCATTATTTGAACTGGTTTCAAATTGAATCTCTTGAAACTTAGGTACATTTTCATGTTTCAATTTATTATCTACATCTAGATTATCAAGTGAAAATTCATTGAATTTAACATCTCTGTTAATGATGATCTTGTGAGTAGTAGGATCCCACAACCTGTATCCCTTAATCACATCACCATATCCAAAAAAGATATATATTTTTGATTTAGGATCTAATTTAGAACGCTGATGTTTCACAATTAGATCATATGCATCACAAAAAAAAACTTTTAGTTTAGAATAATCACAAGGATGACCTTTCCAAACCTCTTGAGGAATTTTTCATCCTATTGCAGTTGATGGTGATTGATTTATCAAATAGCAAGCCGTAGATACTGCTTCTATCCATACTTCCTTCTGCAAATTGGCATTACTTAGCATACTTCTTGCTCTTCTAAAAGAGTCATGTTCATGCGTTCAACAACTCCATTTTGTTGAGGAGTATAAGCAGTAGTTCTATGTCTTTCGATCCCATCTTCCTTGCAATAATTATCAAATTAATTTGAGGTAAAATCACCACCATTGTCAGTTCTTAAACATTTAATGGTTCTTCCAGTGATGTTTTCAACTAATGCTCTAAATTGCTTGAAAAATGTGAATAAATCAGAATTTCTTTTTAACATGTAGACCCATACTTTTCTAGAGAAATCATCTATAAAATATACAAAATATGATGATCGTCCATATGAGGTTGTAGGAGATGGACCCCAAACATCAGAATGGATATAATCAAGGATTCCTTTACTAGTATGTTTTCCAGTTTTAAATTTCTTCTTGCTTTGTTTCCCATATATACAATGTTTGCAGAAATTTGACTTAGAAGATTTTAAACCACGAAGTAACATACAATCAGATAAAATTTTTAATCCTCTTTCGCTCATATGGCCCAACCGTTGATGCCATAGTCGAATAGAATCATTGTCATTTTCAGATACAATATAAGCATGATATGACTTTGTTCTTCCTTCTTATTGAAAAAGATTTCCAACCTTATTTTCTTTCATTACTAATAGGATTCCTTTATAAATTTTCATTACTCCACCTTGAATAAAAGTTTTATATCCATTTGTGTCTAACACTCCTAGAGAAATAAGATTTTTTCTGAGTTCAGGCACATGTCTAACATCAGTTAAAATTGTATTTGTCCCATCAAACATTTTAATTTAGATGCTTCCAATTCTCACAACATTACATGAGAAATAATTACCCATGTAAACAACTCCATCATTGATTAATTTATAATATTTAAACCATTCTTTATGAATTCACATGTGATTGGATGCACCAAAATCTAATAGCCAATGTTGATCATGATTTAACAAATTAACTGATAGAACTTCATCACTTATACCTAAACCAGATGCCGAACCTGAACCTGTATTTATCTTGTTTGCCTTTTTATTTTATGTTGAAGAGTCTCCTTTGGATGTTTGCTGTCTCTTCCAACATTCCTTCTTCAAATTTCCCGATCTGCCACAAAACTAGCATTTTAGCTTATTCTTCTTCCCTTTCTATTTTTACCGAGAGTTTTTATTCTGACTGAAGTGTTTTTCTTTAGATAGACCTCTAACCATCATTTCTTTTGATGTAGAGGTTTCTAAATTTGACCTTTTCCTGTTTTCTTCCGACAGCAAAGCTACAACAGCATCATCAAATTCAAGTGTTTCTGATGAACTAATACTTATAGAAGTACAAAATGATCCCATGACTGAGGCAACGAGCATAATAAAGTTACAAATTTATCTTCTAAATCAAATTGTACTTCTATGCTATCTAACTGCACCAAGAGAGTATTAAAGGTATTCAAATGTCAATTATTGATGTACCTTCCTTCATATGCAAGCTATACAACTATATTTTCAAAATAATCTTGTTGGATAAGGATTTAGTCATGTACAGTTTCTCTAGCTTTGTCCATAAACCAGCAGTTTTTTTCTCTAACACGATGTTAAATAAAAAATCATCCACCAAACACAATCATATGCCACTCAATAAACTGTCATCTATGTCACTCCATTCATCATTTTTCATGGCGAGAGGTTTTTTGGATTTTCCCAAAAGTGCCTTCGCCACACCTTGTTGTACGAGTAAATCGTGCATCTTAACTTTCAAGAATTCAAAGTTATTTTCCCCATTAAACTTCTCGATCTCAAATCGAGCACTTCGAGTTTTTGACATATTGAGTATTTTGTGTAAAGAATTTCCAATTTCAAATCTTAATAAATGAATATTTTATTTTAATAAAAATTAATAATTTTGATAAAAATTCCCTTTTTCAAAACATGCCATTATTTTCACCTACAAATTGAAGCTCTTTTGGAAAATTGACAACACTTGTAAAAAAACATTCCACTGTCAAAATTATAGGCCCTAGGCCCTAGGCCCTACCCAAGTCCATATATCAAACTTTAAATAAATCCATATAATTCCACCATATATCAAACTTTAAATAAATTGATATAATGTAAATTTCACTACTTGATTTATGGCATTTCAATACAATGACATTTCAATACAAAGGCATTCTACTCACTTTACTATTTTGTGGGAAATCGACCACCCCAGCTCACATAAATAATTCCTCTAGCATTCACGTTAACACAGCTTTAACACAGCCTTCAGTCGACACTCACAAAAAAATGAATGTGGCCCTCACACATAATACGAATTCAGCTTCTGGACATAGGACTGCAACTGGAAACAACATCAAACAATGGCTTTACCTCATTCGATTCCACATCAACGATTTGAATAGAAATAATGATATTTCTCCACACTGACGGAGGCTCTCCTCTGTGTTCACACGGCCACAACCACAAAAAATCGATGGCATTTTTGCTACCAAACAACAGCGAGCAGTGAAATGGGATCAAGAACTATTGAATAACCCAAGAATTTCAAGCTCATGTGCATTAATAATTGCGTTAAGAATTTTCTCCTAATGATCCTCTGAACCTTAACTCTCAGGATAGAGCTCATCAAAGAACAAAGTTATCCGACCATCCACGACTCTTCCTTCCATTTGCAGCAGTTGTTCAATACAGACATCCAGTCCTGGGGTAGGAGCGGCGATCAATGGGAGACCAATTTCCTTGTCTTCCCTTGAGCACAGAAGGAATAGCCTCGACCTCTACCTCAATCCTCATAATGGAATAATTATTGCTCCAGCTCATGGTTTACGGGTTTTCAGTCACAACTACTCTGTGACTTACCCATTCCACATTAATACAAGCTTTCAAACGGCTTCGACACAGAGCCCTCCTTTTCCATCACGCAAAGATTGCTCTCAACTAACTCCGATACCAATTGAACGAATATACATAGCAGAAACTAAACTAAAATTTCAGACACAACATTAAACATAGAGAAAGAATTTAATGTGGTTGACCTAACCAATCTGGGCTACATCCACCAAACAGAGGTATCGAAAATCTTATTATGCAAACCAAGATTACAACAGTAGATTTGCACATCTGCACTTCCTCTTCCTCATCCTCATATTTTATTTTCCTCCACCATCTTACAATTTATAGATGTATCGAAGAAACTAAATAATAAATTCTATCACAACAAAATAGGATAGAATCTATTATGTCATTGTGAGGATTGAGGCAGAGGTCGAGGCTGTTCCTACCGTGCTCAAGGGAAGACAAGGAAATTGGTCTCTCGTTGATCGCCGCTCCTACCCCAGGACTGGATGCCTGTATTGAATGACCACTGCATACGGAAGGAAGAGTCTTGGATGGTCAGATGACTTTTTTTTTGATGAGCTATGTCTTGAGAGTTAAGGTTAAGAGGATCATTAGGAGCAAAGTCTTGTACCAAATAGTCACGGGAATTGAGATAGAACCAATGTCAGAGGATGAGAATTCAGACTGGCTTAAAATATCTGACATGACTTATGGAATATTGTGTCTATACGTGTCTCGTTATATTCTTTATCAAATTAGAAATATTAAATCACCACATGAAATATGGACTACATTGAAAGGATTATATTGTGATTAAAATGATCTAGAAGAACACCATTTTGAGGTATAGTGCTCAAGTTATTATAGCAGTCATGAAAGTGGTGAAGACTCCAATAATGTGGAGAAATATTCTCCAGATAGTGTTGAACAATAAGACTCTGCTTCTTCTCTTGTTAATGAATCTGTTGTAGATGAGAATTTTATCTTGCCCAATAGCGAAGGCATCACACATGAGGAAACATCTTCCTCTACTAGTGATGAAGACACTACTTTCAAAAACATTAAGAAGAATTTGATTCCTGTACTATTGATGATTTTTATCATGCATATCTAAGAAGGTCTCAATTTAATGATGCCCCATATGCACTCTCAGTCACACAACCATGCATGCATCTAAGGAGAAATTTATAACATTGTTGAGATTTTCGGTTTTAATAAAATAGGCAAAAATCTCAGTAGGTGACAACAATCAGATTGTGTTGCTATATTAGCTCTATTTTGTTGAGAGAGAGTTAATGCATCCTATATTTTCTGTAAGAGGATTTATGAGGCAGTTAGATTCTCTTAGCTATAAAACAGGTGTTCATACGAATTGGGATGAGTGTGAGAGTTTGTGAGGAAATTGATTATTCTGTAATCTCCTATTTGATAATAAATATTGCCGATGCCTATGTAGGTGGACGTAGCCCAGACTGGTTGGGTGAACCACGTAAAATCACTGTGTAATTTGTGTATGATTTTATATGCTTTGTTTGTCTTTTATTTTCGCTGCGCACCGTTTCCTCTAACAAGAGGTATCAAAGCTTGAGTGTGGGCGGCTGATTGCAGAAGCCGTGAGCTGTTCATTCATAGCTATTCGCTGCCGAGTTGTGAGTTGCTATGCTGAGCGTTTCAATTGAGAGGAGGGTGTGTTTCTGAGTTTAACTTGAGAGGAGCCACAGCTCCTGAATTAAACTACTGATGCCGTGACAGCCAGTGTCGTTTGATATTTACATTGAACTGTGAGCTGAAGTCAAGTGCGATAGCTGAGCACAGACTAGGGGCTGTGTGGAGCTTTGAAGGCTGTCGTGTTGAAGAGTCGTGGCCTGTTGAGAGGCCGCGAGGCGAAAGTTGCTGAGCACAGTTTGAAGGAGGCCGGAGTCTGCTGAACGTTGAATAGTGGAATTATGGAAGCGTAAACTGTTAAGCCGGAACCGTAGACTACAGAGCCGTTCACAGCATTGAACGGTGAACGTAATTTGGTATCAGCATTAAAAATCGTTTTTTAAATCGGTCTCCAGTTTTTCATAAAAAGTCGATTTGAAGGTTTTTTTTTAACGCCATTTATAAATCGATTTTAAAGCCATGAAGTTTTTTAAAGGTCGATTTGTTATAAACCGATTTGTGTGTCGATCTGCTACGGTATTTTATTTTTTAAATCGTTTTACATTGAAGTCAATGTGTATTTAAACAAAATAAAACGATTTGGGAAGAATCAATGTTTGAGTGGTTTTAAAACAAAAATCGATTTATATTATTTCAAATCCTATTGCATTGACTTGACTCTCAAAATGTTTTACATTGAGTCAATGTGTATTCAAAAAAAAGAAAATCGATTTGTAGTATTGTATATCGATGGTTTACAATCGATTGGACTTTAAATTGATTGGTAATTATTAAATTCCGTGGTATTAGAGGAAAGGCATTGTGTGTTAAATCTGTATTTAATTGATTAACTAGTTGGAATTGGAGATTGGTTTTGGTTTCTACAAGATGGCGAAAACTCAGAGTGCCCGGTTTCAGATCGAGAAGTTTAACGGCAAAAACAATTTCGAGATCTGGAAGGTAAAGATGCATGATCTCCCGGTATAGCAAGGCGTGGCTAAGGCGTTGTTGGGAAAATCCAAACAACCATACAATATCATAGATAATGAGTGGGCCGAGATGGATGAAAAAGCAGTGAGTGCTATTCGGCTGTGTTTGGCGGATGATGTGTTGTTTAATATCCTGTCAGAAAAAACAGTTGCAGGCCTGTGGTCGAAGCTTGAGAAGCTCTACATGACGAAATCCTTGACAAATCGGATTCTCCTGAAGCGGAAGCTATACAGTTTGCGAATGAAGGAAGGTACATCGATTACTAATCATTTGAATGTTTTTAATACTCTACTGGTGCAATTAGAAAGTATAGAAGTAAAATTTGAATCAGAAGATAAAGCTATTACTTTATTGTGCTCGTTGCCCGAGTCATGGGATCATTTTGTTACTTCTATAAGTCTTAGTTCATCAGAAACCATTGAATTTGATGATGTCGTCGGAGCTTTTTTGTCCGAGGAGACAAGGAAGAGGTCGAATGCTGAAACCTCTACATCAGAGGCAATGATGGCTAGAGGTCGTTCTAGAGAAAGACGCTCTGGTAAGCACATCGGCTCGCGTTCAAAATCGAAAGGGAAGAAGAGTAAAGTAAAGTGCTGGTTTTGTGGAAAATCGGGGCATTTGAAGAAGGATTGCTGGAAGCGACAACAATCTTCTAAAGAAGCTTCATCGACAGAGAAGAAGGAAGCAAACACGACAGATACAGGTTCGACATCTGGTTCAGGTATGAGTGACGAAGTGTTATCAGTTAATTTGTCAAATCATGATCAACATTGGTTGTTAGATTCTGGTGCATCAAACCACATGTGTATTCATAGAGAATGGTTCAAGACGTATAGATCAGTTAATGATGGAGTCGTGTACATGGGTAATGATGTCACATCTAATATTGTGGGAATAGGGAGTATACAACTGCAAATGTTTGATGGGACAACTAAAATGTTAACTGATGTAAGACATGTACCAGATTTAAGGAAAAATCTAATTTCACTGGGAGCACTTGACACAAATGGATATAAAACTGTAATTCAAGGTGGAGTAATGAAAATTTACAAAGGTATTTTACTAGTAATAAAAGCTAAGAAAGTAGGAAATTTGTTTCAGTTAGAAGGAAGAACAGGGTCAGATCATGTGTCTACGGTGTCTGAACATGACAGTAGTTCCATTCGCCTATGGCATCAAAGGTTGGGCCATATGAGCGAAAGAGGGTTAAAGATTTTGGCTGATCGCAAGTTACTTCCTAATCTAAGGTCTGGAAAGTTAGATTTCTGTAAACATTGTCTATTTGGCAAACAAAGTAAGCAAAAGTTTAAAACAGGCAAACATACTAGTAAAGGAATACTTGATTATATCCATTCAGATGTTTGGGGTCCAGCACCTACAACCTCGTATGGTGGCTCGTCATATTTTGTATCGTTTATTGATGACTTTTCTAGGAAAGTGTGGGTCTACATGTTGAAAAGGAAGTCTGATGTTTTTATAGTTTTCAAGCAGTTTAGAGCATTGGTAGAAAACATCACTGGTAGAACTATAAAATGTTTAAGAACTGACAATGGTGGTGAGTTTACTTCCAAGGAGTTTGAAAACTATTGCAAGGATGCAGGGATCGAGAGACATACGACTACTGTTTATACTCCTCGGCAAAATGGAGTTGTTGAACGCATGAACAGGACTCTTTTGGAGAGAGCAAGGAGTATGCTGAGTAACTCTGGTTTGCAGAAGGAGTTGTGGACAGAAGCGGTGGCTACAGCTTGTTATGTGATAAATCGGTCGCCATCGACAGCGATAGGTTGCAAGATTCCTCAAGAGGTATGGAAAGGTTACCCTTGTGATTATTCTAAACTCAGAGTGTTTGGTTGTGATGCATATGCTCTAGTGCCTAAACATCAGCGAACTAAATTAGATCCAAAATCAAAAAGGTATATCTTTGTTGGGTATGGTGATGGAACAAAGGGATTTAGATTGTGGGATCCTACTACCCGCAAAATCATCATCAACAAAGATGTAAATTTTGATGAATCCTCTCTTGTACAGTTAGATGTAGATAATAAATTGAAACAGGATGATGTATCTAATTTTCAAGACATTCAGTTTGACAGCACTTCTAATGATAGTCATGATGACCATAGTTCAGATTCTAGTCATGAACAGGTTTCAGAATCAGATTATGAACAGGGTTCAGATGTAGGTCATGAACAGGTCTCAGATGGTGATCATGAAGAAGTTCCTACAGATGGTAGTCAGCCAATTGTGGAAGCACCAAAAACATCCTTAAGGAGGTCTACAAGAATCAAACGCCCTCCTAGAAGGTATGATGATTATGTTACTTCAGTTGCTTTGACCGCTAACGATGATGAACCTTTATGTTATCAGGAAGCTGTAGAAGGTTCAAAGAGTGACAAGTGGAAATCAGCCATGAAGGACGAAATGATGGCCTTAGGTAAGCATGGCACATGGGATCTGGTTGAACTTCCGAAAGACAGGAAAACTGTGGGATGTAAATGGGTTTTCAAGGTGAAACGGGGTGTGAATGATACGGAGGACAGATACAAAGAGAGGTTGGTTGCAAAAGGGTTTTCTCAGAAAGCAGGCATTGAATTTCATGAGATATTTTCACTAGTTTTTAAAATAGTTTCAATTAGAATTATGTTAGCGTTATTTGCTTTGCTTGATTTAGAATTACAGCAACTAGATGTTAAGACTGCATTTTTACATGGAGATTTAGATGAGGAAATTTATATGGAACAACCAGAAGGGTTTGTTCAGCATCGCAATAAGAAATTTGTCTGCAGGCTCAAGAAGTCATTGTATGGTCTGAAGCAGTTGCCTCGACAATGGTACAAGAAATTTGATTCTTTCATGTTGAGTCAAAAATATATAAGAAGTGAATATGATCATTGTGTATACTTTAAGCAGTTAAGTAATGGCATGTTCATTATCTTAGTGTTGTATGTTGACGATATGATTTTAGCAAGCAAGAGCATTGAAGAAATCAACCGGTTAAAGACTCAGATGGCAAGGACATTTGATATGAAAGATCTAGGAGCAGCAAGACAGATTTTGGGCATGGAGATTTTCAGAGACAGGAGCAATGGTAAGCTGTGGCTATCACAAGAGTAGTATATTGAGAAAATACTTTTGAGGTTTGGTATGAACAATGTGAAGCCTGTGTCAGTCCCTTTAGCTTCCCATTTTAAGCTTTCTTCCAGTTTATGTCCTAATACAAATGAAGAAAAGGATTATATGTCTCGAATTCCATATGCTAATGTAGTAGGATGTTTGATGTATGCGATGGTTTGTACTCGACCAGATATTTCACATGCAGTTGGGGTTGTCAGCAGGTATATGGAAAATCCGGGTAAAGACCACTGGTCAGCAGTGAAATGGGTGCTTCGGTATTTGAGAGGCACAAGTAGTTATTGTATCACTTACAATAAGAGTAGTGAATTTGTTTGCACGTATGTTGATTCTGATTTTGCAGGTGATTTGGATAAGAGAAGGTCAACTTCAGGGTATGTCTTTACTCTTGCAGGTGGAGCTATTAGCTGGATGTCAAAGCTACATAACATTGTTGCTTTATCCACTACTGAAGCAGAATACATTGCTGCTTCGCATGCTTGCAAAGAGGCGGTTTGGCTGAAAGGTTTGCTTGGTGAGTTTGGTAGGTTACAGGACAACATCAAGTTACTTTGTGATAGTCAAAGTGCAATACATTTGGCTAATAATCCGGCCTATCATAGTAAATCAAAGCATATACCAATAAAGTACCATTTTGTAAGACAGGTTATCACTGAAAGGGGAGTCTCTCTTGAAAAGGTGCATACAAAGGAAAACTGTGCAGACATGTTCACGAAACCAGTTTTGTTAGAGAATCTGCGTTGGTGTTTGGCTTCTCTTGGCTTGCAGAAAAAATAAATAATAAAGAAACAGGGCATCAGGCTAATTGTTGTCAAGGTGGAGATTGTTGAGATTTTCGGTTTTAATAAAATAGGCAAAAATCTCAGTAGGTGACAACAATCAGATTGTGTTGCTATATTAGCTCTCTTTTGTTGAGAGAGAGTTAATGCATCCTATATTTGCTGTAAGAGGATTTATGAGGCAGTTAGATTCTCTTAGCTATAAAACAGGTGTTCATACGGATTGGGATGAGTGTGAGAGTTTGTGAGGAAATTGATTATTCTGTAATCTTCTGTTTGATAATAAAGATTTCCGATGCCTATGTAGGTGGACGTAGCCCAGACTGGTTGGGTGAACCACGTAAAATCACTGTGTCATTTGTGTATGATTTTATATGCTATGTTTGTCTTTTATTTTCGTTGCGCACCGTTTCCTCTAACAAACATCATGTATGTGCATGTATGCGTCTATAATGGAATCTCTAAACCCACACATGCACATGAATGAATCCCCAGAGACAACCATTTCCATGCATGAATATAGGGTACATGAATCTCGTCGTCAAATGCATGATGAAGTTTTAGAGAATCCATATTGGCATGCAACCATGTATAAGGAAATTCAATCCTAGATCCAAACATGGGAGTTGATACCTCTACTTCAAAAAATGAAGCTTATTCCACTAGATCCATGATGGGATCATCAGTCTTCAGTATTTTTCGAGTTCCAAGCAGACTACTGCTATCTTCACTAATATTTTCACTAAGCAGAAGTTTTGATTTCTACAATTGTCTTTTCTATACTTTTTGCATTATATTTTGAGGGGGGATTTTCTTCCCACTGGGTTTTCCCTCTTTTCTCTTCATGCATTGTATATGTGTACCTAAAATGGCATTGTTTTCGAGACTCATTCATTTTTCATCACACTCACCTTAGTTATGCTTAAGTGGGGGTGTTGGTGTACATGCACATAGTTAGCCTTACTTAACTTTAGTTAAAATTTAGCTATTCCATGTTATGTGCACTTGTATTTAGCTAGTTAACTTGAGTGTTTACATTTTGTGTGCTCTTTTCTTTAGTTAGTTAACTCTAGTGCTTGGATGTGGTGCATGTGCACATTAATAGAACATAAAACACGCTTATATTCAATTAGCTTTAATTATCCATAGTTATTACATGTAAAACTAAGCCTAACATAGTTTCCTTATATATTGATTCTCAAACTAATATAGATTAATCAATTTCATTCTTAATTATAATTTTTCTTTTTCAATTCTCCAAGTTTGTGAAATTATTCTTTAGCTAGATCCGAATTTGTGCTCTAATAATTTTACAATTTCCCACTCTGGATCGTCAGAAAAATTTTGTCATATTTTGTACTCCCTAATGCCCTATTGTCAAAAAACTTCATCTGATTTTATATTCTCTAAAACCATATCATCAAACAACACCTATCAGATTTTTCAATTATCCATCGGATCACAGACATTGTATGGTCAAAAAAATATTATAGGATTTTTTAATTAAATGATGAATCTTCGATGCAGTATTTTTAAGTAGCACATAGATTATTTGACATGGCTCTGCCACATTTCATTACATGATCTTGTCAGATTTTTAATAGTACTCCATCACATTACATTTTATATACTAATGGGGGTTTGATTATAAATCAAATAGTTGATTTTTCACCTTTTCATGAGCTATCCAACGAGGCATGTGCATGAGATATTTGATGAAATTATTTTCATTGGATTTTTTAACTAAGTTTCACCAAAGAAACTTAAAAACAAGGCTTGCAAACACAAGTCCATATAATAACTAACAACATACTATAAAATTTTACTGCACTAATTTGTAGTGCAGGAGTACCACCAAAACCTTTTGGAAAGATAATACCTTTCCTCACAGATCAAAATGGATAGACCACCACTAGAGCACCAACCTTGAGTGTCCTCATGACCAGTGACACTCTAACAATGTTTTCATGTTTCCCTCTTTTTTGCATTGTGAAGAACATCCAAAAATGTTGTTCTGTTTCCTTTTTTTGCATTGTGAACAACATTCAACCTATTTCTAATTGGTGAAAAGAAAGAGATTATTTGGTCATCCACTTCCAATTATTTCTTAACTAGTTCCTCGTGGATTCTTGACTATCAAATTTACCATATAAGAGACCAACTAGAGCCATTGAGAAATATGTTAGAATGTTTTATATGGCTATACCCTTTCCGACTACAAACATATGTACTATAATTTTCACTCTGATAACTCTCCTTCGAGCCAATTGTGGGGAGGTATGTGTTACCTGGTCGTCTGTATCAAAATTAGCATAATCATGTTGAGAACATCGACAAAATTAGATCCTACCCTCACTCTCCACATGGTCTGTGTGTGCCACAGATGAGTTTGTTCTGATTGGAAGCTTTGGGTGAGACAAAGGTTGATATAAGGTCCAAAATATTTTTCCTATTTTCATACTCAAGTTATAATCTGCTACATATTTCAACATTAAGCTACCCCCTCCCCTCTCAATAGAGGAGTAAGAGCATGCAAGACCTCAAGCTTGAAGCCACAAAGCTCATTCTCCTAATCACATTTGTATCATAATTACTAGAGATTGTATCATATATATATATATATATATAATGAGCTATGGGGTTAGATATTGAGGTATCACATGCACACTTTTTTATTTTCAATATCATATCCCACAAACATATATTTAAACATATAATTATTAAGGAAAAAAAAGTCGATTTGGATAATATGCAACATAATTAAAAAAAATCAATGTTGAATGTTGACTATATTTATAATTATATAAAACAAGTGAAGAAAATACATAGTTAAAAAAAATTGGTGTATCTTTCAAAATGAAGGAGATATATGATGCCTTCCATGTTCACCATAGAGTACATATATGATGGGCACTCACTCAAACCATAAATTCATGTTAACCTTGAATTAATCGAGCGATGATCACATTTTTCCTAGTATAAATGTTTTTTAAAATTTTATATTTTAAATTTTTTTGCATATCAACAAATTTAACCCCTCTCAACACTATAGTTAAAATTAAAGTCTACTATTTTATTTAATATAAATTAAAATTCACTATTTATTTTTAGAATTATGATTACATCTTATTATTTACTCAATTACAATTTACATTTGATTTCTAAGTTCAAAAGACTAATTCTCTAATTCAAATCATCCCATTACTTTAGATCATTAGACCATAAAAACACTAATAACTCTTTCTTATATAAATTTAGGCTTTATTTGATTTATAAAATAGAAAAGAATTTATCTTGATTTGTATAAATTAACTAAAATCTAATTAAAATTTTAAAAATTTGTTAATTTCAACTTATTACATTTATATATTTTTCACAATATGTAAATTCATCTTTATATTTAAAAAAATAATAATTTAAAAAAATATATTATAAGCTCACAGATAAATTATATTTTCCAATTTAAAAAGATCCCTATAAGATGGCATGATTCCTAGAATCTTAAAAACCTACCCCTCTAATTTTAAGCAGTCTAAGTTTGTGCAATTATTCTTCGGCCAGATCTGTATTTGTGCTCTAAAAATATTACATGGTATCGGAGCTATAGGGGCTTGGAGAATGTGCATAAACAATATTTTATAGGTTTGAATATCAAAGAATTGGAAATTTTTCAGATGTTTGATTTGTGAATCAGAATATTAAAGAAGTTTTGCAATTCTTGCTATAACCACAAAGTGAAAGAATGGAATTCCCAACTTCCACCATTATGACTTCATATAATTAGTATGAACGGAAACGAATAAGGAATAACTCTCCTTCGAGCCAATTGTGGGGAGGTATGCGTTACTTGATCCTCTATATCAAAATTAGCATAATCAACATCCATAAAATTAGATCCAACCCTCACCCTCCACATGGTCTATGTGTGCCACAGATGAGCTTGTTTTGATTGGAAGCTTTGGCTGAGACAAAGGTTGATATAAGGCCCAAAATATTTATCCTAGGTTCATACTCAAGTTATAATCTGCTACATCTTTCAACATTAGGTTACCCCCTCCCCCCTCAATAGAGGAGTAAGAGCATGCAAGACCTCAAGCTCGAAGCCAGAAAGCTCATTCTCCTAATCACATTTGTATCATAATTACTAGAGATTGTATATATATATATATATATATATATATATATATATATATATATATATATATATATATATATATATATGAGCTATGGGATTTGATATTGAGGTATCACATGCACACTTTTTATTTGCAATATCATATCTGCAAACATATATTTAAACATATAATTATTAAGGAAAAAAAAAGTCCATTTGGATAATATGGGGGACTAAAAAAATCAATGTTGAATGTTGACTATATGTATATTATATAGAACAAGTGAAAAAAAATATATAGTTGCAAAAATATTGGTGTATCTTTCAAAATGAATCCAAGATATATGATGACTTCACAGAGTAAATATATAATGGGCACTATAACTCACTCAAATCATAAATTCATCTTAACCTTGAATTAATCATGATCACATTTTTTTCCTAGTATAAATCTTTTAAAATTTTATATTTTAAAATTTTTTTGCATCTCAACAAATTTAGCCCCTCTAAGCACTATAGTTAAAATTAAAGTCTACTATTTTATTTAATATAAATTAAAATTCACTAATATTTTTAAAATTATGATTACATCTAATTATTTAAGTCAAATACAATTTACATTTGATTTCTAAATTCAAAAGACTAATTCTCTACTTCAAATCATTCCATTTTAAATCATTAAACCATAAAAAAACTAATAACTCCTTCTATATAAATTTAGGCTTTCTTTGATTTATAAAATAGAAAAAAATTATCTTGATTTGAATAAATTAACTAAAATCTAATTAAAATTTTTAAAATTTGTTAATTTCAACTCATTACATTTATATATTTTGAAAAATATGTAAATTCATCTTTATATTTAAAAAATAATAATTTAAAGCGAAACATTATAAGCTGACGGATAAATTATATTTCCAATTATAAAAAGATCCCTATAAGATGGCATGATTCCTAGAATCTTAAAAATTAAAAACCTACCCCTCTAATTTTAAGCAGTCTATAGAATGACCCGAAATCGCATTTCTAAACCTTCAAGAGCTGCTTTTAACCATTCAAATATCCCATAATAAAGTAGAAAGATAGAAATACCTCAGACTCCACATCAGGCTCCACATCGTCGTCAGAGGGTCGAATTTCACCGCTTAGACTTTTAGCTGACGGTGTCAGGATTTTCCTGTGGCTCTTTATAAAGCGTGTGACAGATCCAGCCCTTAGAGGGTCGAATTTCGGCGCTTAGACTTTTCCTGCGGCTGTTTATAAAGCGTGTGACAGATCCAGCCCTTTCTACATTTTCACGTTTCGTTTCCAAAATTGGCACTGTGTCTTCTGGTCTTCCATCAGCGTCTTGTAAAATTTTGTGCCAACTTTGCCTTTCGTTCATCCCTCGTTTCCACAGACCGTTGCTCCGAACCTTCCAACAAACAGACATCCAAAGATTATTTTCTTCCAACAGTGTAAAAAGAAAAGAAAATGCTTCTAAAAAAGTAATCTTTGATTATGGGAGACAACATCTCCCATGTTAAAGATAGATTATCATCTTATTAATTTAGTGTAACATGAGTTACTTCTCACTATGTTCCAGTTCGGAATTGATTCAATTAGAAAAACATTTGATTGTTTAAAATTCAATATTCACAAATTTCAATAATATACTATTTATAAATCCTCAAACATATTATTATTTTAGTATATTAGAAAAACTAAATGAACACTTATAACATTGAAATTTTAAAAAATAAATAAAAATGTTTTCAATCATAAATATTGTGAGAAAGTTAATAGTTTTATATTTAGAATATAATTTTTTTTCGAATGTTGTGAGAAGGGTAATAGTTTCACATTTAGAATAGAAAGCTATATGAATTGGTGTTTTCATTTATACATTTAAAATAAAAAAATTTATTATATAATATTTAATATAAATTGTATTTTTATTTAAATTTCACAATACAGATAGTAGAAATTTCAAGTTATCAAACATTTATCTTTAAAAACATAATAAATATTGGGTAACATTGTTTTAAAATATACATTTTAATTGTAAATTAAAAATTATTCATTAATAAAACCAAACTAATGTCTAATTCATAAACTATTTTCTACAACTTTTAATAACACTATTTGTTGTTATTCTTCTATATAATACAAAATATCACCTCTTATAGTTTATTTTTACTCAAAATTCTAATTAAGGAAAATCACCAAATTCATAAAAAAAAGCAAAAAATCTATTTAGAGAAAAGTTATGAAAAATTTTCATTCACAAATATAGATTAAGAAATTTTCAATCACTATGATATTTAAGTATTGAGGGGTTTTGCAGGGCATTATATTAGATGATATTTTTTTGGATTCAAATGCTTTGAGAAAGTCATTCAACTATGACCATTTCCATGAGAGGTAGTGGTAGCTAATTAATCCCAAAACTTTTTAAACTCGTGAACTTTTTCCTGCCAACCAAAGCGTCACCCAAGAACTCCTCTGACTCCTCTAATTTAAGCACGCTTAACTATAAAATTTTTCCACAATCAAACCCACTTAATTTACTACTACATTTACAAATAAATTTATTTAAATTTTATAAATATACATATTATAAATTCAAAATTACATATTAGACATGTTGTTAGTCAGCCCTACATAGTCTATTCCTTGTTCAGGATTTTTTTGGGCGGACATATGCTGTTTCATCGATCTCGATCGGGGGATTTGAGGAGCTGTCGTTCATTAATAAATGAACGTAACTTGTGGTACACTGTACCGAATTTCGAAGGGAACCATTAACTCACGAACCCCAATAGAATATTCGCGTTTTGGAATTTTGGATTGTTGTTTTTTTTTTTTTTTTTTGTAAAAAAATTCAAAAAATTTTGTTGGAGTGTTTGAATTGTATTTTTGATATGGAAATAGATTCAGTACCGTTAAAAACCTTAAAGCACTTAAAATATGGAAGTTTAATCACTGTAGCTTATATTTTCAAAAAATTTGTCACAATTTTTCAATATCTAACTTGAATTTCTGAATTATTCTCTAAATTTTTTTAGAGTACTGTAATTAAATTGGAGTTGTCTATCCATTTAAAAGTTGTTTTTTTCAAAAAATATAATTCAAATACTCCAACAATCTACTTTTTTAAATTCTTTTTTACCAAATTATAATTATAATTATTTAAATTGTAGATTTTTGAAACATTTTAGAAATACTAATAGAGAGAAATTCATTTGTTTATTTAATTTCATTAGTGTTTCTGATCTTTTCTAAATACTTCAAAACCCCTACCATTTAGTTAAAGTTCAAATTAAAAGCCCTGCAGCAGTATATCTAATTATTTTTACTCACCCGAAGAGATATTTGATCAGCGTACAATACACACAGAATGGTATCTCCATGTTCATTCTGCGGCAAGAGAAATGTTATTGGAAAATTGTGTACAATATAATGTATCATAACATAAAATTGTAAACAATATAACAAAACAAAGGGCGCAGAGATGTAGTTAGATATAATATAACAAATGCTGCATAAGGTTAGAAAATATAATTAGATTGCAAATTACTTGAAATTTCTGGACTGCTGGAGGATTGACGTAATTGAGATATTCGTCAATATTCAAGTTATGCACGTCAATAGAAAATGCGACAGTAGTAAGAGACAATAACAGTAAGCAAGTGAGAGTCCATTGAGAAGCCATTGTCACGCTTGGTGAGAAACTCTGGTTACAAGTCCATGGAATATTAATCCAGCTTTTTCAGGAATATAATAAGTTTTTGGGTATTTAAAAGAGCGCGATCTTTTCAATATATTTAAGATTTTTGTTACGATCAACATAAATATCGTTGCTGCATTATCTTTACACTTGTCTTCCAACTGGTAGAGCTATCATTTCAACCGATGTATACTTATCTTCGAACTATCATTTCTGCGTTATTAGTGAGCTGCAGTGCGCTACGAAAGGGAAAGATAGCATATTTCGAGGGTCTTTCAACACATAACAAATAAGCAATCGCCAGAAAATCTGTATAAAGCGTTGGAACCGATAGGGAGGCCACCTGTAATTTCCATTTCTGGCATATTCTATAGTGAGCAGTTTGATCTTCAGTGCTACGAAAATTGCTTGATTGAAATATTATCCGTCATAGTCATAGTCATAACCATAAAATTGTTTGGCTGCCAGTATTGGTTCAATTGTAACAGAATACCACAGGGGAAACATTCAGAAAACCAGAAAATATTCGCAGCTTTTTTCAAAGTCGCATTAATAAGTTGAATTGTATAAATATGAAAATGGTGTTGTTTTTTATATAATTTTTTTGTTTTATCATTCTTTAATTAAATTTTTGTTTATATTAGATAATTTTTTGTTATTTAACTGTTTTAAGTAAGTGATTCATTTATAACTATTTAGGTAGTCATAACTCACTAATTTCTCATTAATTTTTAATAGTTTATTTAGCATTCATTATTTAGGTGTGATATGGTGAAAAGTGAGATTGAAACTAGTTAATTAATCAGTTCCTACTATCTCTCATAAAAATGATCATAAATAAATGACTTACTTAAAGCAATTAAATCTTTAAAAAAAAAAATATCTAAAATTTTATATTCAAAATAATAAAACCTAAAATAAATTAGAAACAAGAAAAAAAGCAAGAATATTGTCTTGTTGTCCTGATCACAATTTTAAATTCAGGATAACAGAGAGCTTAAAGATTTAAAAAAGCAGATAAAAAGGAAAAGAAAAGAAAATAGTCGAAATAGTTTTTGATATATATATTAATTCTTTGTAAACTATGTGTAGTTTAATCGGTACCTTTCAAATTAATTATTTCATTAAAAACCGAACCATTGAAAAGACTAATATGTCTTTCTTACAAATTAGAATCGTGGTTTGTCTAAAGAAGTGGAGTCTCGTATCTTAAAAGTTTGTGAGTCCGTTCGAAAAACCGCTCAATCACGGCCTCACACAATTTCAATGTAAAATAATTATACAAGTAGCGAACAGGTTTTTCTGATTGAGTTTCAAAGTGTTTTTTTTATGAGTTCGTTGAAATCCTATACATCCCTATTGTGTTCTATATATTTTGAGTTATATCATTAATTTTAAAAAAATGGAAAAGAGTGCTGGTAAATGCATTTTAATTTTATTAGGTTTGTATGGCAGGGATGAGCAGATTTAAAATATTAATATTAGTAATGAAAATATTTACTATTTTAATTATGGTTGATTATAATTAATTAAGTTTGATTTTGGCTTGGTATGATTGGCTTAAATTGATCATAGTTGATTACTTTTGAGGATAGTTAATTATATTTTACTATGGATGATTGTGGTAAACTATGTTTAATAATGGTGGGTTAGTTATGGGTGATTTTAGTTGACTCTCCTTGACTAACAATTTTATCACTAATATTACTGTAAATGAAAAAATATTGAAAGATAAAGAAATTATTAATATTTACTATACACATTTGAAAAAAATAAAAATAAAGAAATGTTAATTATTTTAACGAAAAATATAAGCAATTTTTTTAAAAATATTGTTTCATTGTAAAACATGGAAATTTAAAAAATTATTAATATTTATTAGAATAGAGGCCAAGGCATGAAAGGAGATCCAATTCCCGCAATATATTTGTCCTTGGACATTGTATGACATTTGATAGTGAAATGTCATACTAATGATGTATGCGTTCATCCTATGATGCATGATTCATTTTTGATGCCATTATTTATACTTGATATTCATTAAGAGAGATGTAGGGGATTCCTACGATGCATGATTTATTTTTGTGCCATCATTTAAACTTGATATTGATTAAGAGAGATATGTAGGAGATTGAAGCACATAGATGCACTAATTTATATTTTGTACCAATTTGATTCTTGTTCTTGTTTCCAAGTATATGGTCCAAAGTGCATATTTATTTTTTTCAAAGGATAGCTCATCATATTATTGAGCAATTCATTTCCCATTGCCTTCCTTAAAGCTAGCAAACCTTATTAGCTTGTCATTCAACTTCCTTATTTTTTCCTCTAAAGATATGGAAGTAAAATTTATAAGATAATTTCTTCAAAAAGGCTCTAATTTGTAAATAAGGAGGGATATTTTATTTTTATTCATATTAGAGCCTTTGAGGATCTATTGGATGGTAATAAGAGAGCTACCAATTATTACTATTGAGGAAACATTTTGGTTCCTCACTATATGGAGGCTGACAAAGATCCCATACATCTCTCCAAGTTTGTTTGATCTATGGCAAAGGCCCCATGCATAGTTAACTTTGAGTTTTCCTTTGAGATTGAGAAGAATCCCTCCCACTTCTACCGACCCTAGGTATTCATTCTAGTGTGGCATTCCAAAATGACTTTATAAATCTCATTGAAGATGAGCTTACTATTTTATCCTTAGAAATAAGTTTCCATAGTAGTAATAGAAGGTGTTTGTGATTCGTTGGTATATTTAAAAAATACCCATAACATGTCCAATGGGTTCTCATTTTTCAAATTATTTGCATACTTGTAACAAACCAATGTTAAATCTTGATGTAATAAAGGAAAATAAAGAAAAATAATAATAATACCAAGGTCAAGGGACTCGTATTCCAAGTTGAAAGTTGGGGAAGGACTACAGTGGGAATAAATTGTGGTTTATTATGGCTAAGAAAATTGGAAAGAACATTGGCAAAGGAAAAGAATAAATGGTCTTCATTTTATTATGAAAATAAAGAAAAAATCGTGAAAATTGGGATGAAGAGACAAATTTTCATGCAAAGAAATATTAGAGAAAAATGAAGGAAAATTAAGAAAAAAGAGGCATCAATGATAAAAAGGCATCACAAAAATAGTTCATAAACTGTTTTAGTTTTAACTTTGGATCTTTTGCACTTGCAAACTTATAGCACATTATCATTCACTTTTATTTGGAAAAAGGTGACAAAGCAAGTATTGGAAGGAGAAGGACAAGAAAAGGAAAGAAAAGAGAAATAAAGGGAAGTTAGGATCAATATCTTCGGGAGAAGGATTTTCGAGGTAACAAGTTACATCTGTGACTTCCTTGTTGGGGTGTGAATGCGTGGTATATGAATTTATTTATTTAGCTCATTTTTTTTTCATTGGCATGGGTTTTTCCTATTGTAATAATGGTTTCATCCTTGCCTTTACATTTTCTGTATACTCATTCTATGATGGGAATTTATTCTTGGTTGAGATTTGGATTGCTAGAAGGTTTTGGATTAAGGAAAGCTGGTAGCAGGAAAATTGCCAATGATTGGGGGTGCACATAGTTTTATTTCGGAAGCCCTAAATAGGTCAATGGAGACATGAAAATTCCTCAAGGTATGGTGAATAAATTCTTAGGCATCCAACCTTGGTTTGTCTTTGTGGTCTCGAGACCAGTTTATGTGATATCATAAAAGCATGAGGGTGTAAGTGGTTTATCCACCAAGGTCTCTAGATGTTTATGTCTTGTTTTATCCCAAGTGATCCCACATTCATGCTTGGGATATGGCATGGGGATGATTGGCTAAAGGAAATATTTGGTTTATCCCAACCTATGGCTGGTTGGTAAGTGGAAGTCCCTTGTTAGGATTTTGTATATTTAATTATGAGATATTTTCCTGATTAATCAGCACATGACTCTTTATTTGTTTAATTTCATTGAATACTTTTCATGGTTCCTATTTCGGTTATATGCATGGTTCTATGATGTGTTCTAGCTATGGCTCTTCATCCCAATTTTGGTTGATGAATTCTTGGGATAAAAATTGACATTATCCATGCATTGATGGGGAATCTAATTGTAATGTTGCAAGGTAGGCATGTTCTAGGTGTTTCACCGAGAGTAAGCTCTATAGGAAGGCTCTTCCAAAGGGAATAAATCAACATCGGCTCCACGGTGAAGGGTATAGGATATTTTATGTTTCCTTTTCTCAACTATTGCCCATGATTTACTGAAAGTATGGTTATTTTTTGTAAATATTCAGTCTTTGTTTGTGTCTAAGTGAAAATGCAATTTGATGTTGTTTGTTTGTTCGACACGATTGTTGAAGGGAATGGCTTCTACTTTAAATTTTGTATTTCCAATTATGTTTCTATTCTTTATGGTATTTTACTCCACCGTATGGGAATGCATGGTAAAAATAACCTCCTAAGCTTTTGCGGGAATGATTGTATGCATGGATGGTATGGTTGTTTCCATATTTGGTATCGCAAGCTTTCAATTATATAAAAAATACTTAGCATAAAACAATTTAAAATAAATCCATACTTTATAAAATAATATAAACTAATAATAAATATCAAATTATTTAATAATAAATATCAATTATAAATAATTTGAGTTAAAATTAATACATAATATAAACCATTAATGTTAAAAAAAGTTATATAATTTAACTCTATAATAAATTTTAGAAAGA